>CM076570.1:340310326-340722060 GCA_034641835.2 Pinus albicaulis | reverse complement strand
CAGTGCCTTATCCATTGGGCTATGGAGTCCATTATTTTGAAAAAGCAACTCAAGACTGTTGACTGAATTTATTTGAGTGAAAATTTGACTCAAACTGACTCAACTTTTAAAACTGAAATAACTGAACCAAACCGACTAGACAGACTCAAACCAAAACTGAAATCCTTCTTCAGAATTATAGCCTTCACTTCGGGCCCCAAATTGAAGAAAATACCACAGTGCACACTTGCGATGAAACTGAAATAAATGGTATGTACAATGACAATGTGATCAACAGAAAACATCTTAGAAATCGTACCGCTTGAGCAGCCGACCATTGACCGGCCCTCCTGGACAGTCTTCACCGTTCATCTCCTTCAGAAGAAAGGCGTTCTGACCTCGATATGCTGAAATCTTAAAGGGACCTTTCCAGAGATTTTCAAACTTACCGTGTTTACCTTTGTCCTCATTCCTAGCATCCCACTTCAGCACCACTTCCTCCAATTAGAATTTATCCGCCTTCACTTTCCTGTCATAGATTTTCTTGATTCTCTCCTGCAACTTAAATGTGTTCTGGAAAACCTCTTCTCTCGTTTGCTGCAAATTAATCATCTGATTTATCCTTCTCTGCATATGGTTTTCTTCATTGCCAGCTTCCTGAAGAAGCTTGACCACCGGAACCGCAAGAGAGGTCGGAAACACTGTATCAACTCCATAAACTAACTCAAAGGGGGAAATACCAATGGATTTCTTTTGACTCACCCGATCAGCCCATAACGCATTGACTAGATTCTTATGCCAAATCTTCTTCTTTATGTCCAGCAACTTTTTAATGATGTTGACTAAAGATTTATTGGAATATTTCGCCAATCCGTTGCCTTGCGGATGATAGGCAGTTGAATGTCCCAAAATGATTTTATACTTGGCACAAAACTCAATCATCTTTCTTGATTTAAAAGCTGCTACATTATCAGTGATCAATTTATTCGGGCAACCAAAGCGAGATAAAATGTTGTTCTCAAGGAAATAAATGATTACCGAATCCATAGCTTTCCTGGTGTGAACTGCTTCGATCCATTTCGTGAAATAATCAATCGCTGTTAGGATCCATCTATGCTATCCTGAAGAAGGAGGATGGATCTCCCTAATGAAATCCAAACCCCACTGCTGAAAAGGGGTGCTTACCTCAATAGGTTTAAGCGGAAAAGGCTGTAATTTCTGTCTTCCTTCGAAAATCTGGCACTCATGGCAGCCTTTGACAGTTTTATACACATCAGCAAACAATGTCGGCCAATAGTATCCCGCTCTCAAAATCTTATTGGCTGTGGTTTTCCAAAAAAGGTGACCCCCGCAATATCCTTTATGGAAATCCTCCATTACCTTCTTCGCTTCTTCTTCCACCAAACAATTCAAGAAAACACCACCCAGATCTTTCCAATAAAGTGCAGAATTCAAAATACAAAAATTTGCAGCCTTCAGTTTCAGAGTTCTACCTTTGTTTCTAGTCATGTCGAGCGGTGGTGACAAATTTTGAAGAACATACATGATATCTGAAAACCACAGAGAAGCAACAAAAATTTTCGATACCTGAAGTGGCGAATTCTCCTCATCCTCATCAGACATAACAGCAATAAGATTTATGTCTAATGCATGCAAATTCGATTCAGCCATAAGCTTCGCCAGCCCCTGTCCCTTGATAAGCTTCGTGGGCCTTATCTCCACATCATACTCCAGCAAAGCTGTAATCCACTTGCCTCGTCTTCCTTTCGGATCAGTTTGTACTAAAACATCTTTCACGACAGCGTTAGGAACATAAGCCAAAATATGATAATGCAAAATGTATACCCAGAAATCCTTTAATTCTTTTACCAGTGCCAGAGCTTGCTTCTCAATGATGTTGTACTTCAAGGCTACTCTCTTATAGTTCGACTGAAACAATCTATTGGATTATCATTCCCATCTCTTTTCTGCATTAGCACAGCTGCCATGGTATGCTCTGAAGAAATTGAAAACAAAATAAAATCTTGACTGTAATCCAGGCTAATTAACACCGGAGCTGAAGATAGTGCCAACTTCACCAAATTAAAGGAATTTACCGCCTCTTCAGTCCACTTCACTTGGCTGTCATTTTTAAGCATATTTTTTATCTCTCTTAGATGTTCAGCAAGGTTAGGGACAAAACAGCATAAAAAGTTCATCTTACCATTAAAAGACTGAATCTCCTTCTTATTCCTGGGAGGGTCAATTTGCTGAACTGCTTCGACACGTTCTGGATCAATATGAATGCCATATTTTGAAATAATGTGACCAAGTAATTTTCCCTCATCCATGGCAAACAAGCTCTTTTTCGGATTAAGTGAGACACCATATTTTCTGCACTTTTGAAAGACAACTTTCAAGTGATACATATTCTCTTCATCTGAATTGGAAAAGATCGTCAAATCATCAAGGTATACAATAAGGAAAACATCCTTCTAATTCACAAAAGCCATGTCCATCGCCCGCTGAAAATTCGCACCAGCATTCTTCAAACTGAATGGCATCTTTGCATAGTGGAATGTTCCCCACGGAGTGGTGAACGTTGTTTTGTCTCGGTCATCCTCATGGACCAAAATTTGGTTATATCTAGAATAACCATCGAGTAGTGACATACAAGATGCTCCAACTACTCGCTGAAGTATATGATCCATTTTGGGCAATGGATAATTGTCCTTTAATGACACCTTGTTCAGATATCGAAAATCAATGCACAACCGGATCTCACCTGTCTTTTTCCGCACTGGCACCAAATTGGAAATCCAATCAGGAAATCTGATGGGGACAATGATTCCTACTTTGTACAACCTGTTATCACTCAGGTTTTCCTTGAAGTTTTGGAAAAGGAAAGTATACCTGAGGTAACCACAAACCAACCTTCAGATACATAATCTAGCCAATCTGTATCCAGAGAGGGCTCTCTCTTTCAAATTTAGCTTTGTTCCTAGAAAATTTTAGGCTAGTTATAAGTCCAAGAATTTTGTTTGATTTTGAATGGTGGAATCCGCCAACTAAGGGCAAGGTTGAAGATTTTTAGTCCATTGGGCTATGGAGTCGAAGGATGGTTTTACTGGATTAATATTCTACGCACAAGATGGCTTTGCAGGGCAAGATAGCCAAACATAAAACAATTTCTAGGAATTAAAGTGGATGGAATTGGTTTTGAAGGGATGAAAGGCACTCAAGAATATTTCAACATGTTCAAAAGAAAGAAATGGAATGATTACAAATAAAGAGCAGTGAAGAATTATTTACTATAGTAATCAATATGTTTAAGTTAGCGAAGCAAGAGCAATTAAGAATTCGTTGCTTATAACCAATTTAGAGGAAAACATTTAGAATAATCACAACTGAAATCAGAGTACAATCAAGTAAATTCTGATTTATTCTTTTATGTCAATTATTCAGAAATGGACACAATGATAATATAAACAAATATAAAACTTAACACATAGGATAGAAAGACTTATTGAACTAGAGTCCGACACATGAATCCTGCAAAAATTCCTGAGCTTCAAATTGTCATCCAGTAAGCCACAAAGAAGTTTCTCCAAAACACTTTTATTCCAAAAATTCAATGTTACAGCAAAGTAGAAGAATCCACCCTCAACACTTCATTCGAAGGTTTATTTATACAAAAAATTATTTAAAATATCTCACAAAAACCTAGGAAATAATCTAGGGTGACTAATGAATAAGTTACAACAAAAAGGGAGACAGATGGTCTCGTAGATAGGATAAAAGGCAACTGTTGATGTGTTGTTTCCTCCTTTTATGCATGTGCTAGAGCTAGGTCCTACAATCTGGCTCAATGTTATCCTTTTTGGTAATTCTCTTCTGACTGCCTTACTTGTCTGATACTCTTCTATTCTTACTGATACACTTTCAACTGCCAAGCTGATACTCTTTAACCTTAGTTCACCTATTTATCCTTTATCAAGATATACCTCAGTAAAATATAAAAAAAGTTTACCCAAGGATAAATTTCACAAAAGCTCCAACATGTCATCCCACCATTGAACTTCTGGCACTTTGGTTCTTTGTAGTTTCCTCAATGTTTCATCAGCTTCAGTGTATTTGAAAAAATTAGGCTGATATGGAAACAAATGTTTTATTTCATGTTCAAGGTAAAATAAACCTTCCAATTTTTCATAAAGGCTTTTTCCTGTTGGTAATGTTCCTACTGCTGTACTGGTCGAAGAACTGGCTTGATCATCAACCTGTTTGTTTACTTTTGCTACAAAACTTTCCAAATCCATTAATCTACCTTCTGCATTAACAGGACTGGGCAAACTTTTATTTAATACAACATCAAATCTTTCCTTGAAGGTAAAAATATCTTGTTGCATGTCTGAACAACTTCTTTCAAGATTTTGCATAAGAGTCCTTTTGGTAAAAACTCTTTTGATTTCCAAGATAGTCCCTGTTTTGTCATGAATTCCAACTTCTGCAAGTTGTTGCTTATTCTGAGTATTCAAATAATTGATAAGCCTATTGGCTTCTTCTGGCATCTTTCCTAACTCTTCCCTTACTTTCTCAATTTCTTCCAGAGCCAATCTGACTAAATCCTGCTGTTCATATATTATTTGAATAAAAGGCCAAACGTTCTTTATTGATTGAATAATGTTATACCAAAGAATTTCTTTTAATTCACTTAAAGTTCTTTCCATTACAAGATCCTTTTCCAATGCTTTAACTGATTTTTCTAGTTTTTTGATTTCTCTTGTCTTCTCAGCAATACTTATTTTTGATTGATCATATTTGTTTTCAAGAGTAGGAAGCTGAAACCTTAAGTTTTGGAGTTCTGTCACTTGCATTTTTAATTCATTCATTTCTTTGATTAATTCATCAAAACTCTTATCAGAAGTGTTCACCTGTGTCAGCTCTGCTTGTTGAACTATGATTGATGTACCTGTTCCTATGTTTTCCTGTGCTGTAGTTGCTGGAATAATGGACTCTTTATCTTTTAATGCTTGCTCAAGTTCTTTCCCTGTCTCAGCAATTCGTTCATTCATTTTTAAAAGTAAGTCCATCATCTCTTCTTCTGAATTTTTCTTCATTATTTCTTCAGTCTGAGGGTGCCTCGAAGTTGGTAGTTTCAATTTCTTCCTCAATGCAGCAATGTCATCATCCTTATTTTTAATCAGTGCTTCAATGCCTTTTATATCTTTGGGATTATGACCCAAACTGATGATTATTTCCTCCAAAGATTTTATTCTGTTATCCTTTGCTTGAGAAGAAGCTTTCTCAATCTGCAACTGGGTACTTGTATTATTCAAAGAATCTTGCAATCTATGGACAGCCATTGCTTTGTTAGTAAGGGTAGAATATATCATTTCTCCAGTTTGCTTGTGTAATTCTATCTGGTCCAATGGATGAATATCTTTTGCTAGGACCTCAAAATTGGTCTTGATGTAGTCAGTTGCTTTCTGTGGTTTTGGCACTTTAGATTTGAAATGGCTCATTAACATTTTCCCTTGCTAAATGTCAAAAGCTAACATTAATATCTCTTTATTTTGTGGAGCCATTTTAAGATACTGATTATACACCTGGACCCTGAGTGGATCATTCCTTGCTTTTATACTGATAAATTTCTTTTTTATGTCTCCTGCATCTATCTTTGGCTTTTTGAATGAAGACACTTTAGTACTTAATTGTCTTTGTATTTCTTTTCCTTTATGACCTGTATATGCTTCACTAACTAAACCAGTAAGCGGACTATCCTCCCTTTCTTCATCAAAGCTTTCATCAATAGATTCCACTTCTGGGAGTGGATTTAGTTTCTGCCTTTTAGCTTGAGGTTGTTGTGAAGATTCCTTAGGAGGAGTATGATCTTTAAGTTATCTTTTCTTGCCTTGTTCCACATTGGATGGAGTCTGCAAATTTGAAACTTCAGGGTGATTGACTTGAATAGGAGAAACCTGTGCTTGATCTTGTGCCTTGGAAGTTTGAGGTTTTTCTGTCATGGTGAATGTTTCAATGACTTGTATTTCTGGTTCTTTCTCTTTGCCTTTGGATTCAACTGCAATTGATGGAATGTTTTCCTGTAAATTCTGCTAAATAATACCAACTGAAGAAGTACCAATCTCTGGTCTCTGTACCTGTGTAAAAGAATCCAAGTCAAGCATTTTTGCAAGATCTTTCATAACATTATTTATATCAACTTGCTCACTATCCTGCTCTATCAAAGTTCCTTCTACCCACTCATCTGTATTAGCATACTTTTCAATTTCAGAGATTCTTCGATGCATGTAGGCTGTTGATTTATTTTTCATCCTTTTGTCACAAATAAAGTTGAATGGGTCATAGGGTACCCAATGGAAACTTTTCTGCAATCTGTAATTATCCTCTAATATCTTTTGAGCTTCTTCCCCTCCATCTCTAGAATTGCAGATGAATGGACCTAGTTAGCTCTTTATCCTGAGTTGAGCCTTTTTCTTGGCATTACAGAAGTGAATTATATCTGAATTGTTCATTTGTCTGAAGTACTCAAGTGCAAAAAGTCTCATTGGTACATATCTGGGTAACTTGAAAGGGCTGAATTCACATCCATAAATTCTAATTTCAGTATGATTCTGATAGAAGTACCAATCACCTATCTTGTAATGTTTTGAAAGATGAAGGATTTTCCTGATTTCATTGCTGAGTCTTGGAGGGGAAACTCCTGTCAACAAGGTAGTTACAGGATGTATAAAGAGGTCAATGAACTCATTATAAGAGTAGGGAGAGTCTATGGAACAATGAGTAATGGCTGACCAAAAGATAACTGATCTTGGATTCCCTTAGGTATCAAGTTTTATGATATGGAAAGGGAAAGTTTGAGACTGGTAATAGAGCATGAGATGGTAAATGACAGTAGAATATTTGAATACTTTCTCGTTCTCCAATCTCATGAATTGGTCATGCATTTTATCTGCAATGAAAGATGCAAAGTCATACCTGACAGCAGGAGGCTGTCCAGGGGTGAACAAAGATAATAACACCAGGGTTAAATGATCAACATACTCACTCGTATTAAAACCCATTATGAAAGATATCATACTCAAAATATTTTTCCCTTCTTCAGTAAAATAAACACTAGCATAAGGGGGAGGGCCTGTAGGCTGATGCTCTGGCCACATGAAAATTTGGCAAATGCGAATTAACTCCTCCTGGGATAATTTAGTGGACTTCTCCAATAATTATTCCATTAACAAAGGAGTAAGGGCTTCACCAGGCTGAAAATGTAACATATCATTGATGGATTGAGCAATAATGGGAAAAAGGATGTTCCGGTTTGGGGACAATACTGCTCTCTGATTTGGATCATAATTGGCATGGCAATAGTGGATAATTTCAGGAAAGATATGAACTGAGGGGAAAAGGTATCTAGGAAAACTAGACTCCCATAACCCAATAATATCTGAGCCATTCAAATAATTATCTCTGCAGCGACAATAAATTCGAAGGGGATTTTCAGTAAATTTCAAGTCCTTTATTTGAAATCTTTGTCCACTAATGATAAGTAATCCAAATCTCTATGAGGGGAATTCAATGGGGCTACATTCAGGGCTACAGGAACTTCCATTTTTTGGTTCTTGTGTATTCAAATAAACGGAAATTCGAGGGTTTTTTCACGGAAACGGGCACAATTTCAGTTTTGGAAGTATTATTTCAGTTGCGGGAACTAAAACAGACCGATATTACTTCCTTTCAGACTATGGCATGAATTTAACAATGGAATGAGGATTTGTCACAGAGTTTCAGCAGGAAATCGAATAAATACCTGTTTTATGAAGAATGTCGAAATTAACAGGTACTGGTTAATGGCGGATGAATGCTTGTGCACTGGTCTGAAAATGGCGTCCAACAATTTTAGTTGACAGCAGTTTGACAGTGGATTTTTCAAATTTCTCAGTAAAGGGCGCAATCACTTTCAACAGACAGAATGATGAAAAAATGCGCGGAATTTTGTTTTATTTGCAAATTCAACAGGGATTTTTTATTATTTTCGAAGATGACGTCATCAGTGTACGGGAGGACATGTCACCGGGGTCAGGCGGTAAGCAGTTTTATTCCGCACCGCTTTCGGGAGTTGGCGGTTTCGGTTGAATGAGCAGCGAATCCATTCAGCGATTAACACATGGCCATGGCACTGTTTCGAAACCATTTTGATTTCGCACGTTAAATCTCGGATGGAGGATGGGCAGCGGAAAGGATGCGCGCCGTGGATTTTCGATGGAATGATCCAACAGACGACGGGACGGGGAAATGGCATGGGAGTTAATGTGCGGGCCCGAAACGACTAATTATAAGTTAATCATTCCGGGAGGGTTTTCATTGGAGGTTAAACGATTAATTAATCCAGATGATTAATTAATTTTGGTGGTTTAATAGGGGTCGGGGTTACAGAGACTTGGGGTTTTATTTGTTTTTCCGTTTAAAACATAAAACATATGTTTAAAACCTTTTTCAATATTTTTATTATATGGTAATAAATTAATGCAATTTATTAACCATAGGGGGTGGGAATAGTTTATAAGGATATTTTTTTAGCCAAAGGGATTTTATAATGTGGGTATTTGATTTCATCATATGGGTTTAATTAATTTTGACTAAAAACTTATAATACAAAGGTTTTTTGGAATATTACATAGGAGGAGTTATATATATAGGAAAAGGTAATTTGTCTAAGGATTTAATAATTAAAGTTAAATGTTAATATGACAAAGGGACATGGAAAACTCAAAATTCTTTACACAACTAAGAAAGTGAATATCCTTGAAGCAAATTGCATTATATCAACTTCAACACTTAGATTTAGAATAGTAAATAATTTTGAGGGATTATTATGGAATTTTGCATGATTTTCCTAAGTAAAATGGGATTTTACTTAGGAAAAGATTAAAAGTGAACGAGTGCAATGATGGATAACTTTAAGTACTAGGGGATTTTCAATTATTAGGCCGAGGGTCCGGTCCCTCCAAAAGTCAAGGAAATGCCTTGAGCCCCTTTAATATTCAAATACATTAGCGCTTTAGGGAAATTAGTAAAACTTTTAGGGAGAAAATGAGATGGGAAGTTAATGATTTTGACTTTGCTTTCTGTGTATTTTTCCAATGTAGCATCTTCCTTTGCAATTTTTTATGAAAGTAAAAGATTAAACACATTTAGCACCATCATTCATCACATGAAACTTTGCAACACCATCTACCTACCCTATCTACTTTACTCTACCATTTTCCCTTCTTTATTAGGGTGCACTTAGACTGGCAAACCCTTATCAATCTTCTTTTTCTTTTACATGGAAAGCCTATCTAAGTCTACACTTATTACATCCAAGGGCTCAGATTAAACTGTTGAGCACCTTTTTATTAACTCTACCTATCTACTTATCTGCCAAGATTAAACTGTTTGGTCAGATATTTATTCTCTATTCTACAACATGAAATTGAAAAATGAATGAATCAAGTTTATACAGTTTGACTCTTCATAAATTGTGGCAAAGTTTTAACAAGCTGCACACAATTACTTATTTACAAAAAATAAAATAGTAGTGGCATTTGGATTTGCACACTTTCCTTGGTCTATTTTTATTTGGGGTTCATTTCTTTCACTTTTTTGACCATTTTATTTTTCTTACCCTTTGATTTTTCTTTTAGGGTATACCCTCACATTTTTTAAAATTTTTTCATTTTTTGATTTTTCAAGAATATGGAACACCTTTGCACAAGAAAAAGGTTTGAACATATTGCATAGTTCAATCAAGACAATCATGAAAAATGACACCTATTGGTATAGGATTCTAACACTGGCTCCACTTGGGGATGGCTTTTCCTTGTGAAAAGTCAAGAACAGCAGGTCAGATGCCTTAAAATGTCTTCAAACTGAACCATGTAATCTCCTTCTTCTGGTAGCTTTATTGTATATATGATAGTGAAACTTTTGAAGCTTAGGGCCTTCACTTCGGGCTTCAACTCCAAGAAGTTACCATCCAATCAAAACTGATGCATTAGAAAGGATATATTATGTACAAGTTAGAAAAAATCAAAACATCTTAGTAAATAGGATCAAAATAGTGCTTTAGCATTTGACCATTGACTGGTCCTTCCTCAGCTTCTAAATTGTCCAAATTCTTCAAAAAGTATGTGTTGTTTCCCTGTAAAGCATGAATGATGTAAGGTCCCTTCCATAAGAAATCAAATTTCCCATGTTTCCCTTTATCTTCCCTTCTGGAATCCCATCTTAGAACTTTGTATCCTAGTTGAAAATCTTCTGCTTTAGTTCTTTTGTCAAACATTTTCTTTAAATTTTCCTGCAAGACTTGGGATCGTTGATACATTTCTTCTCTGGTTTGCTGCAAGTGAATTGTTTGGTTAATTCTTCTCTGAATATCATTTGGTTCCACTTGAGCCTCTTGAAGTAACTTCATAACAAGAATTCCTAAGGATAATGGAAATCTTGCCTCAATACCATAAACTAATTCATATGGACTGGTCCCAATTAATTTCTTAGTTGTAAGTCTGTCTGCCCACAATGCATTGGTAAGTTTCTTATGCCAATTCTTTTTATTTTCTTCCAATAATTTTTTAATGATATTGATAAGGCTTTTATTGGAAGACTCTGCCAGTCCATTACCCTGGGGGTAATAGGCTGTTGAATGGCCTAAAGTGGTGTGATATTTATTGCAGAAACTAATCATTTTCTTAGACTTAAATGCAATAGCATTATCTGTTATAATTTTCTCTAGACAGCCAAATCTTGAAAGTATATTAGTTTCTAGAAACCCTATAATTACAGATTCATTGGCTTGTCTGCATGGGATAGCTTTAATCCATTTAGTAAAGTAATCTGTGGCAGTAAGAATCCATCTGTGTTGCCTAGAAGAAGGGGGATGGATTTCTCCAATAAAATCCAGTCCCCATTGTTGAAAGGGTCTTTCTGTGGAAATTGGTTTTAATGGTAAAGGTAACAACTTTCTTTTTCCCTCAAAGATCTGACACTTATGACAAGAAGTTACAAATTTCTTAGCATCTGAAAACAAGGTTGGCCAGTAAAAACCAGCCCTTAACATTTTATCTGCAGTTGACTTCCAGTAGAGGTGTCCACCACAATCTCCTGCATGAAATTCATTAAGAACCTTATCAGTTTCATCTTTCAATAAACAATTTAATAGGATTCCATCATGATTCTTCCAAAAAAGAGCACTATCTAAAATACAATATTTTAAAGATGTCATTTTCAAAAATCTTTGTTTTGTTCTGGACAACCCTGGAGGAGCTTGCAGGTTTAACAAAACATAAATGATATCAGTGTACCAGGGTGATTCTAAGAAGGTTTGACTGATCTATGGAGTCGCCATCTCCAGTTCGTCATCCAGTTCGTTGATGTCCAAGGCTTGGCAATTAGTTTCAGTCATGAGTTGAGCCAAACCTTGACCTTTTATGAGTTTTTTTGGTTTAATTTCAATATCATATTCTAATATGGTAGCTATCCACTTACCTCTTTTGCCTTCAATACCATCTTGAGTTAAGATGTCTTTAACGACAGCATTAGGTACATAAGCTATCACATGAGAATACAATATATAAACTCTAAAATCTTTAATTTCTTTGACAAGTGCAAAAGCTTGTTTCTCCATGATATTATATTTCAAATATGCATCTCTAAGTGATTTTCTAAAAAATTCTATTGGTTTTTCACATCCATGATCATCTTTTTGTAGTAAAACAGCTGCAACTGTATGTTCAGAAGGAAATGAAAAAATAATGAAATCTCTATCAAATTTTGGACTGGTAAGAACTGGTGTTCTTGTTAAAGCCATTTTGATTTCTTCAAATGATTGCTTGGTTTCTACAGTCCAGTCAATGCTTGAATCTTTCCTTAACATATTAGTAAGTAGTCTAAGTAATTCAGCTAAACTAGAAATGAATCTTCTCAAGAAATTGATCTTTCCTATGAAAGCTTGAAATTCTTTAATGTTTCTGGGATGAGGTATCTGCAATATGGCTTGTATTATTTTAGGATCAATTCTAATGCTATCTTTAGAAATAATGTGACCTAGGAGCTTTCCTTCTTCCAAACCAAACAATGATTTTTTCGAATTTAAAGAAATACCATACTTTCTGCATTTTATAAACACTTGTCTTAGATGATCTAAATGTTGTTGATCTGTTTTGGAAAAAACTGTTAAATCATCTAGATAAATAACTAGAAAATCATGTATTTCTTTAGAAAAAGCAATGTCCATTGCTCTTTGAAATGTAGCTCTTGCATTCTTTAGTCCAAATGGCATCTTGACATATTTAAAAGTACCCCATGGTGTTGTAAATGCTGTTTTATCTTGATCATCAGGATGAACCAGAATCTAGTTATACCCTGAAAATCCATCCAGAAGAGATATCCTTGAAGATCCCACTACCCTTTGTAGGATATGGTCCATTTTAGGCAAATGATAGTTATCCTTTAAATAAAATTTGTTCAAATTTCTCAAATCGACACACAGTCTAATCTCTCCAGTCTTTTTTCTTGTTGGTACTAAATTAGAAACCCATTCAGAGAACCTAATAGGAGCTATAATTCCTTCTTCATACATTCTTTTAATTTCCTTTTCAATTGAAGGTAGTAAAACAGGATTTATCCTTCTAAGTTTCTGTTTAAAGGGTTTCTGATCTGGTTTCAAAGGTATTGTATGTTGAATGATTGAGGTATCATATGATTTAAGATCTTCATAACTCCAGGCAAAAACATCCTGGAATTCTTTTAAGAGTTCAACAGATTTAACCTTTTGATCTTCTAGCAGAGATTTGGATAACTTAACCATTTTGAGATTTTCTGGTGTTCCTAAATTGCACTCTTCAATGTCAGCTTTAACAGGTTCCATTTTGGGTTTTAAGGGAATGTCATTTGAGTCAAAAAGGTCTTCCAAATGAGTTAATCCTTTGGGTAAATGATTATCTTTCAGATTAATGATTTCAATTTCATCTTCTATGATTTCATCGAATTCCATTTGTTTCAAATCTTGCATATCTTTTTCAGTGAATTTGGTTGGGTGAAGCATGTGAATTGCAGTCTCTTCTGAAATATTCGTTTCTTGTTCATATACTTGATCAGATTCATTGATTGTTATGTCTTCATCTATACTACTGTTAGAAAACTCATTTTCTAGTGTCAAAAAACTATTGATTTGATTATTATTTACAAATACTTGCCAATTCATGAGATTGTCCGATATAGCAGGTCTATGTCTAATCTCAGCAGTGAACTGATGATTAGATCCAAAAGTTAATTTACATATGCTAGCGAACATTGCAAGACTGTGAGCATGCAAATTTTGTTTCCTGGGAATCTTGGCAAGTTGAGCTTGTAGAAAAGTGTTGAGAATTTCCACAACTGTTTCTTTGTATTGTTTCAATCTGGTATCTTTTGTTGAAGATTCACCATTAATCTGTTGGATAATTAATTTAGAGTCTCCTATGATTGATACTCTAATGGCTCCTAACTTTTTGACATGTTTAAGCCCTAGAAAAAGAGCTTCGTACTCTGCCATGTTGTTAGTGCATCTAAAATTCAATCTATAAGCATGACCTTCGACATGATCATTTTCAACATTATGTAAACAAATTCCAGCCCCTGCTCCTAACTTTTTTACTAAGCCATCAAATTCTAAATGCCACAGAATTTCATGTTCATAATCTTCATCAACTGTTTTAACATGTTTCTTAACAGGAGCTAGTTTTTTTAGCTTTTTCCGGTATTTCTTGATTATTTGGTGTTTCTTTGTTTTCGGAAATCTCTTTGATTTGAACAGTAGTTTTATTTTCAGTTTCCATTTCTGGTACTTCTAATTCAGTAGGAAGGTCCAATTCAGCATTATAAAGGATAAAAGAGCCCATATCAGAATGTACTGAATAGACAGGGAAGTTTTCAAGCTTCTCATGGCTACTGACTAAATATTTCATCAAGGTCTCTCTATATAATCTTTTAGGTTGACCAAATACCGAAATAGTGGCATATGACATGTCTAATTGAATAGATCCTCCAATTTTAGCACCCCAGGATCTAGACAACAACATACCATATTTGGGAGGAATATCGGCCACTACTATATCCATCAAAACAGATTTCGTAGGATATTGCACCAAAGTAACACACAAATATTTAATCAAACCTAAACATCTTACCTGACTCAAATCAAATGAAAAAAGATCTTTATACGGTCTGGTAATGTCTAAATTTAGTCTTTCCATCATAGCTTTTGGCATCAAATTGTGGGATGCTCCAGAATCAAGCATGGCATTATGGAGTATTTTGTCATGAACATTCAAGCTTACATAAAATGGAGGAGTTCCTCCACTTTCTGGTTTGCCATTTACCTCAGGGCAAAAAATGAGTTTGGGTTGATCATCAAGAATATTCACTGAATCATCCATTCCAGTAATGTTAATGTTAAGAGTTTTGCTGATTTGGCTTCTATAGACATCGTGTTTAGCCAATTCTGATAAAGGAACAACTATCTTTATTTTTCCTATTTCAGCCTCTAGATTGAAGGGTTTTTCTGTTCGAGCTCTAGTGTTTTGAACAGTTGGGTTTTCCCTATTTTTTGGATGTTCGGTGTTTTTCTCTTTTTCATGAGTGGGATTATGAATTGAAGGTGTTTCTGAATTAACTGTTGTTTCTTCTACATTTCCTATAGGAGGAAAAGTATTAGATAGTTGTTTATTATTTGGTTGGTTGTCAAACACATCTTCAATTATTGGATTTGCGGGGTTCGGACTTGTCCTAGACAAAATTTGTATAGGAGGAATGTTTTGTACAGGAGGGATGTTAGCTTTACCTTTAACATTTTGTTTTACAACTTTCTGTTTGCTATTCTCTGGCACATAATTCCGTCTACTTCTCAAATTGTACTGGTTATGAACTTCATAAATTGATTGTCATAACCTTCCTTAAAATCAAAATTATTTCCTGAATGAGTTTGAAATGTTTCAAGAATGTGATTCTCTTGATCATCTTGAGATAGGAAAACTTCTGGTTCATTTTTGTTCTCAGTCACATTATTTATTTCAAAATCCTCAGTAGGTTCTTCAAAAGTTGAACCTTCAACAAAATTTTCTTGGAAAGGAGGCCCGATGTTTTGGTCAGCGACATTTTTCCCAATATTTTGGTTCTGATTCCTTCTAAAGTTTGGGTTTCTCACAAAATTTTGATTATCACTAGAAGACTTTCTTTCAATTATCTCCACTCTGTCTCCTAGTCTTTCCATACCTTTGATGATTGCATCCAGCTTTCTTTCAAAAGCTGAAGGTTCTTCATTCATAGGCATTCTTCTTTCGGCCCTAGCTCTAGCTCGTTTTTCTATGAGGTTTGCTTCCACACTAACCACTATGCTTTGCATCTCTTCTAGGGTTTGGGGGGCTCTTTCTCTAAGTGAATATGCTATGTCAGAGTCAAAACCATCATGGAATTTTACCAATACTGAGTCTGGAGGTGGTCTAAGGTTTTGAGGAACAGCGTTATATGCTTCGTTGAATCTTATGATGTAATCTTGCACTGTTTCATTAGGTCTTCTTCTCAATTTTTCAAATTCTAATAGGATCTGAAGAGGGTCTTTCTTCTTCTCCCATCTATTCAAAAATTCCCTATACAAAGCTAGTAAATCAACAATACTGTTTGGAGCAAGGGCCCTAAACCATGTCCTGACTTCCCCAGTAATACTCTGAACAAAAATTCTCATTCGGACATCATCAGCGTCAATTTTATAAAATTCAAAGTAATCAGTCATCCTTTTGGTGTGTTGTTGAGCAGTATAAGTACCTGAACCATCAAAAGGGGTGATTTTACTCTGATAATCCTGAGGCAAAGCAGCAGGGTTGCCTGGCAACCTTAACGGGGCATATCTATTGGCCATTGGAAGGTGTAATGGAATAACAGGTGATGATGGTCTGGAAGGAGTGGGTGGAGGAGTAGAAGGAGTGACTTGGGTTTGAGAAGCTTGAGGAAAAGTAGCTGAACTTGGGGAAGCTTCAGTAATTACAGAAATGTTTGAACTTTCTTCAAAGGTCTGTTCAGATTGACCAGAATTTTGTAAATGTCTGTCAAGATGATATGAAACGAATCTCAATTGTAAATCCTCAAGAAATAGTGGGTCTGGAACAAGTTTAGACAATTCAGATTCAGAAAAATTCACAAACAGAGATGTTTCAAATCGCTCATCAAAAGGAATTTCGTCAAAATATATAATCTTCACAGGACAGGAATGTGATCTAGAAAGAGGTCTGGAACTTTCAGAACTCTCTTGACTTCCTCTTTCAGAACTTTCTTGACTTCCTTGTCTTCTAAGAATCCTAGGAATCATATTTGGATTTTCAAATATCGGTGGTGGATTAGGGTCAGGATTTGACTTGGTATGACGAATCCTTTCTGAAGCCAGTTTTCCTAGACTTTATCCTTTTGGAGTTTTTTTTTATTTTAATTGAAATGAAAGTACAACTTCCACAAATTCTTCAAGAAATTTAATATTTTTGATTAAAATTTTCTCAAAGATTTATGGAACTAGAGAATTTGATTAAACATTTGAAACTAAAGTTCAGTGTATAAGCTAAATCAGAGATAGACTAAAGCAGCATTTATTTACTATGAATTTGCAGGGCAAAATAATTTCAAAGGCTACCTGGCTGATCTTCAGACTCTGTCTATAGCTGATAAGCAAACAATAGTAATAAATAAAATTGATTCAGTTCCCCAGTGGAGTCGCCACTATGTTATCACTCAGGTTTTCCTTGAAGTTCTGGAAAGGGAAAGTATACCCAAGGTAACCACAAACCAACCTTCAGATACAGAATCTAGCCAATCTGTATCCAAAGAGGGCTCTCTCTTTAAAATTTAGCTTTGTTCTTAGAAAGTTTTAGGCTAGTTATAAGTCCAAGAAATTTGGTTTGTTTGAATGGTGGAATCTGCCAACTGAGGGCAAGGTTGAAGATTTTTAGTCCATTGGGCTATGGAGTCGAAGGATGGCTTTACTGGATTACTATTCTACACACAAGATGGCTTTACAGGGCAAGATAGCCAAACAGAGAGCAATTTTTAGAATTTAAAGTGAATGGAATGGATTTTGAAGGGATGAAAGGCAATTAAGAATCTTTCAACATGTTCAAAAAGAAAGAAAGTGAATGATTACAAATAAAGAGCAGTGAATAATTCTTTACTATAGAAATCAAAACGTTCAAACCAGCGAAACAAGAGCAATTAAGAATTCATTGCTTATAACCAGTTTAGCAGAAAACAATTTAGAATAATCACAATTGAAATCAGAGTACACTTAAGTAAATTCTGATTTATTCTTTTATGTCAATTATTCAGAAATGGAACAGGGTGATATTATAAATAGATATAAAACTTAAAACATAGGATAGAAAGGACTTATTGAACTGTAGTCAGACACATGAATCCTGCAAAAAGTCTTGAGCTTCAAATCGTCATCCAGCAAGCCACAAAGAAATTCCTCCAAAGCACTTTTATTCCAAAAAGATCAATGTTACAGCAAAGTAGTAGAATCCACCCAAAATACTTCCAAGAGTGAAGTATTTATACAAAAAATGATTTAAAATATCTCACAATAACCTAGGAAATAATCTAGGGTGACTAATGAATAAGTTACAACAAAAAGGGAGACATATGGTCTCGTAGATAGGATAAGAGGCAACTACTGATGTGTTGTTTCCTCCTTTTATACATGTGTTGGAGGCAGGTCCTACAATCTGGCTCGATGTTGTCCTTTTTGGTAATTCTCTTATGACTGCCTTACTTGTCTGATACTCTTCTATTCTTACTGATACACTTTCAACTGCCAAGCTGATACTCTTTAACCTTTGTTCACCTATTTATCCTTTATCAAGATATACCTCAGTAAAATATACAAAAATTTTACCCAAGGATAAATTTCACAAAAGCTCCAACATGTCATCCCACCATTGAACTTCTGGCACTTTGGTTCTTTGTAGTTTCCTCAATGTTTCATGAGCTTCAGTGTATTTGAAAAAATTAGGCTGGTATGGAAACAAATGTTTTATTTCATGTTCAAGGTAAAATAAACCTTCCAATTTTTCATAAAGGCTTTTCCATGTTGGTAATGTTCCTGCTGCTGTACTGGTCGAGGAACTGGCTTGATCATCAACCTGTTTGTTTACTTTTGCTACAAAAATTTCCAAATCCATTAATCTACCTTCTGCATTAACAGGACTGGGAAAACCTTTATTTAACACAACATCAAATCTTTCATTGAAGGTAAAAATCTCTTGTTGCATGTCTGAGCACCTTCTTTCAAGATTTTGAATAAGAGTCCTTTTGGTAAAAA
This sequence comes from Pinus albicaulis, assembly GCA_034641835.2. Taxonomy (NCBI): domain Eukaryota; kingdom Viridiplantae; phylum Streptophyta; class Pinopsida; order Pinales; family Pinaceae; genus Pinus; species Pinus albicaulis. The sequence continues at coordinate 340,703,711 of CM076570.1, read as the reverse complement.
CTCTTTTGATTTCCAAGATAGTCCTTGTTCTGTCCTGAATTCCAACTTCTGCAAGTTGCTGCTTATTCCGAGTATTCAAATAATTGATAAGCCTATTGGCTTCTTCTGGGATCTTTCCTAACTCTTCCCTTGCTTTCTCAATTTCTTCCAGAGCCAATCTGACTAAATCCTGTTGTTCATATATTATTTGAATAAAAGGCCAAACATTCTTTATTGATTGAATAATGTTATACCAAAGAATTTCTTTTAATTCACTTAAAGGTCTTTCCATTACAAGATCCTTTTCCAATGCTTTAATTGATTTTTCTAGTTTTTTTATTTCTCTTGTCTTCTCAGCAATACTTATTTTTGATTGATCATATTTGTTTTCCAGAGTAGAAAGCTGAAACCTTAAGTTTTGGAGTTCTGTCACTTGAAGTTTTAATCATTCATTGCTTTGATTAACTCATCAGAACTCTTATCAGAAGTGGTCACCTGTGTCAGCTCTACTTGTTGACCTGTGATTGATGTACCTGTTCCTGTGGCTGCCTGTGCTGTAGTTGCTGGAATAATGGACTCTTTATCTTCTAATGCTTGCTCAAGTTCTTTCTCTGTCTCAGCAAGTCATTCATTCATTTTTAAAAGTAAGTCCATCATCTCTTCTTCTGAATTTTCCTTCATTATTTCTTCAATATGAGGGTGCCTCGAAGCTGGTAGTTTCAATTGCTTCCTCAATGCAGCAATGTCATCATCCTTATTTTTAATCAGTGCTTCAATGCCTTTTATATATTTGGGATTATGACCCAAACTGATGATTATTTCCTCCAAATATTTTATTCTGTTATCCTTTGCTTGAGAAGAAGCTTTCTCAATCTGCAACTGGGTACTTGTATTATTCAAAGAATCTTGCAATCTATGGGCTGCCATTGCTTTGTCAGTAAGGGTAGAATATATCATTTCTCCAGTTTGCTTGTGTAATTCTATCTGGTCCAATGGATGGATATCTTTTGCTAGGACCTCAAAATTGGTCTTGATGTAGTCAGCTGCTGTCTGTGGTTTTGGCACTTTAGATTTGAAATGGCTCATTAACATTTTCCCTTGCTGAATGTCAAAAGCTGACATTAATCTCTCTTGATTTTGTGGAGCCATTTTAAGATACTGATTATACACCTGGGCCCTGAGTGGATCGTTCCTTTCTTTTATACTGATAAATGTCTTTTTTATGTCTCCTGCATCTATCTTTGGCTTTTTGAATGAAGACACTTCATTACTTAAACTGTCTTTGTATTTCTTTTCCTTTATGACCTGTATATGCTTCACTAACTGAACCAGTAAGCCGACTATCCTCCCTTTCTTCATCAAAGATTTCATCAATAGATTCCACTTCTGGGAGTGGATTTAGTTTCTGCCTTTTGGCTTGAGGTTGCTGTGAAGATTCCTTAGGAGGAGTATGATCTTTAACTTGTCTTTTCTTGCCTTGTTCCACATTGGATGGAGTCTGCAAATTTGAAACTTCAGGGTGATTGACTTGAATAGGAGAAACCTGTGCTTGATCTTGTGCCTTAGAAGTTTGAGGTTTTTCTGTCATGGTGAATGTTTCAATGACTTGTATTTTTGGTTCTTTCTCTTTGCCTTTGGATTCAACTGCAATTGATGGAATGTTTTCCTGTAAATTCTGCTAAATAATACCAACTGAAGAAGTACCAATCTCTGGTCTCTGTACCTATGTAAAAGAATCCAAGTCAAGCATTTTTGCAAGATCTTTCATAACATTATTTATATCAGCCTGCTCACTATCCTGCTCTATCAAAGTTCCTTCTACCCACTCATCTGTATTAGCATACTTTTCAATTTCAGGGATTATTTGATGCATGTAGGGTGCTGATTTATTTTTCATCATTTTGTCACAATTAAAGTTGAATGGGTCATAGGGTACCCAATGGAAACTTTTCTGCAATCTGTAATGATCCTCTAATATCTTTTGAGCTTCTTCCCCTCCATCTCTAGAATTGCAGATGAATGGACCTAGTTGGCTCTTTATCCTGAGTTGAGCCTTTTTCTTAGCATTACAGAAGTGAATTATATCTGAATTGTTCATTTGTCTGAAGTACTCAAGTGCAAAATGTCTCATTGGTACATATCAGGGTAACTTGAAAGGGCTCAATTCACATCCATAAATTCTAATTTCAGTATTATTATGATAGAAGTACCAGTCACCTATCTTGTAATGTTTTGAAAGCTGAAGAATTTTCCTGATTTCATTGTTGAGTCTTGGAGGGGCAACTCCTGTCAACAAGGTAGTTGCAGGATGGATAAAAAGGTCAATGAACTCATTATAAGAGTAGGGAGAGTCTATGGAACAATGAGTAATGGCTGACCAAAAGATAACCGATCTTGGATTCCCTTGGGTATCAAGTTTTATGATATGGAAAGGGAAATTTTGAGACTAGTAATAGAGCATGAGATGGTAAATGACAGTATAATATTTGAATACTTTCTCGTTCTCCAATCTCATGAATTGGTCATGCATTTTATCTGCAATGAAAGATGCAAAGTCATACCTGACAGCAGGAGGTTGTCCAGGGGTGAACAAAGATAATAACACCAGGGTTAAATGACCAACATAGTCACTGGTATTAAAACCCATTATGAAATATATCATACTCAAAATATTTTTCCCTTCTTCAGTAAAATAAACACTAGCATAAGGGGGAGGGCTTGTAGGCTGATAATCTGGCCACATGAAAACTTGGCAAATGCGAATTAACTCCTCCTCAGATAATTTAGTGGACTTCTCCAATAATTCTTCCATTAACAAAGGAGTAAGGGCTTCACCAGGCTAAAAATGTAACATATCATTGATGGATTGAGCAGTAATGGGAAAAAAGATGTTCTGGTTTGGGGACAATACTGCTCTCTGATTTGGATCATAATTGGCATGGAAATAGTGGATAATTTCAGGAAAGATAAGAACTGAGGGGAAAAGGTATCTAGGAAAACTAGACTCCCATAACCCAATAATATCTGAGCCATTCAAATAAGTATCTCTGCAGCGACAATAAATTTGAAGGGGATTTTCAGTAAATTTCAAGTCCTTTATTTGAAAATCTTTGTCCACTAATGATAAGTAATCCAAATCTCTATGAGGGGAATTCAATGGGGCTACATTCAGTGCTATAGGAACTTCCATTTTTTGGTTCTTGTGTATTCAAATAAATGGAAATTCGGGGGTTTTTTCACGGAAACGGGCACAATTTCAGTTTTGGAAGTATTATTTCAGTTGCGGGAACTAAAACAGACTGATATTACTTCCTTTCAGACTATGGCATGAATTTAACACTGGAATGAGGATTTTTCACAGAGTTTCAGCAGGAAATCAGATAAATACCTATTTTATGAAGAATTTCGAAATTAACAGGTACTGGTTAACGGCGGATGAATGCTTGTGCACTGGTCTAACAATGGCGTCCAGCAATTTTAGTTGACAGCAGTTTGACAGTGGATTTTTCAAATTTCTCAGTAAAGGGCGCAATCACTTTCAACAGACGGAATGATGAAAAAATGCGCGGATTTTTTTTTTATTTGCAAATTCAACAGGGATTTTTATTATTTTCGAAGATGGCGTCATCAGTGTACGGGAGGACACGTCACCAGGGTCGGGCGGTAAGTGGTTTTATTCCGCACCGCTTTGGGGAGTTGGAGGTTTCGGTTGAACGAGCAGCGAATCCATTTAGCGATTAACACGTGGCCATGGCACTGTTTCAAAACCATTTTGATTTCGCGCGTTAAATCTCGGATGGAGGATGGGCAGCAGAAAGGATGCGCTCCATGGATTTTTGATGGAATGATCCAACGGACGACGGGACGGGGAAATGGCATGGGAGTTAATGTGCGGGCCCGACACGACTAATTATAAGTTAATCATTCCGGGAGGGTTTTCATTGGAGGTTAAACGATTAATTAATCCAGATGATTAATTAATTTTGGTGGTTTAATAGGGGTCGGGGTTACGGAGACTTGGGGTTTTATTTGTTTTTCCGTTTAAAACATAAAACATATGTTTAAAACCTTTTTCAATATTTTTATTATATGGTAATAAATTAGTGCAATTTATTAACCATAGGGGGCGGGAATAGTTTATAAGGATATGTTTTTAGCCAAAGGGATTTTATAATGTGGGTATTTGATTTCAGCATATGGGTTTAATTAATTTTGACTAAAAACTTATAATATAAGGGTTTTTTGGAATATTACATAGGAGGAGTTATATATATAGGAAAAGGTAATTTGTCTAAGGATTTAATAATTAAAGTTAAATGTTAATATGACAAAGGGACATGGAAAACTCAAAATTCTTTACACAACTAAGAAAGTGAATATTCTTGAAGCAAATTGCATTATATCAACTTCAACACTTAGATTTAGAATAGTAAGTAATTTTGAGGGATTATTATGGATTTTTGCATGATTTTCCTAAGTAAAATGGGATTTTACTTAGGAAAAGATTAAAATTGAACGAGTGCAATGATGGATAACTTCAAGTACTAGGGGAATTTCAATTATTAGGCCGAGGGTTCGTTCCCTCCAAAAGTCAAGGAAATGCCTTGAGCCCCTTTAATCTTCAAATAACTTAGCACTTTGGGGAAATTAGTAAAACTTTTAGGGAGAAAGTGAGATGGGAAGTTAATGATTTTGACTTTTCTTTCTGTGAATTTTTCCAATGTAGCATCTTCCTTTGCAATTTGTGATGAAAGTAAAAGATTAAACACATTTAGCACCATCATTCATCACATGAAACTTTGCAACACCATCTACCTACCCTATCTACTTTACTCTACCATTTTCTCTTCTTTATTAGGGTGCACTTAGACTGGCAAACCCTTATCAATCTTCTTTTCTTTTACATGGAAAACCTATCTAAGTCTACACTTATTACATCCAAGGGCTCAGATTAAACTGTTGAGCACCTTTTATTAACTCTACCTATCTACTTATCTGCCAAGATTAAACTATTTGGTCAGATATTTATTCTCTATTCTACAACATGAAATTGAAAAATGAATGAGTCAAGTTTAAACAGTTTGACTCTTCATAAATTGTGGCAAAAGTTTGACAAGCTGCACACAATTTTGTTTATTACAAAAAATAAAATAGTAGTGGCATTTGGATTTGCACACTTTCCTTGGTCTATTTTTATTTGGGGTTCATTTCTTTCACTTTTTTGACCATTTTATTTTTCTTACCCTTTGATTTTTCTTTTAGGGTATACCCTCTTTAAATTTTTTAATTTTTTTTTATTTTTTGATTTTTCAAGAATATGGAACACCTTTGCACAAGAAAAAGGTTTGAACATATTGCATAGTTCAATCAAGGCAATCATGAAAAATGACACCTATTGGTATAGGAGTCTAACAGATGGTAAGAATTCAGATGGGTCGGTACCCCCATTTTATTTAAGTCTTACTGTACATGATCAGATATTACACAATGCTATGCTAGATACTGGAGCTTCCCATAACTTAATGCCCAGAGCAATAATGGAAACCCTAAATCTAGACATAACCAGGCCATATAAAGATCTATTTTCATTTGATTCATCTAAAGTTCAATGCATAGGGTTAATTAAAAATATGTGTTTAAACTTAGTCCAATATCCTGGTAAAAGCATGATCATGTATGTTGTGGTAGTTGATATCTCGCCAAAGTATGGCATGCTTCTTTCTCGCTCATGGGGAGCAAAATTGCAGGGATCTCTACAACTTGAAATGAGTTATGCCACTATCTCGGTATTTGGACAACCCAAAAAGCTTTACAGAGAAACCTTAATGAATTATATGATCAGTAGTGCTAATAAACCCACCAATTACCCAATCTATTTAACACCTACTGATCTGGACTCCTTTATTCTCAGTAATTCTGATCATGATAATAACCAAAATGAACTCATTGTTAAGAAGATTAAAATAATGGATGATTACATTAGTCATGAGGCTTTATGGCATTTATATTTTGATGGATCAATGAGTAAATCAGGAGCTGGAGCTGATGTATGGATTACCAATATTAAAACAAGCCAATCCCAAGGACATGCCTTTAGATTAAATTTCAAATGTACTAATAACATGGTTGAATATGAGTTTCTAATCTTAGGTCTTCAAATCATTAGAATATTGGGAGGGCAAAGAATTTTAGTCATGGGAGATTCAGAATTAGTTATCAAAAAAATCAATGTAGAATATTATGTTCACAACCCCAGACTGGCCAGATACAGGGACACAACAACAGATTTGGTTGAAGATTTATTAGAAAGCAAGTTTTCTATCATTCCTAGAAAATAGAACATGCAAGCCCATTGTTTGGAAACCTTTGCCAGCTGTTGTAAAATCCCATTTTCACCATTACAGAAATACACTGCTAAAATCAAACACAGGCCCACTGTCCCAGATAATGTGAAATACTGGCAAATTTTCTCAGAAGATGAGCAAATTTATCACTTTTTAAGCAATGAGCAAGAGTTTCAAAACTGCCAAATCGATAATGATTGTAAAATAGATTCACCTTGTGATATAGATTCAAATTTTTGTCAAATAGACTATTTAGATGTATATAATTTCGATAGACCTACTATATTTACTGAGAGTGACATAGATGAATTGGAAAAAGTAGATATAGAGGAATTGATGGAAGATGAACCAAATTTGATTGATTTAAAACATAACATTTTACCCAGAGGTTTAACTCCCCTTGAAGACCTGTTTGATTCCAATGATGTGCCCAAAAGGCCAAAAATGTAACCATTCAGGTCTGATATAGAAGAGTGTAACATAGGAACTGATGAAAAACCAAAAATGATTAAACTATCAAAATCCTTATCATCAGAAGAAAAGGTTAAATACATAGAACTTTTAAAATAATATGAGGATGTTTTTGCATGGGTTTACGAAGATTTGAAAACTTACAACAAAGACATAATTCAACATAAGATTCCTTTGAAAGAAAATCAAAAACCTTTTCAACAAAAACTAAGAAGGATTAATCCAATCTTGTTACCTTTAATCGAGAAAGAAGTTAAAGGAATGTTTGATGCACAAATAATCACAGCAGTCAGGTATTCTGACCGGGTTACTAATCTAGCTCCCACCAGAAAGAAAATAGGAGAAATTCGACTGTGTATAGACTTCATAAATCTTAATAAAGCTTCCTTGAAAAACAATTACCCCTTGCCCAAAATGGACCACATTTTGCAGATGGTGGCAGGTTCTTCTAGAATTTATTTATTAGATGGTTTCTTTGGTTATAATCAAATTCTAGTTCATAAATATGATCAAACTGAAACTTCATTTACTACTCCTTGGGGCACTTTCATGTACATGAAAATGCCTTTTGGATTAAAAAATGTAGGAGCTACTTTTCAGAGTGCAATGGATATTGCCTTTGCTAAAGAAATCCATGAATTTTTAGTTATTTATCTTGATGATATTACTATCTTTTCAAAAACAAATGATGAACACTTAGATCACCTGAGACAATTTTTTATGAAATGTAGAAAATATGGTATATCCCTTAATCCTAAAAAGACTATTTTCAGAATGGAAGAAGGAAAACTATTAGGTCACATAATCTCCAAAGAAGGCATTAGAATAGATCCTACAAGAATTGAAGTCGTTCTAAACATTCAACCACCAAGGAACATAAAGGAACTTCAAGCATTTTTTAGTAAAATCAATTTTCTAAGAAGATTCATCTCTAATCTAGCTGAAATCATAAAAGATCTCAATAATATGCTTAAAAAGGACTTTTCAATAAAATGGAAAATAAATTCCAAAAAATATTTCGAATCCATAAAACAGGCCTTGACAAAAGCATCAGTCCTCATCAGCCCAGATTATACAAAATATTTCGTAATATTTTCCTTTGCATGTGAACACACCATCGCTGCAGTTCTTCTGCGGAAAAAAAATCAAAGTTTTGAACAACTAATTGCATTGTTTAGTAAAGCTCTCAGAGATGCACCTCTGAAGTATAATATAATGGAAAAATAGGCTTCGGCCCTGGTTAAATCCATCAAGGACTTCAGAGTTTACATTCTTCATTCACACATCATTGCATATGTCCCTAATGCAGTAATTAAATATATTCTGACACAAGATGGACCTGATGGTAGGAGAGGAAAGTGGATAGCCACTATCCTTGAGTACTATATAGAAATCAAACCAACTAAACTCATTAAAGGACAGGGTTTAGCCAGATTGACGACTAAATCAAATTGCAATGATTTATATATGAATTTGATTGCAAAAATAGATGACCAGGAGGAGATGGTGACTCCATTGATCAGTGAGGCCTATCTAGACTGACCATGGTACTCTGATATTATCTTTGTACTAACACATTTACAATATCCTCCTGGGCTAACTAAAACCAATGCAAGATTCATCAAATAGAAAGCAATGAGGTTTTCTATCTTAAATAATGCACTTTATTGGGAAGAAAATACTAGGATTTTACTAAATTTCTTATTAAAGTCTGAAGTTGACAAAATTATTGAGGAATTTCATGTAGGTGACTGTGGAGGCCACATATACTGGAAGAGTACAGTAGACAAAATACTTAGAGCTAGTTTTTACTGGCCAACTTTATTTTTTGATGTTAAAATATTTGTCACCTCTTGCCATAAATTCCAAATCTTTCAAGGGAAAAAGAAACTATTTCCTTTACCTCTTAAGCCTATATCAACTGAAAAACCATTTCAACTATGGGGGCTAGACTTCATTGGTGAAATCCATCCTCCCTCTTCAAGCCAACATAAATGGATTTTAACTGCTACAGATTACTTTACCAAGTGGATAGAAGCCATTCCCACTACGCAAGCTACTGATTCAGTTATAATCTCATTTATAGAAAGTAATATTTCATCAAGATTTGGATGCCCACATAAAATTATTACTGACAATGCAGCAGCATTCAAGTCCAAGAAAATGATTTCTTTCTATCATAAATACCATATTACCTTAGGTCATTCCACAACATATTATCCCCAAGGTAATGGTTTAGCCGAATCATCCAACAAAAGCTTAATAAATATCATCAAAAAATTACTCCAAGAAAACAAAAGGACATGGAACAAAAATTTACTCTATGCCCTATGGGCTGATAGACTTACCACAAAAAAGTCTATTGGAACTTCACCTTATCAGATTGTTTATGGAACAGATGAAATTTTCCCTTCTTCCTTGGGTGTCCCAGTCATGAAGATTATCCAGGAATCAGAGGTGGAAACAAATTATATTCAACTAAGAATCAATGAAACCATACATCGCCAACAAACTAGAGAAGAATTTTATGAAAAACCACAAGTTTTACAGAATAAAATCAAAAACATTTTTGATAAAAGGGTTAAAGAAGATGATTTTTTCATAGGAGATCAAGTTTTGAGATGGGATTCATGAAGAGAGGATAAAGGAAAACATGGAAAGTTTGACTTTCTATGGCAAGGACCCTATGTGATATATGGTTACAGAAGTAATAATTCCTTTTTCATCAGGAATTTGGATGGAACTGAACTTCAAGAAGGACCAGTGAAAGGTAGGATGCTGAAACACTACTATTCTTCAAAGTCACTCAACAGTTAGATTCATTTACTTTATCATTGTAAATATTCATAGTCAGTGTGTAGATTGGATTGGAGATTTTATCTACAAATTTGAAGCCTGAAGAGAAGGCCCTAAGCTTTGCAGTATAAGATTTCATAAATATGATTTTTTTCAAAAAAATAGAAAACAATTACAGGGGCACCAAAGTCAAATATGAAGGCTACTAATCTTAGAGTTCTTGACATTCTACCCGGAAATGCCATCCCCAAGTGAAGCGGATGTTAGTAACCTATAAATATAGGATTCATAATTTTGACTTGACTGATGGTAATCTTGTAAATATTGACATACCTTGCCTTCTGCAAGTTGTGTTCTCATATTTTGTAAAAAATAAAAAGAAAAAAAAAATAGAAAAGAAAAAAGAGGGTAAAAAAGTCCTAGAAGAAAAATCAAAGGACTTAGAAAAAATAAAATACCCCAAAGAAAAAAGATCAATCAAACATGAAAGTGTGCAAATATAAATGCCACTACTTTTACCTTTTGCAACTGATTAGGCAGAGTGTCAATAAATGTCATAATCTGTGATGAGTTGAACAATTTAATCTTGACTTGTCACTTTTCAATTTCACTTGTTGTAGATAGACAATAAAGAAGTGTCATATAGTTTAATCATGAAAGTTCAGTATTTAGGTAGAGAAATAAAGTGAATCCAACAGTTTAATCTAGATTCCTGGATGAGATAAGTGTAAAATTAGAGGTTTCTAGCTCAAATGCACCTAATCAAAATGGAAGGAAAGAATGTTAGCGGTTAAATTGGGTAGGTAGAAGAAAGTGAGAAGCATCATTCTAAATATTATTCACCAGGGCTCAAAATAACTAACTTCCCTTTCCCATAGCCATTTATCATTCTAAACTATCAGTCAAAAAAGCTCAAGGCATTTCCTTGACTTCTGTTGGGACCGGACCCAAGGCTCTATGGTTGATTAGCTGAAAGTGTTAAATTTCTATATTAATCCCTAAATGACATTATTTTCCATTCATGCATTCATTTCCCTGAATAATCCTAAGTAGAAACCTCGTTTTTACTTAAAGATACTCTAATTCCCATTTGATTAACTTCCCACATCACATGAAACCATAAAACCCTCAAAATCACATTTTATCCTAAGTTGAAGTGATGAAGTTATTATAATGCAATTTTACCTTTAAACTTCACTTTTCTTAGTTATGTTGATGTGTTTTGAGTATACATTTTTCGCTTGTCATATTAACCTTAACTTATTTAATAAATCCCTATAGAATAACCTTTTCCTATATTATATAACTCCCTTTTATAAAATAACCCCAAAAACCCATTAATATAACTTTAGCCAAAGTTATTTATCCCCACATGTTTAAATAAAAAACCCACATTATACCCTCTTTGGCTAAAACTATCCTTACATAAATATCTCTTCCTCTATGGTTATTAAATCAATATGATTTAATTAACTATATAATAAAAAATACTCAAAAATTCTTTAAACATGTTTATATGTGTTTAAAACAAAAAATGTAATTCCCGAAGTTTAATTTAAACTAAACTTCAAAGAAAATCATCCCCTGTTTATACATCCCTTTCCTCAATTACCCTTAACCCCAAGGTTAAAAACTTAACCTTTTATACTTTCCCGATATATATCCATCATCACAATTATAACCTTGGGTAAAGTCATTTTTCACCCCTCCCAACCACTTTAACCCATGTATAAAGTATATTTATATATTAATCTTCACAAATCCCTCAGCACCATCAGACTCATTCCTAACTGTCCGATCATCCTTCTCCTTTTTAATCTGACGGTCAGAAACAAATCCAATAAATCCTTTCCTACCCCCACCATTTCCTATTGGGTTAACTTTAAACCGTTGATCTCCCCTTATCAAATCAATGGTACTGATCAAAGCCCTGACCCCACTGTATTTACCTCACAACTTCACATAAAATCCCAACCGTTCGCTCCACTCAGCTTGATCCAGTGGCGCCTATTTCATTTCACATTTTTAAGGTGATTGAATGAAGTTCCAAAACTATTTTTCCAAAAAGGTTGTTTTGAGAAATCATCGCCTGCTACGTGTCTAAAATGTATTGGATTGCATCGCTTAAGCCAAAAACCATTTACTGCTCAAAAATAATGCAAAAACCATGTCTGGTTTATCCTTCAAGCACAAACGACTTCTGCCCAACCTGCAATAAATTATTTTGAAATGTGATTGGACTTATGTTTAATGCATTAAAACTTCGCTCTTTTCATTACATTTCACCTATTTACGGAGTAAACCTTTGAGAACTCGTTACAAAGCCTCCTTTCACCATTTTCGAAGTTGTTTGTGAAATTTTTTTCCAGTTGAACAACTAATTTACTCTGAAAATCATTCCTAAAAACCTCCATGACCTCTTCTAGCCCAATTCAACATAATTGAAGACTATGACAAAACTGCAACCTTCATCGGCCGCAATTATACCTTTTACAAGTATTTTTTGCCAATCCTATCTATAAAATCTTCAATTTGAAAGGATAATTCCCCAATTAGACTTCTATCTTCTAAATACAGCTTGACTATCCATCTGAGAAGTCTAAAAACCTTCAAAATACAGGGTCAACCCTGTCAAAATTTCCTTAGAATCCACATTTTCCATTTTAGCAGGTTTTAACCCATTCAAAGATCATTTTCACTAATGAAATTGTTCTAAAATTTCCTCTGTGCTTAAAAAACTCTTTTATCATCCAGACCCATACTCAAAGTATGAATTTTCCAGTGAATCCTTTCAATTCCCTCTTGTTTCTCAAAAAATAACTTAGCAAACTGTTTAATCTTGTTTTGTTCATTCAAGATGACTAAGAAACAAATCACTCCCAAGTCTAGAGGTCCTAAATCTGAGAAGCCTACCTCCAGCAAGCTTCCAAATCCAAAACCTCCGAGAATTGATAAACCTACTCTTGTTTTAACTGTTGATTCTACTGAAATTGTTAGACCTTTATAGTGTCCAGTTACCACTGAAGAAAACAATCCTTTGATTGACTTAGATTTTAGAATTGTTGATGCCACTCTAGAATTTGATCTTCTAGAAGTGCATAACTAGTATTAAGAGAAATTTTAAAATAAAGAGGCCAGTGATATATCTGTATGGGAGTCCAATTTTCCCAAGTATGTGGTTCCCATCACCCATCCTGCTCAAGATTTCATTAGGATGTGTCAAATGCATTATATTCCTGATCAAAGGTGCATGGTTAATAAAAATAGTGAGGTTTTATTTCACATAATTGTTGAATCAATTAATAACATGCTCCAGCTAAACCATGAGCCACAAGTAGTGTCATTATCAATTGAAGACCTGACCCAGATGTATTCGGACCTAGATTTCCCTAGGAAGTTTGAAATCCTTCAAATCTTCATGCCCAATCATGTCAATATTTCCACGGTAAATTCTCCTTATGATACCTTTGATTTTCTTGAAGGCTCCAGACAGGTCATTTCCACGCTATCATTTATTTTAGGTTATGTCAATGATGAATTCACAGATGCCTCTGTATTAGGCTTCCTCTCCACTTTGTCTCCTGGAAAACAACCAAATTTGGTCTTTGATTTTGCTAAATTTATTGCCGAAAATATTCATTATCAGCTGATAAAATTGCCTGATGAAGGAGTGTTTAGATATACTTCATATCTATTACATCTCTTCCTATTATTCCAAGCATATAATTTTCCCTTTGTAGTACAGAAGATGGATATGGAGGGAAAACAACTTTCAGGAATATTTTGGACCTCTCTTCTTAGAAAAAACAGCAGTGAGTAGAGTTACAGTGATTTCAATGAATTATTTATTAGACCTACCATCAATTTGTTAGATAAAGCAGAACCTCCAAGAATAAATGAAGATATCAGAAGGATTTTACAGTTGTCTGAAAACTGTAAAGTGGGTGATTGGTATTTATACAAAAATCACACTGAGATTAGAATATATGGTGCAATCTTGGCCCCATAAAAATTTCCAAAGTTTCTGACCACCGGGATCTTTGCTCTGGAGTACATAATGTAGATTTTGAATGTTGATGCAATAAATTTCATAGCATCTAAAAATAAGGCACAATTTAAATTGAAAAGTCAAATTGGCTCTTTCATTGTAAACAGTAGAGATGCCTTGAAGGAAGCAAGAAAAAACTATTATCATTAAAGTTTCAGGAGAGTTTTTACTGAAGCTATGACCCTCATGGTATTCTAAGTAATCTCAGGGTCCAATGTAAATTACCTCCATTCCTTCATGAATCCCAATAATTGAAAAATATGCCAATCAATTGGAATGGGAGCCAAATAATTTGATTAATGATGATACACAAGGAATGTAGAATGTTGATACACAGCAAACAAAATTGAATAATGTACAGGTGGTTGCAGTGAACCAATCAACAGAGAAATCCAATAAAATACCAAGGAAGGAAGAAGGATATTTGGCCAAAACAATCATTGAAAATAAATTCAAAACAGTATACAACAAAAAGGCCAAAATGACTACTTTAAAAAAAGAAGGAATCATAATGTGGATGATATTAATGAGCAGTAGATAGATGATGAAGCCACCATCATTGTGAATGAGACACTCATAGAAATTCAAAATGAATAGGTACAAACACAGGGTAAAGGCAAAGAGATGATTGAAATGGAAATAGATACATAAGCTCCCTCTTCTTCTTTTAAAAAAACTGAAGAAACTGATTCTAATATTCAGAAGAGATTCAAGCTAATCAGAGAGAAAAATGAAGAAATAAAAAATGAAGTTTATTCTAAAATTTTCAAGGAAAAACCAGGAGATAAGGACATATTAATAACTGCATTTGATTGCTCAACCAACCAAATGATCATGTGTTTTCTCCAACCAGTGGTAGCACATCCAAAATCAGCTTCAGACTACAAAAAGACAAAATTTGCAGTAAATGCTGATACTATTAATGAGCTAGATCAGATAGAATTTCATAGAAGTCATCAGAAATGTTATATTCAAAATTAGTAAGCAAAAAAATGAGTGCCACGATGCTCCAATAGACTATATCCAACTTGCAAAGCCAAATGAATTTGGATAAAGAATATTTACATGCCAAGGATTTTAGAATAAAATCCTTAGAAGATTTGGTAATTGAGTCGGGAGCAGACCCTTCTAATACTGAAGCTTCGAAGAAGTTAATAAGACAGAAGAATGATGATATTACATCCTTAAGAAAGAAGCTCAAACTACCACAGAGTGGGCACCCTCAAACAAAATAAGTTCTTCAGGAAAAGACAGAGAAAGATGAAAATATGCAACTTGTTTTGAAAATGACAGGCCAGATAAAAAATATGGAAACTCAAATAGAAGCTCTTATACAAGAAAATGAAAATTTGAAGAAAACTCAGCAATTTTCCACTCCTACAATTATTCCAAATGTAAGTACAGTTGTTCCTTCAACATTGGCAGAACATTTGGCACCAAAAGGAGTATTGGCAACTGTAGTGTCAATTACTTCTAAAGACATCTCTGCCACTCCTTCATCAACATCACAGGTAAATACAACAGGAGAAACAACTACCATAATCAAAGCTATGGAAGATATGTCCATAAAAGATAAAGAGATAATCAGTTTAAAAGGCACCATAAGAAATCTAGAAACATCTAATAGATATGCCTTAATCAATTCAAAAGGACATGAGAAGAGGGCCAATAGATTGCAGGAACAAATTAAGATTCTTCAACAGTAGGTAAATCTCACCGAGCAGGTATCCTACATTAAGAATTATTTGTGGAATAACATCATTCAGGGCATACATTTGCAATGGCCCTCAATCCAGATAATTTATGAACAAAAAGAATTACTTAAAGGAGCACAGATAGAAATACAAAAGACCAAAGAAGAACTGGTTGATAAGCCTGCTCATGCCTTGAGGCTTATAACATTTTTTAATAAGCTTTACCTCAAGGGTCCCCTACTGGTAAAATCATTTTGGAATATTTTGAAAACTTATTATTTTTTCAAAATGAGATCAAGCATATTTTTGTGGTTAAACCCAATTTTGTAAAATATACAGAGGTAGATGAAAGTTATAGGAAACTAAAGAGCATGAAAATTCCTAGCGTAGAGCAATGGCAAGAATTCACTGATTTACTATGAAAATTTGTAGTTAAAGTATATCAAGGTGAAAAATTAGTGGATAAAGTGTATTAGTGGTAAAAGAGTATCAGTAAAACAAATGTTATTTTTGGTTATTTTTCAATTACAACAGTAAAACAGTGAGAAAACAGAGTTAAAGAGCACCAGAGTAGAACGTAAAAGAGGAAAAGTGCACTACAAGTCATCTTCCACAAGATCACTCCCCAAGTGCCAGCAATGCTTCCAGCTAATCTAAGAATCAGTTTGATTAGGATAAACAGTTCTATTTATCCTTGTAAAAGGGGACAACTTGCATACTATTTTTCTGCTGACCCTCTTCTTATGTAATATTTCCTATTTTTGCTTGAGATATTATCTCAAAACTTTAGATATTTTGTAAGAAATTTATTTGTATAAATACTTCATCTTTCGAAGTATTCAGCGTGGAATAAAAATCCGAAGATTACTGTAGACTTATTTTATTGAAACATTGGGACTTTTTGTGAGTTAAATTGAAGTAGCAAGCTAGAAACTGAAGCAAAAGACATCATAGTGAAGGATTCATGAGATAAAAAAATGTGTACAGTCTTTTCATGTTTTCATTGTGTATTTCTTTAAGTTTCACTCATATATCATATGTATTTTCCTTCTTAAATGATAAAATAGGAAAGTTATTATAGAATTAGTGTTAAAAAGCTCTCTGTATTTACTAGTTGTCATTATTTATGTTTTCTGTTGATTTCTAGACTAGAGAATTCTTAAATGCTCTTTAGTTTCGTTTTACCTCACATTTCCTCTTCCTTTCTGTGATCTAAGGATTCTTAATTTCCCTTAGTCCAGAATCACATCACTTCATCAAATTAGCCTTTCAAACCCTCTGAAAGTTATCTAACTTGCCCTTAGCATATTTTCATATTTTGACCTTGGTTTTCAAGTCTTGTTAGCTAGAAATTTGACCCCATTTCCCAATGGTTAGATAAATATTTTTATGGTTTCCTTTGTCATCCTTTATTCCCACCAACATTCAAAAAATCAAACCAAATTTTCCACTCATAGGTAGCCTAAAATCCATTACAAAACAAAGCTAAATCTTGAGGAGAGATCCCTCTCTGGAACTCAGGAAGGCTAGATCCTGAATTCTAAAAGAGGTTCTTGGTTACCCATGGTTTTCTTTAACTATAACCAAAATTCCATGACCTAAGAATTAATAGGGTGATAACAGGGGGAAACTATGGGTTCCCTAATTGGTCGCTTTTCAGCTGACAGGAAGAGGATGGATATGCTCATCACATCTTCTTGGGTTTT
This sequence comes from Pinus albicaulis, assembly GCA_034641835.2. Classification (NCBI taxonomy): domain Eukaryota; kingdom Viridiplantae; phylum Streptophyta; class Pinopsida; order Pinales; family Pinaceae; genus Pinus; species Pinus albicaulis. The sequence continues at coordinate 340,686,673 of CM076570.1, read as the reverse complement.
AAAGCTGCTCATGGATTCTGAGTATGTTCCATCTTCTTGGGAAAGGCAAACTATGGTTGAGCTCAAAATAGCTAGTGCTAATCGGAATCTGGGGATATAGTGGAAATTTTCCAGGATTTGGTTATCGGCACATAAAGGACATGTGAATTGCGATACTTACAAACTAACATAATAAACCCGTTCAATAGGATACCATCTATGGATGAGTTCCAGGGGTGCACATTCTTCAATGAAGTGACCACATTCATTGCATAGCATGCAGTGTATGGTAGGAGGGGGAAATATGAATAGGAGTCTTTCTGGTGACCATCGTTCCTCTTCCAGGTATAGGATGGTATGAGGTTCATATACAGATGACTGGGTGGAGGGATCCTCTTGATAGGATCATGCAATGGCATGTAAGGCATCCCTATATCACAGGATCTATAGGAAATGATGGGTATAGTGCCCATAATTGCTATAGATAGCGCATGCATGACTGGTCTGCAATGATTTTCCTTTACCTTTGGTGGAAAGTTCCTTTTTTCAGGAACGTGGTGTCACAATGTCTTCCTCAGAGCCAAGGAGTAGTGTTAGTTCATCCAACTCTAGGCAGATATGGGTAGGGTGACCTACTACGTCACATTTCCCTCAACTAGGTGATTACCATTGTATGGCAAGAGTCTCCACCCTCTTTCCTCTCTCGATTTTCTTAGTTGTAATCATTGGTTTTACAATGGGAATTTCCTTTGCGGGGATGTTTTCGACAATTTCCTGTATGGGTGGGGCCTCCTCGGGACTGAGGGGCTTTAACCCTGTGTCAATGATGTGTGTGGCTCCTATCCCAGTAGGCGGGACAAGGTACCAAACTAGTATTGTGAAAGATATGTTTGGTAACACCACCATTGTCAAAACTTGCTAGGATACGAAACCATATAGGGGGTACAGGAAAGGGGTTTGGGAAGCAACATAGATTAGATCGACTTCCATGGCTGAGGACTCTGTGTCATTACTACTTGTGTCCATGTCTTGGCTAGCTTCAGTGCTTGATGTAGACATCATGCACACTGGAGCCCCTTTGACATCATGTGATGACTCAAGTATAATGGGGGGATCTCCTAGGAATGATCCTAGGATGGACGTCGGTTTGAACTAGCCAGGGCGATATTTTTGGTACCATTCAAGCGCGTCCATGGATGTATCTACATAGGGTAGAATGACATCGATATTTTTTAGGGGCATATTTTCTCTATGCATTAATTGGTCGACAGTATCGATGCAGTCCTCATGGGGGAACATCATAGTTTGGAAGACAGAGGAGGCATGTAATATTCAAAATTTTTCCTTCAATAAATTGGATTGTTCAGTGAATGAAGTCACCAGGTGAATGATTTCAGCCTTGCGGTGTCTGACTGCTGTCCACCATCAACAATCAGATCTGAACTTGATACATGTACTGGGGCAAGACAATCTAAGAGTCGAGTGTCACATTCACAAGCTACACCGGAGATGGACTGAAGCAGCGTTTATCTACTATGCACTCGTAGAGCAAGAGCAGTTCGAAGGCTACCTGGCATTTCTTCAAGCTCCGTCTGTAGCTAATGAAACAAATGACATCAACAAGAAAACCAATTCTTTCCCAGTATGGTCGCCACTATGTTAGCGCTCAAATCTACCTTATGCTGAAATAAGGAAAAACTCAAGGCTACATCAAACCACGCTCAGCCTCGTAGCTAGCCCTACGAGGACAGGAGAGGGCTCTCTTCGGGTCTATCTCGGCAAAAGGTCTTCAAAGGGGCTGATATGACTTATAATGAATACTGATTTTAGGCTAGTAAAGAGATAGGAAAGTTTGATTTTGATTTTTTGGGTTTTTGTTGAAAAATTGGGAAAAACAATTTTGGGTCCGGGGATAAGGCCAGATCTTTGCAGAATTCGAGTTGGGGCAAGGTAGGCAGTAGTCTTGATGCTTTTGATCAGGTATATGGATGGATCAGAATGACAAGGAGCTGAAGAGGGCAAGGGAGAACATGGATCCTCTCCAAATAGGCGAAAACATGTAAAACTAAACAAATTTAAAGGCAGAGCACTGGAAACAATGGATTCAACCTCATTTACTCATTCATTTAGTTTCAGAAGCATAAGAAGGGAATGGCATACATTAAACATGAAAGAACTTACAATAAACTGAGAGATAACACCATCAAGAACTGAAAGCCACAAGAATCCCAACAGGTGCTGCAAAACCTCTGATCTTTCCTTAGCCAAAATGTGAAAAATATGTACAATAGTGTGCCAAACTTTTCCCAAGAGTCCAACCTATACAATGTCTCAGAAATTACATCATATAGACTATCCTAACCCCTTCCCATCTCTCTAGGGGTCGAATTCCTCCTTCCAGGAGCAGTTTCAACTAATTCTAAACAAGGAGCTAGAATATAGGCAGCCAAACAACTTGCCTCTAAAAGGAAGGAAACTGATTCTTTCACTTGATTTTTACTTTTTTGGGAGTGAATCATCTAGAACAGGTAAAAATGAATCAAAATTACATGCCAACCACAAAATTACATCAAGATAACTCGAAAATTACATCCACAATCAAAACTGGTCCAACTGGCCGAAATCCTGAGCTGGAAGATGAAAAATCAGCCAAAAATCTCTATGCGTAGCGCGCCTGAGCTCTATGCGTCGTGCACCTTACAACCTACTTTTGGGGAACTTCCCAGCATCAAAATCAAGCTCATGATAGCTTGTTGGAAAGCCTTGGATGTCTGCTATCCATCCCAAGTGGAATTTCCCAATTTGAAGCTCATTTTCCCCTCTAAAACTTCATTCTCCCATAAGTACTTCCTGCTGCTGAAAAAGGTGGCAGAACGGTGATTTTCATGGTGTTTTGGCCCCTTTGATCATCCAGAACTTGGTGAAATTCTTTGGTCCTACTGGAGCATGCATAAATTACCATGAAAAACCCAAAAATATAAATTTTTCCTCCAGCAAGTGTCCCAATCATAAGCGAGCACGTCGACGCGCTACGCGTTGGGCTGAAAAACATGTTTTGAGACGAAAATTTTCCAAAATGACAAAAAATTCTTCAAATTCACTCAAATTTGGAGCGAAGACCCTCCATCATGTATCATGCCCAGCCAATGAAGCCTCGGCCAAAATCCAGGGTGGATCAGGCCTCTTCCGCCGTTTTAGTGCTCTGCTCAACCTCCTCTTCAGAATCTTCATTTTTTCCTTGCAGACGTGCATGCGGGCCCAATAATGACCTTTCATGTGATGAAGCATGTATTTGTCTCTATTGGCCTTTGTCAAAAACTTCTCCAGATGAATTTTAACATGTGTGAGGCAAGAATCTCGATCAACCGGTGTCATATCACCTGGTCTCTTCCAGGCCAATTGTTGATCCTCACGGATTCGTCGCAGCTCTAAAAGAGCGTGTTGATCCTCTGGATGTTTGTTACGCTTCTCCAGGTATTTTATCACCCACTGAGCCCTCTGCAATTTCTCTTTCAGCGTGTCATTCTCGGCATTTTGATCCTAGATGATCTCTTTCAGTTTCGAGCTAGGAGAGCTCACATCAACATCGATGAATGTGAAATCAGTGTCTCGACCGCCTGATGGGCCCTCATCGTGCATAGGCCTCTTGCCTTTGTCCTAGATCTGTACCTATGCTGAAGAAGAAGGCAAGACCCCTTCCACCCTTGGCGGAGATAATACTCGTGCTGCTGATGAAGTCAACGAGACCCCTTCCACCCCGGGTGGAGATAGTACTTGTCGTGATGCTACAAACAAAACACTGTGGCCTCGTTGGTATGTCACATACAATGGAGCACTGATATGCTCAATCTCAGGAATGTCTAGCTGATGTGAAGGCTCTCCCTCATCATGAACTACCTTGGGAGGCGGCTGTGGCGCTGTGAAGAAGTCACGGGAGATGAAATCCTCCCAAGTAATGCCCTTCTATGTCAGCTGATGTCCCACCATGATTTTGATCAGCGCGTAATGATATATACTGCTATGTTGCTGTGCTGGGGTCTTCTTCTGTACAAAAAATGTCATCCTCTCTATGTTGTGATACATGAAGTATGGAATGCTCATCATACGTACCCTCGTGAAATGCATCAACAAACGGACATGGTACGCATAGAGACGCGAGAATCTGCCCTCGCAACTGAAATATCAAATGATGATTTTCATCAATGGTGCAAACTCATCCTTCAAGAATCTGAACGGAAATACCCTACTTAGCTGCCTCATAAACCTAGGTTTGATGTATGGCTCATAGTAGGATTTCTCTAACTGCTGTCGTTTGTTCCATTCCTCTCCTATATTTGGTATCCCGGTGGCCTGAGCAATAGTCTCTGGTGACAGAATGAAATCTACTCCGGCAAGGTTTACACGACCATCATGTAAATGTAGAACAAATAGACGAGCTAGCTCATGATGATGTTGGGTTTGTGAAATCATCTCACAGTATTGGAAACATGACTGATGCTGAAAACAACCATTGCAAGCGGGGCAAGCCTGCAATTGAGCCAAAGAAGTAGGCTCCTTCCTGAGATGCTTACCACTTTTGCCACTTTTGTGAGACCTCCGTGGCACATTAATCTCTACTGTGGAATCACTGTCATACTCCTGTTCATAAACTGAATCCGTCTCTAACATTGTGCTGAAATCAGAATGTTTTCAAAATGTATGATGATATAGATATAGTAAAGACAAAAGTTCAGTGTATGCTTTACTCCCCAAATGTGTCACATGTGTATCAAAGTATCATAGGAAAGCGAAAATGAGAATAGTTTTGTCAAATGAGTTTGCATGAAAAAATAGTCACTGCTTTGATTATGAGAGGATTTGACAAGTGAGTAGAAAAGAGAGTAATGCGGGGGAAATAACTATTAGGAACAAAAGTGACAATAGCCCTGGCATTGTTTGACAAATGTCAATGGAGGATGTGGACAAGTGAAAATGGGACTATGTCATAACATGAATGATAAACAGTGTGAAAATGACAATGGAAATAACAATGACAGCAGTGATGTAATTTCAAAGAGAGAGTGTGAGGCTAAGGTAAATAATGAGCAGGGACACCACTGAAAATAGATGACACAGGCATATATCAATAGCACAAATTCGGAACCCTCGCAATATCACTAACATTCATTTCAAAACCCTAAGAAATGAATTTGGAAATAAACATAGGGTTTACATTTCTCCTCATTAAACGCTTGTTTCTCCACTTTCAAAACACCATAATCATGTCCAAAATTCACTAAGAAAACGTCAAGAACCTACTTGCAAGCAGTTGGAGGCAATTTGGCATGAATCTGGACGAAGGAGCGAATTTTTTTTGGCTCTGAGATTATACGTGTCGCGCACTTACCCAGTGCGCTGCGCGCGGTATATGCGTAGCGCGCCTGCAAATTTGCACAGGCCTGTGAAGCCCAGTGCGTCGCACGCCTGGTGTGCATATCACGCCTCCTCTATGCGTAGCGCGCACTTCCACCTCCATTCCACGGCTTTGAAAACACTTCAAACTTGACTTCAACACTCCAACTCGGTTTTGCTTTGGGAAATTTGTGAAAATGATTCGTTTTCAATGCTTTATATGGGTTGTAAAATATCTCATAAAAATCAGATTTGATTTCAATTTTCTCCATAACCCACTTTTATAATGTTTGGCTTTTTGGCACTTTATCATTTTAATGCAATCTATCTTTGGCTTTTCACTGTTTTTCTGAGTCTTAGACTGATGAACCTTGATTGCTTTTGCAGGGATTTGGCACTTTGGCTTTGGCAAAGACCAGAGGCTGCTTTTGAACTTCTTATAGTGGAACAAATACACAATTATTACAAAAAAAAAATAAGTTTAACAGTTTCTAGTTCAAAACAGAATTTTGAACTAGAAATGTCTTCAAATTTTTTTGAGAATAAAAACGTGAAATAGGAACCTTTTGAAACCAACCTCATGGCCTGCGGGCTTTTATTACATGTAGCAAAAGACTGAAAACCCTAGACCCTAGGACTAAAGACTCTTTTTGACAAAAATAATCATTTATGACCATGAATGAAGTGACCTGAAGTTCAGTGATTTTTGAGGAATCTTAATTAGCCCTGCAGGTACCAGCATGAGGAAACACAAGACGACCAGACCCTCTCGTCAGTCAATGGCATGTCCCTAGCGAAATGCAACGAAGTGGAACGAGCGAGACACCTAAAAATGATATGCAAAAATTGAAATGATCTCTGACGGAGGGCTGTAAGGACTGACTCTAACATTGGCTCCAATGGGGATGGTGGCTCCAAGGAGATGCCAAGAACGACAGATCTCTGGGGTAGTCAGATAGTGCCTTCATCCATTGGGCGATGGAGTCATTATTTCAACGGATAACACAAAAAAATTTGACACATTTATTGACTGAAAACTGGACTAAAAACTTGACTGACTTAACTAAAACAAGTATTTACAAAGCTTTTGAAAAAAAAGGCAACAGTTCATCAAGGTTTGAAAGCATGATGACAACCACCTGCATACTGATGAAACATATACAATCATGTATAGTGGGATTTCCAATGTAACCAATCCAGCAGATGCCCTCTTGACTATTTCTCCCGATCAGATCTCCTGGTCAACAGCAAATACTGGTAACTGGGCATCCAAAAACATAATCTACCCTGATCTCCTTCATCACTGAACACTGCAATAATCACCTTTTCTGCTGACTGCAACAAATTTTCTAGAGGATCGTGAAAAACATGAATATTTACCTCCTGCTGAAGAAACAAGGTGTCTTTCTCTCCTGATTCTGATCTGTCTTCATCATGTACTTCAGTAAAAGTATGCTCCTAGGCTTCAAAAAACTCTGAACAGGTAGATGAGTAGATCTCCTCTTGTAAAAACATTTCAACACATAAAACATATGAAGAAGAGTCTGAATGAAAATCCTGAATGTTCTGATCTTCTACAGTCTGAATGTATTGTAGGTCATCTTCATATGATATGATAGCCAGATTATCATGTTCCTCATTACATTCATCAATTATGAGAAAAGCAACTTCAGATGATTCTTGAAACCCAAACATGACCTTTCTATCATCTACCATAAATTCATCCAAAGGAACTGTTTTACTTACTTGAACACAGATCTCATCTTTTTTTGCATAAACTGACTGGATTACTTCCTTATGAAGGCTTTATTCTGATGACATGAGAACATTTGGATCAAAAATTCTATCTATGATCTCAACAGCAAAGTTCTCCTTGATGGGTTTCAGCACAAGATATGCTTGGTCATCACAATCTGAATGTAGATCTGAAATAACTGACTGGTCATTATCACAATCTGCAATTAAAACTTGACTTCCCTGCATGCTGTCTTCTTCTGTGGGCAGATCTGAAACAAGCTCTTCTCTTTCATCAATTTCAGCCATATAGCAAATTTCAACCTGCTGATCTATAAAGCGGCTTACCGGACTGTCATCATTTTCAGAAAAGGAAGAAGTTCCACCATCACCTTCTTGACCATGTGCACACTGCAAATCTGTGTTAACTTGAGCTGGAACATGACCTTTCAATAGCTGATCTATCTCATCTTCAAACAGAGGAGATAATACCTTTTGTTTTCTTTGCCTCAAACAGTGATTGTCTTCATTGATTTCAAGTGAAGGAGTGTACAGATTTTCCTCATACTACTGATCCATTTCATGTAATTCCTGTTGACTGTCAAGATGAAAAATTCCTTCATCTTCCACCACACTAAAATTTTGATCCTGCTACAAACTTTCATGATCGTCTTTATGCTGCCGAAATGGATTTTCATATAGGGCTTCCATGATCTCATCATCCATGAAATTATCATCTTCATAATATTTCTCAAGGCTTTCAATAAAAGTAGAAGCATGTTTGCAACAGTCATGAACTAAATTTAACGATGGATAATATACTTGATATCTTTCAATGAACAGGGCATGAAAATATTTTAAACAGTAAATACAGGATGGTGGCAAATTTTCATACCAAGATTGGGCTTCACCTTCCAAAGTGGCCAGGAATATCTTCATCAAGCAATCTTCAAGAAAATCCACCTTCAACTTGTGAATATGCATGTGAAATCTAACCAGATGTAAAGCAACATCCTTCTTACCATCATCGTTAAACGTAGGTAGATTCCTTGACCAATCTACCTTGGGCATTTTATTCGGAAAACCTGGAATGTGATCTCGGCTCATGGGAGCATATCTTCTTGTGATTCGGTCCATCTTGAAAATTTCATAGCTACTGATCTCCCTGCAGTGAAGTCACCATGAAGCATCGATTTCTGGATTGTTCAGTGAATGAAGTTGCCAGGTGAATGATTTCAGCCTTGCGGTGTCTGACTGTTGTCCACCATCAACAATCAGATCTGAACTTGATACATGTACTGGGGCAAGACAATCTACAAGTCGAGTGTCACATTCACAAGCTAGACCGGAGACGGAATGAAGCAGTGTTTATCTACTATGCACTCGCAGAGCAAGAGCAGTTCGAAGGCTACCTGGCATGTCTTCAGGCTCCGTCTGTAGCTAATGAAAAAAATGACATCAACAAGCAAACCAATTCTTTCCTAGTATGGTCGCCACTATGTTAGCGCTCAAATCTACCTTAGGCTGAAATAAGGTAAAACTCAAGGCTACATCAAACCACGCTCAGCCTCATGGCTAGCCCTACGAGGACAGGAGAGGGCTCTCTCCGGGTCTATCTCGGTAAAAGGTCTTCAAAGGGGCTGAGATGACTTATAATGAATACTGATTTTAGGCTAGTAAAGAGATAGGAAAGTTTGATTTTGATTTTTTGGGTTTTTGTCGAAAAATTGGGAAAAACAATTTTGGGTCCGGGGATAAGGCCAGATCTTTGCAGAATTTGAGTTGGGGCAAGGTAGGAAGTAGTCTTGATGCTTTTGATCAGGTGTATGGATGGATCAGAATGAAAAGGAGCTGAAGAGGGCAAGGGAGAACATGGATCCTCTCCAAACAGGCGAAAACATGTAAAACTAAACAAATTTAAAGGCAGAGCACTCGAAACAATGGATTCAACCTCATTTACTCATTCATTTAGTTTCAGAAGAATAAGAAGGGAATGGCATACATCAAACATGAAAGAACTTACAATAAACTGAGAGATAACACCATCAAGAACTGAAAGCCACAAGAATCCTAACAGGTGCTGCAAAACCTCTGATCTTTCCTTAGTCAAAATGTGAAAAATATGTACAATAGTGTGCCAAAATTTTCCCAAGAGTCCAACCTGTAGAATGTCTCAGAAATTACATCATATAGACTATCCTATCCCCTTCCCATGTCTCTAGGGGTCGAATTCCTCCTTCCAGGAGCAGTTTCAACTAATTCTAAACAAGGAGCTAGAATATAGGCAGCCAAACAACTTGCCTCTAAAAGGAAGGAAACTGATTCTTTCACTTGATTTTTACTTTTTTGGGAGTGAATCATATAGAACAGGTAAAAATAAATCAAAATTACATGCCAACCAAAAAATTACATCAATATAACTCGAAAATTACATCCACAATCAAAACTGGTCCAACTGGCCGAAATCCTGAGCTGGAATATGAAAAATGAGCCAAAAATCTCTATGCGTAGCGCGCCTGAGCTCTATGCGTCGCGCGCCTTACAGCCTACTTTTGGGGTACTTCCTGGCATCAAAATAAAGCTCATGATAGCTTGTTGGAAATCCCTGGATGTCTACTATCCAGCCCAAGTGGAATTTCCCAATTTGAAGCTCATTTGCCCCTCTAAAACGTCATTCTCCCATAAGTACTTCCTGCTGCTGAAAAAGGTGGCAGAACGGTGATTTTCATGGTGTTTTGGCCCCTTTGATCATCCAGAACTTGGTGAAATGCTTTGGTCCTACTGGAGCATGCATAACTTACCATGAAAAACCCAAAAATATAAATTTTTCCCCCAGCAAGTGTCCCAATCATAAGCGAGCGCGTCGACACGCTACGCGTTGGGCTGAAAAACCTGTTTTGAGACCAAAATTTTCCAAAATGACAAAAACTTCTTCAAATTCACTCAAATTCGGAGTGAAGACCCTCCATCATGTATCATGCCCAGCCAATGAAGCCTCGACCAAAATCCAGAGTGGATCAGGCCTCTTCCGCCGTTTTAGTGCTCTGCTCAACCTCCTCTTCAGAATCTTCATTTTTGCCTTGCAGATGTGCATGCGGGCCCAATAATGACCTTTCATGTGATGAAGCATGTCTTTGTCTCTATTTGCCTTTGCCAACAACTTCTCCAGATGAATGTTAACATGCATGAGGCAAGAATCTCGATCAGCCGGTGTCATATCACCTGGTCTCTTTCGGGCCAATTGTCGATCCTCACGGATTCGCCGCAGCTCTAAAAGAGTGTGCTGATCCTCTAGCTGTTTGTTACACTGCTCCAGGTAGTTTATCACTCACTGAGCCCTCTACAATTTCTCTTTCAACGTGTCATTCTCGGCCTTTTTCTCTTGGATGATCTCTTTCAGTTTCGAGCTAGGAGAGCTTGCATCAACATCGATGAATGTGAAATCAGTATCTCGGCTGCCTGATGGGCCCTCATCGTGCATAGGCCTCTTGCCTCTGTCCTAGATCTGTACCTGTGCTAAAGAAGAAGGCGAGACCCCTTCCACCCTTGGTGGAGATAATACTCGCGCTGCTGATGAAGTCAACGAGACCCCTTCCACCCCGGGTGGAGATAGTACTCGTCGTGATGCTGCAAACAAAACCCTGTGGCCTCGTTGGTATGTCACATACAATGGAGCAATGATATGCTCGATCTCAGGAATTTCTAGCTGATGTGAAGGCTCTCCCTCATCATGAACTACCTCAGGAGGCGGCTGTGGTGCTGTGAAGAAGTCACGGGAGATGAAATCCTCCCAATTAATGCCCTGCTGTGTCAGCTGATGTACCACCATGATTTTGATCAGCGCGTTATGATATATACTGCTATGCTGCTGTGTTGGGGTCTTATTCTGTACAAAAAATGTCATCCTCTCTATGTTGCGATACATGAAGTATGGAATGCTCATCATACGTACCCTCGTGAAATGCATCAAAAAACGGACATGGTACGCATAGAGACGCGAGAATCTACCCTCGCAACTGAAATATCGAATGATGATTTTCATCAATGGTGCAAACTCATCCTTCAAGAATCTGAATGGAAATACCCTGCTCAGCTGCCTCATAAACCTAGGTTTGATGTATGGCTCATAGTAGTATTTCTCTAACTGCTGTCGTTTGTTCCATTCCTCTCCTATATTTGGTATCCCGGTGGCCTGAGAAATAGTCTCTGGTGACAGAATGAAATCTACTCCGGCAAGGTTTACACGGCCATCATGTAAATGTAGAACAAATAGACGAGCTAGCTCACGATGATGCTGGGTTTGTGAAATCATCTCACAGTATTGGAAACATGACTGATGCTGAAAAAAATCCATTGCAAGCAGGCAAGCCTGCAATTGAGCCAAAGAAGTAGGCTCCTCCTTGAGATGCTTACCACTTTTGCCACTTTTGTGAGACCTCCGTGGCACATTAATCTCTGTTGTGGAATCACTGTCATACTCCTGTTCATAAACTGAATCCGTCTCTGACATTGTGCTGAAATCAGAATGTTTGCAAAATGTATGCTGATATAGATATAGTAAAGACAAAAGTTCAGTGTATGCTTTACTCCCCAAATGTGTCACATGTGTATCAAAGTATCATAGGAAAGCCACAATGAGAATAGTTTTTTCAAATGAGTTTGCATGAAAAAATAGTCACTGCTTTGATTATGAGGGGATTTGACAAGTGAGTAGAAAAGAGAGTAATGCGGGGGAAATAACTATTAGGAACAAAAGTGACAATAGCCCTGGCAGTGTTTGACAAATTTCAATGGAGGATGTGGACAAGTGAAAATGGGACTATGTCATAACATGAATGATAAACAGTGTGAAAATTACAATGGAAATAACAATGATAGCAGTGATGTAATGGCAAAGAGAGAGCGTGAGGCTAAGGTAAATAATGAGCAGGGACACCACTGAAAATAGATGACACATGCATATATCAATAGCACAAATTTGGAACCCTCACAATATCACTAACATTCATTTCAAAACCCTAAGAAGTGAATTTGGAAATAAACATAGGGTTTACATTTCTCCTCATTAAACACTTGTTTCTCCACTTTCAAAACACCATAATCATGTCCAAAATTCACTGAGCAAATGTCAAGAACCTACTTGCAAGCAGTTGGAGGCAATTTGGCATGAATCTGGACGAAGGAGCGAAATTTTTTTGGCTCTGAGATTATACGCGTCGCGCGCTTACCCAGTGCGCTGCGCGCGGTATATGCGTAGCGCACCTGCAAATTTGCACAGGCCTGTGAAGCCCAGTGCGTCGCACGCCTGGTGTGCGTAGCGCGCCTCCTCTGTGCGTAGCGCGCACTTCCACCTCCAGTCCACGGCTTTGAAAACACTTCAAACTTGACTTCAACACTCCAACTTGGTTTTGCTTTGGGAGATTTGTGAAAATGATTCATTTTAAATGCTTTATATGGGTTGTAAAATATCTCATAAAAATCAGATTTGATTTTAATTTGCTCCATAACCCAGTTTTATAATGTTTGGCTTTTTGGCACTTTATCATTTTAATGCAATTCTATCTTTGGCTTTTCACTGTTTTTCTAAGTCTTGGACTGATGAAACTTGATTTTTTTTGCAAGGATTTGGCACTTTGGCTTTGGCAAAGACCAGAGGCTGCTTTTGAACTTCTTATAGTGGAACAAATACACAATTATTACCAAAAAAAAAAAAATTGACAGTTTCTAGTTCAAAACAGAATTTTGAACTAGATATGTCTTCAAATGTTTTTGAGAATAAAAACGTGAAATAGGAACCTTTTTAAACCAACCTCATCGCCTGCGGGCTTTTATTACATGTAGCAAAATACTGAAAACCCTAGACCCTAGGACTAAAGACTCTTTTTGACAAAAATAATCATTTATGACCATGAATGAAGTGACCTGAACTTCAGTGATTTTTGAGGAATCTTTATTAGCCCTGCAGGTACCAGCATGAGGAAACACAAGACGACTAGACCCTCTCGTCAGTCAATGGCATGTCCCTATCGAAATGCAACAAAGTGGAACGAGCGAGACACCTAAAAATGATATGCAGAAATCGAAATGATCTCTGACGGAGGGCTTTAAGGACCGACTCTAACAGAAAGAATCTTGTGGGACAACACAGAGAAAGAGGAGGGAATATTCCTTGATGGAGGAAACCCTAAAGAGTGGTACCCATGGAGAGGGATATCTCATGTGTTTAAAAGGAGGGCAAGGCATCCATTGTTTCACATGCATATGATTATTGATTTTGTGTCTGCTTAGACTATTTGCAGTCCGGGCTGTTTCGCTGAGTTGTAGTGCTGCTTAGCACAAGGATTTTCTGTTTAGGAATCCTTCTCCTTTCTTGAAAATCCTCTTGAAGGATTTGTATAGATTTTCCTCACATCCAGGCTTGAGGCCAAGCATCCTCTTCCAGTATAGCATTATTTCTACAGCAGAATAATGTTGTGTTGCAGGGAGTTGCAGTGAGGGATCACAACACCTCTTCCATCACTTTTTTTTCAGAGGAGGAGCCTCTCTTTCCTTTGGGAGATCATTTTGGAAGACATTGGAGCTTATTGTAGATCTTGGCATTGGGCCAACTCATTTTCTTGCCCCTACAGTGTATTTTTCTTCAGTAACTGAGTTATTTTCATTGAGCATTTGCTGTGGAGTTTTGCAGTTTTTATTAGAGGGTGAGATCTTCAGTGATAGGATCAGCCTTTCACCTGAAGGATCCATTAGAGGAGATATTGACATCAGATGCAACATCTTCAGTCTTCTCCATCTAGTACCATTTTCTGAGTTGCAACTTCTACACTGCAACTCCGACATTTTTCGATTTTTTATATTTCAGCCAATCCTTCCCAATATTGTTGTATTATTGTTTTCATGGGTTGAGAGCTTTCTCCCGCTCATTTATTGAACCATAAAATGTTATATCTCTTTGTTATGATATATTATGATGTAGTGCCTTTATAAACTGCGTCCTCTTAGCCTGTAGAAATTCATTGTGTAGCAGCATTTCTCCATATTGTTGTTCATGTTCCATTGAGGCTGCATTACTTTGCTTGAGTGACTCTTTCCTCAAGAATTTATATACCATTGCTGCAAAATATACATTTTTTGGCTATATGTATCTTCATGTGCTCATGGTTATTAAAATTATGCTGTTATTCCATGATATGTGCATACATTGGTGTAGTCCCTTCACCGGGCATTTTCTGAAGACAACTAGGTGTGGGAGATCTGTTTAACCCACCTAGAGGGATTTATTTTGAGCCACCTCTTGGATTTCATTATTATATAAATTTATCTAAGGGATATAGGTCTTGGTTTCAATTCCTATAGTAGCCATTACTGGAAAATGTGTTTTCTAGTCATGCCTTGCTAGCTATTCCAGGTTTGGGATATTATAGTGGTATTAGAGCAACTTTCTTGGCTCAACCTGTGAGTCTCAGCCCAATAAGATCAGAATGATGAAGAAGATGAGATTTCTATCATTAGTGTTCAGAAATAAGAAGAGCCTCTCCAAAGAGGAGGAGCAAAAAGAAGAAGAGGAAGGACCATGCACTTCGTATTCTCATCAAGAAGAATACAAGCATGAAGGACACTTGGATTATCAGATTCTAAGTAAGTACCTTGTTGAGTAAAAATCTCAACCTAGAGCCTTCAAGGAGACTCTAGATTTCCCTCATTTCATCTAGTTCTGTTGTGAAACCAGCTCCAAAAATAGAAGAAAAGAGATATCAACGCCTTAGAAATAAGCCACTTCGAGGGGAAAACCTCCAATACATTACATAAATGAACAATTCTTGGATGATACAATTTACAAAACCTCCTTTCTATATATAGGAGTCCATGGGGCCATAATGTAATCCTAGTGGGCCACAATGTAATCCTAGCCGACCTAAAAATAACAATTTAAGGGCAAAATAATAAAAAAATGGGGGTTACAAGGGTACAATAATAACAATAAGGGGGTTACACTAACAACAATAAGGGGCTATACTAGTAATATAGGGACCTATCATGCCCCTCTCCTTCACAAAAGTGTTGTCCTCAATGCTTGAGTAGCTCTGGGTGCTTCTGTATAAAATTATCATCCTCCCATGTAGAATATTCAGTGGGTAAGTTCTTCCACTTCATGAGATACTCTGAAATTGATCGATTTCGTAGCTGTCGAGTTCTTGTTTCCGTGACCGCTTCAGGTTCCAATATGATTTTTCCTTCCTCATCAATTTTTGGCAATATTGTTTGAACTGGAAGATTTTCACCTATAACCTTATTTAAGCATGAAACATGGACAAATGGATGTACTCGCGAAGAAGAAGGAAGCTCCAATTTGTATGCCATAGTACCAATTTTTTGCAACACCTTGTAAGGACCATAGTACTTTGGCGATAATTTATTATCCTTCTTAGCTTGCTTGAGGGACATTTGTTTGTATGGTTGTAACCGTAAAAATACCCAATCTCCTACATCAAAACTTCTCTCGCTGTGATGTTGATCTGCCTGTTGTTTCATTCGATTTTGTGCCAAATTCAGGTTATCCTTTAAGAGTTGGAGAACTTCTTGCTGATGCTCGATGTGATCTTCCACTGCTTGAACCTTCGAATTTTCCCTTAAAGATGATGTGATGGATGGTGGATGATATCCATAAGGTGCCATAAATGGGGTCATTTTTGCTGCAGTATGGAAGGAAGTGTTATACCACCATTCAGCGAGAGGTAACCACTTGACCCATTGTGTTTGTTTATCAGATACAAAACAACGAAGATATCCTTCCAAACATTTATTTAATATCTCATTTTGACCATCAGATTGAGGATGATAAGATGAGCTATGAGCTAATTGAGTACCCAAACAAGAAAATAACTCCGTCCAAAAATTTCCAGTAAAAATGGGATCTATGTCGCTCACAATAACTCTTGGGCTTTCATGTAGCTTTTGAATTCTGTCCATAAATGTACTAGCAACTTTACTTGCTTTAAATGGATGAGATAATGCAGAAAAGTGTGCATACTTGGTAAGTCTATAAACTACCACCATGATGACACTCTTTCCTTTGAACTTAGGTAAACCTGTGATAAAATACATTGAAACCTCCTCCCAACGTTGACTTGGAATGGATAAAGGTTGTATAAGTCTCGGGGTCTTAATCGTCTCAACTTTAATCTGCTGGAAACCCAAAAATTCCGCCACAAACTTTTGAATATCAGATTTAAGGCCATCCAAAAAAAATTCTTTCTTCACCCTGTGGTAAGTTTTTAAAAATCCTTAGTGTCCTCCTAAAGGAGAAGTGTTCAATTCCAGAAGAATATTTTGTTTTAGTTGGGAATTCTTACAAAGATATAGGCGATCTTTGTACCATAAGGAATCATTTTTCCAACTAAATTTATCAGATGTACTAGGATCTTGCTGCAACTTTTGAATGAGTGTCCATACATCTTTTTCCTTCTTCCATTCATCTCTTTCTTCAATTATCCAATTTGGTTGGATAATAGAAATGGCACAAAGAAATGCTTCCACCTCTTCATTCTTTCTTGACAGTGCATCTGCAACAACATTAAGCTTTCCTTTTTTGTAGATTATTTCAAAGTCATAACCCAACATCTTTGTGACCCATTTTTTCTGCTTTTCTGAAGATAGTCTTTGCTCCAAAAAGTGTTTAAGACTATCATGATCAGTTTTTACCTTGAAGTGTCTTCCCATTAGGTAATTTCGCCATTTCTTTAGTGCATGCAGTATTGCTAACATTTCATTCTCATAAATAGGTTTCTGTAAATACTTTCCTTTGATTGGACGTCTTTCAAAAGCAATGGGTCTTCCTTCCTGCATTAAAACAACACCAATTCCATTTCCTGATGCATCACATTCCACAATAAAGGTTTTTGTGAAGTCTGGCGTAGCTAAGACCGGTGCTAGGCACATTGCCTCTTTAAGATGTTCAAAGGCCTTAGTTGCTTCAGGAGTCCGTGAAAATGCATCTTTCTTCAATAATGTTGTTAGAGGTGCTGCTATTCTCCCATAATTCTTAACAAACTTGCGATAATACCCTGTTAACCCGAGAAATCCTCGCAACTGCTTTATGGTTGTGGGGACTTTCCATTCCTTAATGGTTTTAATTTTGTTAGGGTCTACTTTAACACCCTCGTGAGATACAATATGACCCAGATATTCCACCTCTTGTACTCCAAAGAAACATTTGGATGTTTTGCATATAATTGTTTCTCCTGCAATAGTTTGAGCACCCTGTCAACATGTTCAACATGATCCTTCCAAGACCTGCTATAGATTAGTATATCATCAAAAAATACTAGCACAAATTTTCTAAGGAAGGGTTTGAAAATGGAATTCATCAACCCTTAAAATGTAGAAGGTGCATTGGTAAGGCCAAAAGACATGACCAAATATTCATATTGACCCTCATGAGTTCGAAATGTTGTTTTTGGAATATCTTCAGTCTTCATTCTAATTTGATGATATCCTGAACGAAGATCCAACTTGGTAAAATAAATTGCTCCATGTAATTCATCCAATAATTCATCAATCACAGGAATGGGAAATTTATCTTTAATGGTGAGCTTATTGAGATCCCTATAATCCGGAAACATTTTCCATGATCCATCCTTCTTGTGTACCAATACTACAGGAGTAGAGAAAGAACTTTGACTAGGTTGAATTATACCCGTCTCTAACATTTCTGCAATCATACGTTCAATTTCGCTCTTTTGGATGTAAGGATATCTATAAGGCCTGATGTTTGGAGGAACACTTCCTGGAATCAAATGAATAGCATGATCATGATCACGAATAGGTGGGAGTCCTTTGGGAGTTTCAAACCTTGGAATGATTGTCCAAAACTTGTTGGAGATCTGCAGAAATAGATCATTTTTATGTTGGAACTTGTAGTGAGCATAATTGTGCAATTACACCTCGTTGTTCTTTCTTTAGAAGCTTTGTCATGCCATTAGAGCTTATTATCCTTCCTGGCTTCCCTTCAATACCCCGTAGTTCGACTTCCTTTCCTTCTGAAAAGAATTTCAAGAAAACTTCTTGAAAATTAAAAGCTACCGTCCCCAAAGATTGTAACCATTGTACTCCTAGTACAACATCAGCACCTCCCATAGGAATGGAAAGCATTGGACTAGTCAATACATATTCCCCCATGGTTAGCTTGATATTATGGCATTTTCCAGAGCAATTTATAGTTCCTCCATTTGCAACCATCACTTGACATTCTGGTGTTGGGTATAAGAAACAATTCAATTCCTTGGCTACCTTACAATGAATAAAATTATGGGTACTACCTGAATCAATCAACACTATTACCTTTTTCTTCTTGACATGTCCTTCTATCTTGAGAGTTTGAGGAGTGGTAATTCCTGCCAATGCATTACACGATATGGTCGGACTCATTTATTCCTCTTCTTGGATTGGTTCCTGGTGTATATCCTCTTCTTGTTCATTTTCTTCTTCCTCTTCACAATCTATGTAAAATAATTTCTTCTCAGCACACTTATGACCTTTAGTGTATTTGCTATCACAACTGTAGCAAAGCCCTTTTGTTCTTTTTTCTTCCAATTGTTGTGGTGTCAACCTTGTAGGTTGTGGAAATCTAGGCGTAGAAACACTTCCTTCTTTATAGAATTGAGTGGTAGGCTTCCTTGTCGCCATAATTTTACGTTCAACTTTTCTTGCCAACCTGAATGCCTTCTCCAATGAATCAGTTCCAAAACACGAACTTCATGTTGGATGTTATCCTTTAGAGTACCTAAGAAGAGATCAATCCTGTGTTCCTCTGGAATATTAGTTACCCTTATATTCAATTTTTGGAAGTCCTCAATGTGCTGCCCCACTAAACCCTTTTGTTTGAGATTTATCAATTGGCTAAAGAAGGTGTTGCTCTTTGTATCCTCATAATGTGCTATCAATTCCTCCGTAAAAATTGACCAAGTGACAATTTTTTTACGGGAGCAAAGCCATTGATACCATACAAATGTATTTTGTTCTAAATGTAAAGTTGCAATGCGTACCTTTTGTGTGTTTTGCACGTTATGGAGATCAAAATATTGCTCCATCTGTAGTATCCATGTTACAGGATCCTTTCCATCAAACTT
Source organism: Pinus albicaulis (assembly GCA_034641835.2). Taxonomy (NCBI): domain Eukaryota; kingdom Viridiplantae; phylum Streptophyta; class Pinopsida; order Pinales; family Pinaceae; genus Pinus; species Pinus albicaulis. The sequence goes on along the minus strand of CM076570.1, from coordinate 340,667,441 downwards.
CCTCATGTCCATTTTTGGAATATGGTGGTTCTTCCCGCCAACATTAGAGTTTATGAAATCACGATTAACATTTATTTTGTTCTCATCATGAGGTTCTTCTACCATATTTTCACCATTAGGAAACATTTCTTGTATCAACTTGGTCAAATCTTCGATGTCTGCTTTTAGATCATTCTTCATGTTTTTCATGTTGTTTTCCATGTTGTCTTTCATGTCATCCATCTTAGCTTCGATGCCCACTTCCATGTCATCCATCTTAGCTTCCAAACCATTCATCTTAGCTTCCACTCCTTTCTTCAAACCATCCATCTTAGTTTCCACGCCTTTCTTCAAGACTTCCATTTCTTTTTTTTTGTTCTTTGCGAGAGTGAAATTTGTTGCACTTGCTCTTGTAATTTTGATATGTCATGTTTCCCTTCTTCATCTTCATGAGCCTTATAAAGGCTTAATGGGCATTGAGTTCTTTTTAGGGGCCATTTTAGAATCCAATACTGATATCTATTCTACAATATGCCCTTGGAATCAATTCAACTTGATTATTCAAACAAGACTTATGCAATTCAGAAAAAAATACACACCTTTTACTTGCTTTTGAGGAGCTCGATATTGAAATTGAATTATCTCTGTAATTGGTGATCTTCAATATCTGAACTAAGGCCTTGTAGTAGCCCTTTGAAGCTTCTTTCAAATTCCATAGGTCTGATCTTATTTGGATTCTTCAAGGCAAAGTTATTTCCAATCTCCCACAATGACCCAATATTGGACTGGTTTAGTAGAGTGAACTTGTACGACTTTCCACGTGTCACTATTTCATCCTTCAGCTATGAAATTGATAGCCAGAAAAACTATAGTCCGTGTACTTGCGGCCACTTTTTACGACACTTCAATCCGATGCTTATAGAGAGAGTAATGAATCTTTTCCCACAATCACCTCTTTGAGATGAAATTATGGAGCCTGAAAAATCACTACCTTCGACAGATCATATCTCTGCAAATATTGTGAACCAAGATCTAAAATTGTTTGACACGTTTCTTCAGGATTTCCTCTTCGCACCCTAAAGATTTTAGATTCTGAACCTTCGTAGAAAAAATGTTATAGTGAAAATTCCACGATGACCTGTTTAGGAGCCTTAAAAAATACCTAACTTCCACAGATCATATCTCTGAAAATATTGCGAACCAAGCTCTGAAATGTTTTGACCATGTTCCTCAAGATTTCAGCTTCGTACCCTAAAAATTTCAGCTTCTGATGCTTTTTAGAAACAAAGTTATAGCAAAAATTCTACGATGACCTATTTGGAGCAGCGAAACCCTAGAATCCAAAGCTCTGATACCAAATGTTGTGAAACCAGCTCAAAAAATAGAAGAAAAGAGATATCAACGCCTTAGAAATAAGCCAATTCGAGGGGAAAACCTCAAATACATTACATGAATGAACAATTCTTGGATGATACAATTTACAAAACCTCCTTTCTATATATAGGAGTCCATGGGGCCATAATGTAATCCTAGTGGGCCACAATGTAATCCTAGCCGACCTAACAATAAAAATTTAAGGGCACAATAATAACAAAATGGGGGTTACAAGGGTACAATAATAACAATAATGGGGTTACAATAGCAACAATAAGGTGTTATACTAGTAATATAGGGACCTATCAAGTTGAAGGAAGAGAAGAGACCCTGCAACAAAAGAGAAATCAAAGGCAATAGATTTATGTTGTCTACTTTTGATGGGTCATCTATAGCAAAATCTTGGGTGAGAAAGTTGGAGGAATTTTTCCTACTACATCCCATAGCAAGGGAAGAAGCTGTTGAAATCTCAGCGCTACACTTGGAGGGTGGAGTGTATTTTTGGTGGTTCGGCCACTTGAGCCATGCAAGGGTGAAAAGTTTTGTAGATTTCACTCAAAGGTTGATCAAACCTTTGATGGAGAAATAAAAAAGGAGGAAAAGCTCACACCACCACTTGAGGAGCCTTGTACTAACATTGTCACACTCATGGAGGAGCAACCACTTGCAGCAACAGTTGGGGCAGCCAACTCATTGGAGGAAGGAACTCTTGCAACCCTACAAGAAGTTCCCAAATCTCATCAAGGTATGAAAATATTTCCACTATCTTTTGTTGCAGTAAATTATTTTGAGAGTTGTGTAAATTTTCTTTTTCATGACCAAGGGTCAAATCCCATTGTTGATCTAGAGTAGCTTGGTTGCACTACACTGTGCAACATGGAAACATTCAAGGAGGAAATAAACCATCATCCTCATGGGACATTGTTGGATTGCATATCAAATTTGAGGTTGGGGTTTGAAGACTTGAAGGAATATAGTAGAGATATGGAAGTGAGAAACCCTTTCTCCTTTCTAGATGACCCTTTCTCAATGAGCTCCTCTCATCTCAAAGATAAACTTCTACTTTCACTGGATCCAAGACCTCGTTGGTTTTGGAGGACTATTGTTGAGAGGGATGTCTCATGGAGAGATCTCATTAGAGGTACACTTCAACACATCATGGAGTGCAAGGATTTTCTTCCTTTCTCACAGGAGCAGATAGAAGATGGAGGAAATATTAGGATGGATAAAATATCTCATGCTTCTGTTGGACATTCCTTGATCCATACACATCATGATGGGAGGTTTTTTCCTACCACCTATTTGGGTCCTTATGGGATCAAATTTATCATTGAGAAGATTGTATTTCAAAATCCAATGAAGTGCAAAGACCGAAATCTGATTTGGGAGGATGAAATAAACCATGACACTCATGTGAAAACTCATGAAACCATCCTTAAGCTGGAATATGAGAAAACCACTGCATCCTTGGAGAGATTAACAGTGCTATAAAACAATGATGGAGAGGAGATGTTACCTTCATCACATTTGGATCCTTGTGGATTCAACATAGTCATGGGTGAGAGATCTTCTGTAAGAGGTCTCCAAAGAGTTGCATTCCAAATTTTCATGGAGTGCAAAGAGATGGAATTGGTTTGGAAGGATGGTAGCCTTCATGAGAGGAGTACCAAGGGGGAGGGAAGGAGAAGAAATCCACAAGTGATTGAGTGGATGTGGTTAATGAGAAAGGAGCTGGGAATCTACTTGCAAATTATAGACACCAGGCAGTAGGAGTCTTGGTTGCGCTGGTTACTCTTGAAAGAGTTTGGCCATCACTTGGCATGTGCTCTTCCTAGGAGGATGGGGATGGAGGAGAGATGGCAGGTTTCTTGTATCATTGGGAAACATGGAGTATGGATTCATTGTGTTTATGTGACATTCATATCATTCATTGTGTCTTCATCACAGGAGTTGTATGATGGTAGCATAAGGAGGTAGCAAGCACTTTGGTTGCTTGAGATGTACTTGAGAGAGCATGAGAAAATTTTCTGTATTATGTGATGTTGTAGAAGTAGAAGAGGGCACTCTCATGGTGAAAAGGGGCTACTCCTTGATTCTAGATGATTTGGAATCACTTCCATCTTGGGAGGTATTCCATATTTTCTGCAGCATTACTAGAGGACTCTTTGATAAGGAGCATGTCAAAGAATAGAGCTTTATATTGATAGGTGCTTATTTGCATGAGTTCACAGTGCTCTCACTTTGGAGCAAAGAATTATGGATGGAGTGTCCTGAGGATCACTTCACATTCGATGCACTTGGTGAACAAGGAGGAGGTGATGATGATAGAGAAGTGGATAGAGACATCTATCACTATGATACATTCTTCTTGACTTGGATTTCCAAGTATGAGAGGGAGGATCTTCTTGCAGCACATGGTTCATTCTTCTTCATATAATGTAAAAACACTATGGAGGACTCAATCATGGATCCATGTACCATCTTACTTCTAGCATATGGTGAATATTTTGTTTCTACATGTACTTACTTCCATACTCTTACCATTCCTATGCAGTGCATTGCTCCACAAGAGGGCAAGCTTTTCACTTTGCTCCATGATCATTGTTGGGGCCAACTATATGATGGAGGCAGCCATATTTTATGTGGCCTTGGGAAAATGTTTTATCATCACATTTATGTTAAGTTTTTGCATTCAAACATTTACCATATGGAGACATGCATGATTAACCATGTAAAAAGAAACATTTTTTCTTGTACTTTTCTGAAGCAGCAGCTTATAAAACTGCGTTGTACATACTCAAGAGACTGTTGGTATCTTCAAGCACCACATGAAGCCATCAATATTTCCTTCATTCTTGTACTAATAATGTCTTCATTTGCTGATATTTTTTCTATTCTTGTTGAGAGCATGATTGGTAGATTGACACATGAGTTGAATGTGTCCTTGAAGGGAAAGGATTCCCACATTTTCTGCACTACATGTTCTAATGGGGGCATGGGAGGAGATATGACCACCAAAGACACATATTTGTTCTCTTTTGAGGTGGACCATGGACTTGATAGTCATACATTGTATAACCGTGGGCAAGTTATTGATCATGTATTGTTGATACATTCAGACATTATTATTCCTTAGTAGATGTGATGGATTTTGTATGTTACTTGCCATGTTATTTTCTGAAGATGTAGTGGATGAGACTGCGTTGTGTCCTCTTGAGATATTGTTTGTATCACACATCATCAAGTAAAAATTGTAGCAAAATTATCATTCGGATACTCTATGATGACCATGTCCTATTCATCATGGATGGATTGTTTTGGGCTAGCTTGTTCTTCAATGTTGGAGGAGAAATCCTTGGAGGATTGTTCTTCATTTTGCCACTTGAGGGCAATAATTTTGCAGCCTAGGATCAACACACACTCTACACTCATCATGAATGGAGATAAGGACAACATGGGGTAGGCTATGATGCTTACCATATTCAGGTTTTCAGCCCACCTTCATTTCCAGAGCTTGAGGTGGAAGGAAATTTCCATGAGTTGCCATGTTGGGAGGTGACTCATTTTATTTGGATGATTGCTTGGGGATGGAGGATCCAATTGGGGAATATGTTTTCCCAACACTTTTTAGTCTCCATGCCTCGGGGGAAACTTCTAAGTTTTATCCTTGCAGTTGCTTGAGGACAAGCAACATTTGGGAGGGGAGGACTATAATATTCCAAATATTTCCTTCAATAAATTGGAATATTAAATTTTGTTAATTTCACTTATAAGTTGAATAATTGGGTGACGAGGCCCAACCACAATAAAAACATCGACAAAATCCCTCTAGTATGAAAGGGGATCAGCAATGGAACTAGATTTCACACCCTCATGTGTGAAAGGAGACATTTTCAAAGAGGCTAGGTCAATTTTGACCAAGTCAAATAGCGCAGAGGTATGAGGTGGAAAGAATCTTGTGGGACAGTGTAGAGAAAGTGGAGGGAAGATTACTTGATGGTGGAAACCCTAAAGAGTGGGACCCATGGAGAGGGAGCTCTCATGTGTTTAAAAGGAGGGCAAGGAAGCCATTGTTTCACATGCATATGATTATTGATTTTGTGTCCGCTTAGACTATTTGCAGTCCTGACTGTTTAGCTGAGTTACAATGTTTCTTAGCACAAGGATTTCCTGTTTAGGAATCCTTATCCTTTCTTGAGAAGCCTCTTGAAGGATTTTTACATATTTTCCTCACATCCAGGCTTGAGGCCAAGCATCCTCCTCCAGTACAACGTTATTTTTGCAGCAGAATAATGTTGTGTTGCAGGGTGTTGCAGTGAGGGATCACAACACCTCTTCCATCACTTGTTTTTCAGAGGAGGAGCCTATCTTTCCTTTGGGTGATCAGTTTGGAAGCCATTGGAGCTTATTTCAGATCTTGGCATTTGGCCAACTCATTCCCTTGCCCCTACAGCGCAACTTGCTTTAGTAACTGCGTTATTTTCATTGAGCATTTGCTGTGGGGTTTTGCAGTGTTGATTAGAGGGTGAGATCTTCAGTGATTGGATCACCATTTCATCTGAAGGATACATTGGAGGAGATATAGACATCAGATGTAGCATATTTAGTCTTCTCCATCCAGTACCATTTTATGAGTTGCTGCTGCTACATTGCAACTCCGACATTTTTCATTTTTTGTATATTTCAACCAATCCTTCCCAGAATTGTTGCATTATTGTTTTCAGGGGTTTAGAGCTTTCTCCCCATAATTTCATGAGCCATAAATTGTTATATCTCTCTGTTATGATATAGTGTGATGCAGTGCCTTTATAAACTGTGTCCTCTTAGCCTACAAAAATTCGTTGTGTAGTAGTATTTCTCTATATTGATGTACATTTCCCATTGAGGCTACATTTCTTTACTTGAGTGACTCTTTCCTCAAGGATTTGTATACCATTGCTGGAATAACATACATTTTTTGGCTATTTGTATCTTCATGTGTTCACGGCTATTAAAATAACGTTGTTATGCCATGATATGCGCATACATTGTTGCAGTCCCTTGACTGGGAATTTTCTGAAGACAACTAGGTGTGGGAGATCTGTTTAACCCACCTAGAGGGATTTCTTTTGAGACACCTCTTGGATTTAAGTCTTAGATACATTTATATAAGGGATCTAGGTATTGGTTTCAATTCATGTAGCAACCATTACTCGAAAATTCATTTTCTAGTCATGCCTTGCTAGTTGTTCCAGATTTGGGATATTACAAGGCGACGACTGACATGGCTTACATATAACTCTGACCAAGGAGTATATTGTGTTAACACTCCAATAATTCATAGGGTTGTTATGTTTTGTTTAAATAAATATTATAGGTAACTATAAACCTACTTTTGAGATCAGGATCTAGCCCTCCTAATGCTCAGAGAGGGCTCTCTCTTTACGATTTAACTTTGTTGTTTTAGTTGATTTTAGGCTAGTTATGTAAGATTGATTGGTCTGGGTTTTGATTTTCTTAGTGGAATTACTGATTTGTATGGATAGGTGCAAGTATATTTTCCATTGGGATATGCAGTCAATGTATCAAGAAAACAGGGTAGAATCAAGTTCTAAAGGAAGTGTTCATAGGGAAAGGTAGCCGAGTACCATCAGGTCTTTTAGGCTGGATGGTGAAGTCGTTTTGAATTGGGATCAAGGAGCAGTTAAGGATTCCTTAAACCGGATAATGAAGGAAATGACAGATCTCAATCAGGATGGGAGAGAAATTAAGGATTCTTAGATCCAAATATCAAAAGAAAACAATAAAATGAATAACAGTTAAGAACAGAGTGTACTTAAAAAAATTCCGTAATAATATTCATGTTATAACATTTAAATTGGAAAAAATACAAGTATGTGGAATACTTAAGGAAAAACATGAAAAATTGAAAGATACTTCACTAAAGTTGCTCAACACATGAATCCTGTAATGCAATGCCTTTATTACTTGTCCTGTCTGCTAACTTGAAAATGGTACAATAAACCCTCAGGTTTTTAGATCAATTACAACTATAGAAATGTTTAGGAATCCACACTCAATACTTCGAATTATGAAGTATTTATAAAAAAACTAATACAAAATATCCTAAAACTGATTTAGGAATTATTCAAGGAATACAAAATATCTTCATGCAAGAAGATAGAGACACCTATGTAACTAATGCAAGTTGTCCCTGCTTATTTGGTTTTGTTGTTTTCTTCTTTCATCTTTTGCTGCATTATTTTTCTAACTGTTTTCTTTCACACTGGATGTCTTCTTTCTATTGAGTGTCTTTTATGTTGGTTGTATTCTTTACTTTTAAATCTTCTTTTATCTTTAAACTCCATTACTTCTCTATTACTCTTTAACCTGTCTCTATTTTCACCTTTATCCTTGACTGCTCTTTTACCTGTTTTACTTTTCACTCACACAGTAAATCATATAAATTTTCCCAAGCCTCTTAATTTAGTAATTTAATTTTTACCATTCTTTAGTAAATTTCATTAGCCTCTGTGTATTTTTCAAAAGAAGGCTTATTCACAAAGAGATGATTTACCTCATGATGTAGGTAAAAGAGATTTTAAAATGTCTAATATAGTAATTTTCCAGTAGGAATTCTTTTCATGGAGAAATTGTTGGATTGTTCTTTAGCCACTTCTCTGATTTTCTTGTCATAGTCTTCATGCTTCATTAATGTGTCATTGATCACCAAAGGATTAGGCAGACCTTTCTGCCTCAAAACATCAAATTTGACCATGAATATGGTTATTGAAAGCTCCATGTTTTGACACTTGTCTTCAAGTTGTGTCATCAGGTTCCTTTTGGAAATTACCATTCTTACTTCCAGGATTGTTTCAGTTTTATCACTTATGCCAATTTCTTCTAATTCCTATTTGTTCTTGGATTTAAGAAAATTTGCTGCTCTGGCCTCTCGTTCTTCCCAAGTTCAGCGGTCATGCACAAGAGTTCAGCACTCGATCGCATAGGCAAGACATCACTAGTTTTAACAGTTAAGGGCTAAGGTAAATGTTATACTCGCTGAAGCGCGATGCAGTGGGGCTTGATCGCAAAATCGCAAATCGCAAATTTTAAATGATAACCATGGAGGTAAGTGATAAAGTCTCTAAAATCCAACCTGAGATGCCCAGTGGGACACGATCGCATAGCACGCATCACGAAACTTAGAAGATAAGTGTCAAAGGCAAGCTAAAAGTAGAGAAATGCGATGTGCGGGCAAATGCGACGCGGTTTCAAAAGTGAATTCTAAAGGTTTTAGATCTGGAAGTAACGCATTTTTGTGCGTTAAACCGTGTTGGAGGAAGAAAAGAGGTTATAATGTGAAACTGGTGAAACGCCTTGGCAATGAATGAATAGGCAGAACGTGGTAGAGAAACTTGGGTAAGTGACCGAACGCAGAACAAAGGAGAAGAGGCAGATTCGGGTAGCACGTGATACGAGTGATAGCATTTGAAGCATAGGGGCATAGGCAGAGTCGGGCATAAAAGCGTATAGAAGCACTGTTAGGATCACGACAGCTGGGTCAAGTCGGGTACGGAGGTGTCGTTACAGAGTTGTGTAGCCACTACATCATGACCAGAAAGGCAACCTCGGCACTGCGGGAGGATGCGTCAGCAACATCAGATTCAGCAAACAAGCAATATTTCCAGTTTGAATTTTCTCTCTCAAGTATGATTGCACAAATTATCTTAACAACTTAGGTATTCGAATAGTTTCAATAATTTCAGCAATTATGAACCACTGTGATGTAATTAAGTAAATAGAAATAAGGAAAAGTGGTTCCGAGTTTTGGACCTCTGGATGACGGTTAGTTTATGACTGAATTCTCTTAGAAATTAATGAAAGAAGATCAAGTTTCCTACACCTGTTGATGTTCATACGTCTTTCCTGTTTCGCTCTATGGCTATTCCTCTTTGAATGAAGTGAAGTAATGTAGCAGTCAGTCTCTTAATTACATTTGTGAGTAAGAGTTAAATAACCTTAATTTGCGCTCCTTCACCTAATCTCTTCTCTCTTCATAAATTCTTAATATAAATTTAAAGTGATAGATTCTATGTTTACAACATATTATTTTAAGTTCTCTCTTCCTCCATGAATTTCCTCTAAAACTTAAAAGTGGTAGTTTATGTGTTTTCAGCATCTCATTTTGAGTTTCTCTTACAGTTCTTCTTTTCATTCCATTCAAATATCAACAGTTTATGTCATTGTGAAGGCTTTCATTATATCATATTATTGATGATATTAAGTAACTAAATTCCAAGGGTGTTAAACAAAGGCCATTTGATATGGTAATTGTGACATACATTTATAAAATGTCTTAAGCCATTATTCCTTACCACGGCTAAGGGATTGTTTCTTGAGATATAAAAATTTTTGGCGCTGTTTCCAGGGACGAAGAAACAAAGTTTATTTTTTCCTGGGTTTTTCACATTGTTTCCTCTGGTTGTTCAGTGAGGAGGAAATATTGGGATGTATTTGTTATTTTCAAAATTTTGGCTTTCAAAAGACCTCACACGACGTTGGATACCTCACAGTATATAGTCCCTGCTTTGCCAGATCCAGAAATATTGGTTTCCAAAAGGGCTCAGAAACCTCAAACTCCTTAAACACCTGATCCTATGTTTTCTGCTCCTTCCAACAATTCTCATAACCCTTTTTTTGAATATATTTCTAAGGAAATCTCTTTCTTAGAACAATATTCTCCTTCCACACCCATTTATTTTCAAGGACCTAAGTTAGAAGAACATTCTTTCGAGTCTATTTCTTTTACCTTCACTCAAGCTCAACCAAATATGGTTGTTGGTTCTTCTGCCATTGTTCATAGACCCACTCCCATATCAGTTTTACCTCCACCTTCATTCACTGTCACATCAGGTTCATCAGCCTCAACTGCCCAAGGAGCAGTTAACCAAGTTTTTAATATGGTAGTACCAGCTTTCTTAATGAACATATATGCTCCACTAAATCTTTCACAACCAATGAACGCCATGCCTCAATAATACCTCAAATTAATTCCTCGTTTCACTGGAGAAAATGAAGTAACTACAGAACAAAATTTACCTTTGTTTTGCACTTTTGCTGAGAATTTGAATGTAGAACACCTGGATCTTGTGATGAGACTATTTGTGCACTCTCTATATGGAGAGGCTATAAAATGGTTCAAAGGTTTACCAAATGGTTTAACAAATAACTAGGATGAGTTAGAAAATAGATTCACTCAGATATGGGTAGAAAAGACAGATCATGGTTACTCATTGACAAAGTTTAATGCAATTAAAAGAAGGCCTAATGAAGACATTTCTAAGTTTGTAAAAAGATTCAACAAATTGCACAATAGTTAACCCATAGAGATGAAGCCCCCCCTATAGGAGAAAAGGTATTTTTTGTTGGGGCTTTTGAAATTGATTTTAGCTTTATATTGAGAGAAAGAAGAGCCCCTACTCTTGAGTAGATACAGACAGACGCTTTAGATATTGAAGCTAATATGACTGCAACTGGAAAGGCAAAAGGGAAATAGCTAGTCCAAGAGAAGGGGAAAGAAAAAGAAGAATCATCGCAAGATCTGAGGATAGAAGATATGGAAAGGGTGATAAAAAATATGACAAATAAGTTATCTAAGATAGAATTGGAAAATAAAAATTCCCAAAGGCACGTACAAAAAAACCTAGGGGGGTTCAACCCTCAATTCAGAAGACATCCCCTCCAAATTTTGCAGAGGGAAAGAAGAGATCAAGACCAAGTTCAAGCACCGTTGTATATAGAAGCAGCACCCGCAGAGCCAGCATAAGATGACCAAAGGGAGGTCGAGGATCAGGAATTTTCTATGTATGCAATAGAAGAGGATGAAGAGGAATATTATGAGGGAGAATATGTTGAATCTAAAGTATCTTTTGATCAAGATGAGATGGATGAATATTGTAGACAATTCACAGAATTCATGCAATCTGAGTTACATAAAAAGTATGATTTAAGGTCCAGAAAGAGATCTAGAGTGCAGGATAATGCAGGTGAACAACAAGGTTCCATTCCTCCTCCAATGGCGACTCCACAACAAAAGGACCCTGTGAAACAAGTCAGCAATGGGAAACAACCTACAAACTAACTTAAGAGAACAAATGTGCAGTAGGCTGAATCTTCCTAGGACAAATCAGTTGACACTAATATTTTGGAGAGAGTTGTCCCTGTACCCGAACAAGCGGTAGATTCTAGAAAGATTGAATAAGAACCTGAAAAAGTTGTTAAGAAAACTCATGCCTTCATTTTGGCAAAAGAGTTGGAGAAGGTTAAAATTCAGGTACCTCTTCTAGAATTGGCTAAAATACCAGCTTACAAGAAAGAAATTTTATAGTTTATTAATCTCACGCAGGTGGAAGATATAAGTGACATGGTGAACCTACAAGAAGAAAAGCCAGTGGTCACCTTTGGCCCTCATGTAGAAGAAGTAGATCCTTCTATTCCACCCTTCTATATTTCTCTGTTGCTTCATGATTTTACTCTACATAATTGCATGTTGTACGGGGGAGCATCCCATAACATCATGCCATTGTCTGTTATGAAGGAGCTTAACCTACAGATTACTAAACCTTATAGGGATATGTATTCATTTGATAGAAAAAGGGTGAAATGTGTTGGGTTGATTAAAGATGTAGTAGTTTCGTTGGCACAATCCCAGCAAAGAGTATAATGATGGATGTAGTGGTTGTTGACATCCCAGCTAGGTTTGGAATGCTCCTATCAAGGTCTTGGGGAGCTAAGTTGGGAGGTGTACTAAAGTTATATTTCACTTATGCTATCATTTTAGTTTTTAATGGGGAAGAAAGGAGATTGTACAGGGAAACAAGGTTTTTGAATACCACCTCTAAGAAAGATGCAAGAAATTCCCCAATTATAGTCAAGAAACAGAAGATCTTTATTGTTTCATGTTGCATGAAGATGCAGAACTTGCCGAAGACACAGGGAAGCAGCTCTTTTCAGCAGTTTTAAATAACGAGCTACACTCAAAGAAGATTTGGAAGTGCTAATTTTATGGCGCCTACTCCAACGAAGGCGCAGGTGTCGTATTCTTGCTAATATCACTAGAAGGTAACCTCGTGCCATTCTCTTTTAAACCAGAATTTGATTCAACAAACAATGTGGCTGAATATGAGGCCTTAATCTCAAGCCTTCAATTTGCTAAACAAAATGAGGTTCAATGTATTTCAAATTATGGTGACTCTGAATTGATAATAAGGCAGATCAAGAATCATTTTCAAATCAAGCATCCGAGATTAAGATCGTACATGAATGAATTTTGGGATCTGATAGAAAACTGTTTTGAAGCCTTCAATATTCAGTATATCCCAAGGGAGGAGAATAGATTGGTTGATTCTTTAGCAGTTGCAGCCAGCACCTTCAAATCTCTCATAAATCCCAGGCTAAGGTAAAAAATTGAAGTTAGACGTAGACATTCTATCCCTGACAATGTGAAACATTGGCAGATGTTTGATGATGATGAACAGATAAATCAGCTCCTGAAAATGGTTGGAAAATTTGAAGATGCTGAGATAGACCAAGAGGAAAAGAAAACATAGCAGAGAACAGTAATAAGAAACCTCAAGCAGTCAATAGGTGAATAGAAGATTATCCAGTTGAAATATAATGTGCTCCCTAGAGGGTTGGTTCCCCTTGAAAGATTGTTCAATTCTAATGAATTTGTTGTTGATTCAAAGAAAACACATCAAGAAGAAGAGATGGAAGATTGTAATTTGGGAACTCAGCAGGAGCCCAAAATAGTGAAATTGTTCAAAGGGATTCCCAAAAACTACAAATAAAAGTACATTGATCTTTTTAAGAAGTACATGGATGTGTTTGCATGGTCGTATGAAGATTTGAAAACATATGACAAAATAATTATTCAACATAATATTCCATTGAAGGAAGGGCTCAAACCACACAGACATAAGATCAGATAGATCAATCCCTTATTGTTAGCTCCAATCGGAAAAGAAGTGAAGAAACTGTTGCAGGAAAAAACTATAGTTCCTCTCAGATATTCAAACTGGGTTTCCAATCTGGCCCTTGTAAGAAATAAGAATGGAGAGATAATACTGTGTGTAGACTTCAGGAACTTGAACCGAGCATCTCTAAAGATAACTATCCTTTGCTAACAATGGATTATGTCTTACAAAGGGTGATAGGATCTCACGGGTTGTCTATGGTTGACGGATTTTTTGGGTATAATCAGGTAGCAGTGGAAAAAGAATATCAAAAGAAGACTTCTTTCACTACGCCCTGGGGCACCTTCATGTATGCAAGGATGCTATTTGGCCTTATGAACACAGGTGAAAATTTTCATAGGGCCATGGACATATCCTTCATTGGTGACAGGTTTGTAGTTATATATTTGGATGATGTAATTTTTTTCTCAGGGTCAGATGATGAACACTTGGAGCATTTGCAAAAAACTTTTCAAAAGTGAAGAAATTTTGGTCTGTCATTAAATCCCAAGAAATATTTGTTTGCCTTAGAAGAAGGTAAATTATTGGGTCACATAGTTCTAAACAAGGAGTAAATATTGACCCAGCAAGGGTGGAAACCATTCAAACTATTCCTTTACCCAGAAGTAAGAAGGATATCCAGAGATTCCTAGGAAAAATAAACTTTTTGAGGAGGTTTGTGCCCAATTATGTTGAGATCGTGAGAAGTATAACAAATATGTTGAAGAAAAATGAAGAAGTGAAATGGGATAAGGAAGCAAGAGATGCATTTGTTAGAATAAAGGAAGCACTACAGGAAGCTATAGTTCTAATTAGTCCAGACTATCAAAAATCCTTTCAAGTATTCTCATTTTCATCCCCCAATGCTTTTGATGATGTGTTGTTGCAAAAAAATGAAGACAGTAAGGAGCAACCAGTTTCATTTTTCAGTAAAGTTCTCAGAGATGTTGAGCTCAAATATAATATTCTGGAGAAACAAGTATATGCTTTGGTCAAAGCACTGAAAGCCTTCAGGACTTATGTGTTTCAGTCCCAAATAATTGTTTATGTTCCTAATTCTGTTGTGAAAGACGTGCTAGTCCAAAGTGATATTGAAGGAAAAAGGGGGAAGTGGATAGCAAAAATCCAAGAGTATGATTTGGACATCAAACCCACCAAGCTAGTCAAGGGACATGGTTTAGCAAAGTTGTTGACAGATACAAATTTTCAAGCCTTGGGAATTAATCTATTTGCACCAGTTGATGGAGTTGTTAATGAAGGTCAAAGCAAGTCCAAAACAGTTATTCAATACAAATTTTTGTGCTCTTATTAGTATAAAGGTATTTTGCACTGCTTGTGTTTCTTTTCCTGTCCAAATTCACTAAATAGAACAAAATACGGAGCTCTCAAGGTCAAGTCTCAGCCATATGTTATCGTAGAAGCAAAGTTATACTGGAAAGATCTTGCTGGTATTTTTCTGATATGTTTAACCGAAGGAGAATCTATTGAAGTCACCAAACAATATCATGAAATTTTTTTTGGAGGACATTATAGCTGGAATTTCACTGCTCATAATATTCTCAAGTCAGGCTTCTATTGGCCAACCCTGTTTGCAGATTTTTATAGACTGCTCAGAAGTTGTCAGAAGTGTTAGTTGTTTGTTGAAAAGAAAATATTTGCTCCATTACCTCTCATCCCAGTATTTATTAAAGAACCTTTCAGGCAATGGGGATTGGATTTTATTGGAGAGATCAATCCACCATCAAGTGGATTCTGACTGCCACTGATTATTTTACAAAATGGGTTGAAGAAATACCCACGAAGAAGGAAAATGACCAAGTAGTGATGAAGTTTCTGGAGTAAAACAACTTCAGCAAATTCGAATTTCCAGTCAAAATTGTGACTGACAATGCTCAGGTATTAAACTCTTCTCATTTCATTAATTTCTGTCAAACATATAATGTAATATTATCACATTCCACAGCACATCACCCTCAAGGGAACAGATTGGCAGAGTCCTGAAAAAAGACATGGGTCAGGATCTTGAAGAAGACAATTGTTGAAAATCAGAAGGACTGGGATACGAAGTTGAAGTTTTCCCTCTAGGCAATTTGAGTCACTACCAAGAGATCTACTGGAAATTCCCCCTATGAACTGGTTTATGGAAATCAAGCATTTTTGCACTCAACTGGCCAAACTAGTGATTTCTTTCCTTCAAGAAGCTCAGGAAGAGCCTATTGCTCTGGTAAGGAGATTAAACAAAATAATTGATTCAAGTGAAAACAGAAGCAAATTCAGGGATAATTTGATCACTTATCAGGAAAAGATGAATTCTATATTCGACAGGAAAGCAAAAGAAGTTCCCTTTCAAGCAGGAGATCTGGTACTGAGATGGGACACCAGATGAGAAGACATGGGGAAGCATGGTAAATTTGATCCTCTATGGTATGGTCCATTCATAATATCTGAGGCAAGGTAAAATAACACATTCATTTTGGAAGATCTATATGGAGAGCCGGTACACTTTCCTGTGAAAGGGCAGTATCTAAAGCAATACTTCCAGCATTAAAAGTTAGCAGTCCACCATTGAAAATACCGGATTGCTCATTGTTCATATGTCACCAAGAAATATTTGACTCCATGCCCAATGGATAAGGAACTATTCTGCAGTTCTTAGCGCTTCCATGGAAGAAAGCGCTATCCCCAGATGGAGCCAGATGTTGTGGCTCATATGCATTTACCTTCGAAATATTTTTCAAAACACCAAAAAATCATATATGTTAGAAAATGTAAAATTTTGTGTGTCGTAGAATAATTTTGATTTATATGTTGGAACATTTAACATTACATGATGAGATGTGAAGGTGGGTCAAATCGGGCTCAGTCACATGTAGAACAGTTCAAGAGCCAAACCGAAGGGCGCGTTCAGGACATTGCACACTGGACTGGGTCGAGTCGGGCTCATTCACAAGCTCGGGAGGGACTATCGCAGCAGAACACCGAATAAGTTTGGGAGGGTTACGCCATGGAGTAAACAAACTAATTTCCCAAAGGGAGAGCAAGGGTGCATTTCCCCTAAAAACTTAAGAGTTTCGGAGGAGGCGCAAAGGGGAAAACAAATGGTTGGGATCAAAGCGCGAAACTGGAGCGGAGAGATGGACGGCGAAGATTAAATCACAAGCCGCAAATCGCAAGTTTCAAAAGACAGGCATGGGAGGTAAATGATAAACTAGCTGAAGTGCGATGTGCGATGCCCGGTGG
Organism: Pinus albicaulis; assembly: GCA_034641835.2. NCBI lineage: Eukaryota > Viridiplantae > Streptophyta > Pinopsida > Pinales > Pinaceae > Pinus > Pinus albicaulis. The sequence goes on along the minus strand of CM076570.1, from coordinate 340,650,855 downwards.
GACCCGATTGCATAGCGCACATCACTAGTTTTAAGAATTAAGGGCTAAGGTAAATTTTATACTCTATGAAGCGCAATGCGCGATGCAGTGGGGCATGATCGCAAAATCACAAATCGCGAATTTTAAAGGATAACCGTGGAGGTAAGTGATAAAGTATCTGAAATCTGATGTGCGATGCCCAATGGGACCCGATCGCATAGCGTACATCGCGAAACTTAGAATATAAGTGTCAAAGACAAGCTGAAAGCAGCGAAATGCGATGTGCGGGTGGATGCAACGCGGTTTCAAAAGTGAATTCCAAAGGTTTTCAGATCCGGAAGTAAGGCATTTTCATGCATTAAACCGTGTCGGATGAAGAAAAGAGGTTATAACGTGAAACCAATGAAACGCCTTGGCAGTGAAGAAATAGGAAGAACGTGGCAGAGAAACTCGGGTAAGTGACCCGACGCAGAACAAAGGAGAAGAGGCAGAGTCAGGTAGCAGGTGATATGAGTGAGAGCGTTTGAAGCATAGGGGCATAGGTAGAGTTGGGCATAAAAGCATATAGCAGCACCGTTAGGAGCACGATAGCTGGGTCAAGTTGGGAACGGAGGCATCGTTACAGAGCTGTGCAGCCACTCCATCATGACCAAAAATGCCACCTCGGCACCATGGGAGGACGCGTCAGCAACATCATATTCAACAAACAAACAATATTTCCATTTTGAATTTTCTCTCTCAAGTATGATTGCACAAGTTATCTTAAGAAAATTGGTTTCGAGTTTTGGACCTCTGGATGAATGTTATTTTATGACTGAATTCTTTTAGAAATTAATGAAATAAGATCAAGTTTCCTACACTTGTTGATGTTGATACGTCTTTCCTATATCGCTTTGTGGCTATTCCTCTTTGAATGAAGTGAAGTAATGTAGCAGACGATCTCTTAATTACATTTGTGAGTAAGAGTTAGATAACCTTAATCTGTGCTCCTTTACCTCTTCTCTTCTCTCTTCATAAACTCTTGATAGAACTTTAAAGTGATAGATTCTGTGTTTACAGCATATTATTTTAAGTTCTATCTTCCTCCACGAATTTCCTCTAAAACTTAAAAGTGGTAGATTCAGTGTTTTCAACATATCATTTTGAGTTTCTCTTATAGTTCTTCTTTTCATTCCATTCAAATATCAACAGTTTATGGCATTGTGAAGGCTTTCATTATATCAGATTATTGAGGGTATTAAGTAACTGAATTCCAAGGGTGCTAAACAAAGGCCATTTGATATGGTAATTGTGACATACATTTATAAAATGTCTTAACCATTGATTCCTTACCACAGCCAAGGGATTGTTTCTTGAGATACAACAGGATGAGTACCTTGCTACAGGAGAAAATGTCTCCTTGTGGTCAGTCCCTTCAACCTAAGAGTACCCCTTCACCACAAATATGGCCTTGTTCTTTTCTATGTTTTTGTGTGCTGTGTGTTTTACGTTGAAGATCCATCTCAAACCCACAAATAATTTGTCTATTGGTATTGGGACCACTTCCCAAACATTTTCATTTACAAGGGATTTTTATTTCTCCACCATTGCATCAACCCATACAGGGTGCTCTACCTCTTCCTCAAAAGAGGATGGCTTAGTCTCTACAAGCTCAGTCATCAAAGCCATGTAGCCAGTGTACCGATTTGGTGACCTTCTCTATCTGCGTTGACTTGAAGAAGCGCCCAAATTATCCCTTGCATCTTGCACAAGTCTCTCACCTTTCCTGGTCCTTTTCCTGTCTTCTCTAGATGGTTTTCTTGAGTGGTTGTCTCCACTCTCTACTCCTCAATTTTTTGTTGCTCCACATCTTCTTGAGGTTCCTCCTTTGGAGCTAAAAGCTCCTCATCTGGTGGGAACTAAAGCTCCCTCTCAAGAGAGCACCACATCGCTTTCTCCTCATCAAACTTTAAACCCCTTCGCATAATTTCCATTCTGAGGGATGGAAAGTACACGTGGTATATGTGGGGAGTTCCTATGTAACCCAAAAACACCCCCAACTATGTTGTTGGATCTAAATTCTTCCTGATATATTTGGATACATGGCAGTATAGAGAGGCTCCAAAAAGACTGAAGTGTGACACATACGTCTTTCCCCCCGAGAAAGCCTCCTCCAGCATAATCATGCCTAAAATCCAATGATAACTCTAGTTCTGCAAATATATTGTTGTGTTGAATGCGTCGACCCATAAGTGCAAATGTAGTCCTTAGTCATGCAACATCACCCTCATTTATCCCACAACGATATCGATCTTTCTCTCAGCCACCCCATTTTGTTGTGGGTTGTGGGGTGTTTTCAAATCTCATTGAATGCATTCTTTTGCACATAAATTTTTAAACTCATTCAACACGTACTCACCTCCATTATTTCTCCTAATAGCCTTCACCTTCTTCCATGTTTCTTTCTCAACCAATGCCTTGAATTTTACGAACTTGGATAATGTATCATATTTCTTCTGAATGAAGAAGATCCGTCACTTCCATGAGAAGTCATCAATAAAGATAACATAATATGTGTGCTTGGAAATGGAGGCTATCGAGAAAGTTCCACAGACATTAGAGTGGATCATTTCTAGGACTGCATTTGCTTTGTTGTCCCGATCATGGAAAGTGGATTTTGTGTACTTCCCTAAAGTACACCCTTTGCATGTATCTTGCTAGTCAAGTGCTCATTTGGGGAGGCCTGTGATTATCTGTTGCATGATCTTCAAAGTGCCATGATTCAAATGGCCAAATATTATATGCCAAACGTCACCGACATTACAGCTTTGCACCTTCTCTGCCTTTGTGTTCAATGCAGCACAATCCTCCACATCTAGCTTGTACAAGTTCTTCACCCGAACCCTGAACTGCTTCACCTATCCTGTGGCTATGTGTCACAAGAATTCCTTTCCTTTGTTGAAGATCACATCATAACCATGGTCTTCCAAAATTGCAATAGATACAAGATTTTTCTTTAGGCCCGAAATGAACATGACATCCTTGAGCCTAAGGGGGAAGCCAAACTCCCTCTAAAAGGTGACTATACTAGTCCCAGTCACATTTTACCTTATTTCATCCCTCATCTTAATGTGCATTAGCAATTCTTTCTCATCCAGGTCACTGAAAAAATCTCTATTACTCGTCATGTGGAACGATGAACCCGAGTCCAAATACCACACGCTCCCCATCATTATGTTAGTCATGCATGCAATGAGGGTAAATTCAAGCTTTAACTGTGAATCCAAGGTTTCACCTGTTGCTCCTCCTTAGGTATTTTTTCTTGTTTTGTTGTGTGGAAAATTCGTGGATTGGTGCCTGAATTCATGATAATGGAAGCATTTAATTTTTGACAAATAATTCTTCTTGCCCCCTTGACTGGATTTTTCTTTGGATTGGAATTTATTTCGTTTTCCCTTCTTTTTCTTTCTACCCAATGCATAATTTTATTCATCCTTGCCATTGGATGAAGTCCCATATTTTGTACTCCTCTTGATTTCCTCATGTACCAAATTGAACCATAATCATTCCCAATTTGGTAGTTTCTCCTTCCCATTCACTGAATCTTGGTAGCTATACCAACTCTTGGGAAGGAATAGAAGGGACAGGCTTACCAAATCATCATCTGGGACTATGAAAACAACTCATGTGATTTAATCACGACAATGTGTGAACCTGCTCAGATACTGTTGAATTGAGTCATTCTTCTACATCTTGATGCTTCAAAGTTTATCCTTGAGCACCAATTTCTTGTGGTCGCTACTATTCTTGAAAAAATATGTCAATTCGTACCACATTTCATAAGGAGTCTCCTTCCCATGGATATTTGAGACAATATGGTATGTTACTCCCTTTGATATAATTCTCCTTACCTTAGCTACACACTTCTTTTATTCTGCTAGATTTTGGGCATCAGCTGATCCTGGTTTCGGGATATCATTATCAATGAATTCCTTCAATCCATTGTCTTCTAACACTGCCTCCGTGCGGTCCTTCCAAGAAACATAATTCTAGCTTCCCTCAAGGGGATACTTGAGACTTAGTCCATTGAAATCCATCCTTCTAGCTATGAATAATTGATCCTGCAAATTTGATCCTCGTATTAAACAACTTTGAAATTTCTGCTCTACTGTGAATCCTGCTCTGGTACCATATAGATATTATTGTGTAGATAATTCGAAATTGCTCATGAAATTTACTAAAATACAATATTCAAATCTACTCTACTGCTCTGCGAAAAGTAATTCACGATCGAGAACACATAACATCACCATCCAAGAATAAACATCACACATGCACTGAGATTTATCTAGGGGAAGGAAACTTCTCAAAACCCCTTCCTATATGTAATTAATTAATCAAATAATAGAGATTAAATACATATGTTTCTCAAGCCTGAGCATAACCTGCAAGTGTATAGTCTATCCCTCTGCCTGACTTACTAAATCTGGCCAACACTTAGCCAGTGTTCAAGCCCTCCAAGCTCCTAGTTCCTTTGGTTGTTCCTTGAGAAATTAGCCCCTATTTTTTAGGAAATTTCCTCAATTGGATTGTGCAATTCCTTTAGGCTCATCCTTTGACTGCATACACTACCTATACACATGGGAATAATATACAACTGATAGTACATTGCCTTGGAATCTCCATCTCAACTAGGTAACTTGAATTCTCTGCATGCATCAATTATTTTTAGATGATATATTAGTTAATTGGTTGATCACTCAGTGTGACTGAAGTCCCACTACACAACTTAACCCTCCACTAGTTCCTCCAACAGTTGGAACTAGTTTAATTGACCATAACTCAATTTTACTGAATTAGATTGCTACAAATTAGAAATTAATCATACTGAACTGAGCTCATTCTTCCCCAACTCGAATTAACTGAGTGAAATGAGTGACAAGTTCCATGTCACCTTATTTAACTACCTCCAAGATTTATGTTGATGTGGAAATTTGAATTTTCTCTAGTTTGACCAAGGCAATGTCAAACTGAGATTTTCTTGTTGCATTTTCAACACTTGTACCAAGAAAAGAGAATAAGAAAATAGAAACAACTCACCCCAAATAAGATATGATGAAAAAGGTTACTAAAGAACATCCAATTTATGGAAGAAAATGGATTCCCCAAGAAGTAGATAAATAAGAACCAAGGAATTCCTAAAAATTTGACCTACAAAATTAAATGACCAAGTTTAAAGTCCATGTCCCATTAACTGAGATTGTTAATATACCCGCATATAAGCATAAAATGAATAAATTTATACATAAAACTAGAAGATGACATCCTTGTTACTGACACAATTAATATTCAAGAAGTCATCGGTTCAATTCCTTACCCCGATAGGGGTGATATATTGGACATGATGAAGATGTAGTCATGCCAAGCTTACAAAACTATATGTGTGTGTGTGTGTGTGTGTGTGTGTGTCTGTGTCTGTGTGTTACCACCAAAATTTGGTCATCTGACCATTTACAATTAGATGGATCGAAGTACACCATGTCAGACAAATTTTACCATAGTAAAATTGCTTTCACTATAAGAAATAATTTAATAAGCCATATTTTATTAAGTTATTTCTGGTTCAAACAAGAAACCCGATGAGGAATAATTAAATAAATCCTTATCTATTTGATTTTCCTCTGGGAATACTTAATTAAACCATTGTTTAAATAATATTCATGGTCATATTTAACCCAATAATGAGAAATAGTTAGATAAATCATTATTTTTCTTGTTTTTCTCTAGGAATAATAAATTAAATCATTATTTAGTTATTATTCCTTGTTAACTTTGACTAAATCACCTAGAAATAATTAAACAAATCATTATTTTTTAATTATTCCTTAACCACATTCTTGAAATGATAAATAAATAATTTATTTGTTTATTATTTCTAAATAAACATATTTAACCAATTTAGATACATTTTCCCTCCAACAAAATATAATAAAATATTCCAAGCGGTTATATCTACATCTTGGTTAATAATATTTTATTATTCACCATTATCGAGGATAACTCAATATTTTGTTATAGAAGGGTTTTTCCATTCATTCTTCACTTTGATCACTTTCATTGTCGTGCTTTGATCATTCTCATTATTGCTACTATTTTCTTTTTCTTCTTGAGCTCCCATAGAGTTCAACACATTTTGGGTTTTCTGCACCATTGAGAGCGAGAAACTTCTAGAACTGAAGCGTTGAGGACAACCAATAACCCATCCCATTGAGGGGGACTGGTAACACTTTTATTCATTCCCTTCAGAAAGTGTTATAATATAATAAAGAACATTCTTTAAATCGTGTCTTGTATGTTGGATGCATGGACTAATTATTATTTCTTTTTACTGTTTAACTTCTTTTACTGCATAGATCTGGCTTTTTACAGCATTTTTTCTAACTATCGATTGCAGATCTAAAGAAGTTAAGCAGTCATTTATGTTGTTAGGGTTGTTTGTTACATGGAGCTAAAATGAGCTCTTTTCATACACTTGCGTTAAGAATTTACGCTAACAAATGGCGACTCCACTATTGTAATTCAGATTCTTGCGTGACGAGCAGCTTCAGTAACAAGGGTTTTTCTTCAGCTATTTTTAGTCTCTTGATTTTGTTTTTTAACTTTTATTCCCTAAATCAGTCAAAATTATAACTTCCGATTATTTTCAAGTGTTTTCCGCAGGTAACAAGTATGAGCAACGCAAGAGACAGTAACTTTTCTGTAACCTGCCACTTGAAGATTAAGAAATAGGAAATCACACTTTTTGGCTCAAAAAGTGTGATTTCTCACAAAACTCACACTTATCTGCCTATTAACTGTGATTTCCACAGCCCACGGGTCAGTACCTGCAAGCTGAAACTTTTTTCTAAGTTTTTCTGTGTCTATGAGGGTTTTCTAAGAGCATTGTTTGACCTCTATCTCACCCTGCCTTAGGCCTGGATATGCTCAGTTTGTCTCCTTGAAGTAGAACCAAGCCCCCTAGGGTTTCAGTAGACTTCTACCTTTGTAGGAGGGGTTAAGCTGTGTAGGTAGTATAAAATTTGCAGCACTTTCATCCATTGTTTTAGGGTCTAATCTATCCTTATTTCAGGTCCTTTTTGATAGTTTATTATTCCATCCAAAACCCCCTCTTGAGTTTTCGTTGATATTTCCCTTAAGGTACCCTTGTTTCCCCTATAGTTTTAACCATTTGCCTTCCATTTTGTAGTAGTTTTCCCCTCCGGTTTCTTGTTGTTTTCTACGTCATTTCCAGCAGATCTCGGTCATTATATCCCTGTCACTTAGACCATATATATTTTTCCATCTTGTGTGTTTTGAGTCAATTTCACTAGAATTTTAGGCTATTTTTTTGGGAAGCCTTCTTTTGGGTTGAATTTATGCATGATTAGTTGTTTATTTTATTGGCATTTCAGTTTTATTTAAAATACTTCAAAAAAAATTATTTTCTTTACACAACCATATGGGATTAATTAAAATTAACACATGACTTGCACACACTCACACCTAAAGCGAAGATCACTTGGTTTACACCACCAAGACAAGACATAAATATCGTAATTAATTAATATGCCTCACAAAGCCTTTATTTATCACTCTTCAACCTTTTCATGTCATTTGTGACTTGCCATCATTGCGCCCCCAAGGCGTTTATCGCGGAGACTCCAAGGCCCTCACCCTCACTTTCCATTAGGAAGACTTACTCCACTGCATAGGGTCTGAGTTAGTCCTCCGCCGAGTCCCCATACTGACTCTGATTCTCGTTCATCGGGTTCTTCCTCTGATTCAGAACCCGATTCCCCTCACCCTCATACTGTCACCATGTCAGGCGCTAATGTAGGTGTTGGTCCTCAAGCTGGTGGTGTTCCCGGCCCTAACGTTGGAGTTGCTACTAGTGGAACCGCTACTGGAAACATTTTGGCTACTACTTTGCTACCTTTTATGGCAGGTTTAAGCCTTCCCAATTTTATCCAGTTAATCAATGACCCCATACTCCACAGTGCAAGTTGTCCAGCCATTCCAACTAAGCTTCCATCCAACATTCCTGAGTTTGAGGGAAACACTGGAGAAGACCCTACTAATCATGTGCACTCCTTTCATATGTGTTGTTCATCCAATTCCATTACCGATGACTCCATTCGCCTTTGGTTGTTCTAACGTACGCTCACTGGAGAAGTTGTGAAGTGGTATGTTGATCAGACTTCTTTGTCTCATTCCACTTTTGGAACTCTTGCTAAAGTGTTTCTTTCCTACTTACAGTTACCCCTCCGTTATGATACTGGTACTGAGTTGGTGACCGCATTCCATCAAACTTCTACCACCCACCTTTCTAACCATGTCTAAGAATGGCGTAGAAGGAGGATCTTGTGTTGAGCTCCTACATTTGACGACGGTGTATATATGAATTGGTTTCTTAGAAATATTTTTCCTTCCATTGGTAAATATGTTGCATCTCATTTTCGTCAGACAGAGGAACAATCTCTCCAAGTCATGTTAAAATATGACTTGATCTACTGTCAGTATGGTTATGTTTATATTGTTTTAACGAATATTCTTAGACCTAGTGGTGCCAATGCACTGGGGGCATATCATGCCACTGACGGCATCGTTGGATCTCTTTCACATCCATATACCCATCCTTCCATGGGTTATGGTTACCCCCAGGGGGGACTAGCTCCTCTAGGACCTGTCCCCCTCCCAGCAACATGTATCCTGATCCAAGAATGCCTTATGCATTTTCCCAACTGCATCAACTGCTGCCAGGGCCAGCTGTTTCTCAACATGTTTACCCAAATTTTGCCTCGCCTCCTTTCTATCCTTATGTGTAGCCCAACGTTCCATCCCCTCTGACATCAGCGCCCCAGCCTCCCATGCCTTCTCAACCTCTACCAGAGCAGCCACCGCCTCCTCAAGTTCAGGTGTATGTGCAGCAGAGCACGACTAATCCTCCTAATTCGAAGAAAAATAATAAGGGGAAAGGAAACCAGAACCAACCAACGTAGGGTAACCAAGGGCACCAAGGTAATCAATTGAACGCACCACAAGGGAACCATCCTAACATTGCAAACCAGCAATAGGGTGATCATCCCAAGTAGAACAATCCTCTTCGTATGAACAAATCTTGTTCATGTTGTGGTGTCCATGGATATTATACTCATGGTTTTCCCCTTTTACCCCAAATGTGCTAGTTTTGGCAAGCACAAGTAGCGTCTAGAGGACAGTAAGCTGCTGCTTTGCTCCCTCCAAACACTGCGCCAGCTCAACCGGTTGTGTTCACTAATCCTTTCCCTTAGCAAGGATATTTTCATTCGCAACCACCTCAAGGTTAGGCTGCTCCTCAAACTCTATCATTTGTTACCCCTAATTACCATATTCTCATGATGAATTCTAAAGAGGTCAATACCACTGATGTCAATCTTCAAACCTGGTCGCGTCGATATGACAAGCGACCCGCTATGTCTACAACCGAGTCCCAAACCAAAGTTTCCACAGAGTCCATTTCGGCACCAAATGTTCCCTTACAAATCCCTCTACTTAAGGCAAAGGTCATTCACAAAATCCCAAAAATTCCATTACGCCTCAATGATGCTTCTGCCAAATCCGCCCACACCTACAGCATAGTAGATGACTTGACACAGTCACCTGCTGCCATGTCAACATTTGAAGTCCTCTAGTCGTGCCCATCTTAATGAAAAGCTCTACTATCTTCTTTGGGCACTATGGATCTGTCAGATGATCGTTTGATTGTCTTTGATTTTCACAAGTCAGAACATCCCCCTTTACCTTCATTCGTTTCCTTCCAAATATCAGTCAAGATCCGTAATGCCCATGTTCAGAGATTTATCATTGATGAGGACACATCCACCTGTGTGATTTTTGACTATGTTTAGAATAACCTTGGATCACCTGACTTGGCCCCATCCACCATCACTTTGCGTTCGTGGGACGGTCACCCTTCTCATCCCCTTGGCATGTTCCGCAATTATCCAGTCACACTTGCAGGAAATACTGTTTGCATTGACATAGAATTCATTGATGCCCCCTTGGATTACAATATCATTTTGGGTCATAGATACACCTATGAGATGTCATTTGTCACATATGTGGTTCACTGTAAGATGTGCTTCCCCCACAATGGAAATATTGTCACCATCGATCATTTGACATATTATGAACTAAAGTCTCAGACCTCCCCTGAGCCTATCATATCTTCGGTGGCCGATAACTAATCAGTCGCACCTCTTACTATTGTTTCACCAGGAGTCTATAAATATTCCACCTTACTTGTTTCATTCCTTGGTCCCCTCCCTCTTATCACTAAGCCCAACTCATCGAGTTTTTGCATGTTGCAAGTGTCTCGGGCTAGTCAAAAGCGACCTGGTTCAACTAGCCAGCAACCAACAACTTCGCAACATGATGTTGTTCACTCGACACATTCTTCAGGACCTTCTCCTCAAGGACCTTCTCCTTTTGTTGTTGTCTCTCCCAATATTTTTCAACCATGAACTGTTCCCCCAAGCCTTAACCATTTGGGATCCATTCCACCAGACCATTACCCTTCTGGTCAGATATTGTTTTTAGCTCCTTCCTTTGTAGTCTTTTCGGTGCCTATTATGGCTACATTGAGTCTACCCAGTTTGACCCTGGGGATCACATTATGGTACATTGATCCCCCAGCAAACACTCCACCTAGTCAACTCAAACCTTATACCACGTTGACCCTGGTCCAACTGGTCGCCATGACCCCTCCCTTTGCTTCAGTGCCACGGCCTCCTCAACAAGAACCTACTCATGTTGTGAAAGCATTCGGTGAGAGGGGCAAAGCCAAAAATAAGGAACCTAAGGAAAAGGCCCCCCAAGCATCTCCAGCTCCTCCTAAGCCTCCAATGTCGCCACCTCCATGTGATTTGTGTGATGTTGTTGGGCATGCCACCTATAACTATCCTAAGATTCCTCGTCTCAAACCTGTGGTCAATGAAACGTTTCCTGAATCTGATATCCTGGAGGTCCATGTTACCTTACCTGATTTAGCTAAGAAACTCAAATCGTTGCACACGAACCACCCTTGTGCTTTTTGCGACCTTTATGGCCACTATTCTCATCATTATCCTCGTCACGACAACTTTCGCGATACCCTTGAGGAAATTCACGAAATAGAGCTTGCTCGTAGTGGATCATCTACTCCTCTACTAGTGAGTTCTGCTCCAACAAAACCAGAGGATGTTTATGCACCCATTGTGATACTTCCCCATGATGTCTAGATGACGGAAACTTCAGTCGTTATTCTCTATCTATCATCATCCATCAGATCTAGGGTGGAAGACCCCTCTGGGCTTCCCATTATGTTTCATTTGAACCTCCCTCGTCGAACACCATGGTCTCAACATCGGTAGATATTTCATCTACTAGCTCTTTGTCTACCCTCCATAGTGATGTGTATGTGAACCATATTTCTCATGATGATGCACCAGGTAGCCCCGCCGCATCATGTGGTCTCCCTTCCGCCAGTCCTCCCATCTTCCATTATGATGAAGACATTATGGAAACCATGGAAACCCCTGATTTTTCCTAGGATGATATGCACCATCATGTGTACTTCCTTCCACAGCAGTCCCATGAACAGTATGTTGTGGAGTCTAAAGACTTCATCCATGATGAAGTCAATTGGTTTAGAATTCTCATTCATGCACCAAATGCTTTCGAAGAAGGAAACATGGCCAACATCTCTCCTACTATTAAAATAAACATTTCTGATAAACCAGGGGTAGAATAAAATATTACCTTGGGGGCACATTGCACCCTGGAAGAAATTGAGGCTTACACCAAGCTATTCAAGGAATTTTGTGATGTTTTTGCCTGGTCTTATTCAAAGATGCCTGGACTTGATCCTGCCATTGTGGAATACCATATCGATACATGGCCCGATGCCAATCATGTCCATCAAAAGTTGAGACCCATCAATCCTTCTAGAAGAGAGGCTATCAAAGCCAAAATCGATAAGCTCAAGTAGGTTGGTTTTACCTATCCCATTGAATACACCACATGGGTTTCCAACCTGGTTCCCATTCTCAAGAAACAAGGCACCATTCATGTTTGCACTAACTTCCGAGACCTGAACAAAGCTTGTCCCAAAGACAACTTCCCCACACCATTTATTGACCAGATCATTGATGAGTATGCAAGGCATGAGTTTCTATCCTTTATGGATAGTTTCTCCAGGTATAACTAGATTACTATCTGGCATGCTGGTCAATTTTAAAATGTGTTCATTAGTCCATGGAGAACTTTTTCTTATAGGGTCATGCCTTTCGGTCTAAATAATATCAGAGCCACCTTCCAGTGGGCCATGTCTTACTGCTTCAATGACTTGGCTCATATTATCCTTGCTTACCTTGATGACCTCACTACTCGTTTTAGGCTTTGGGCGCAAAAAAATCATGATTTTCTTATTGTTTTTCTCTGATGTCGCAAGTATAATATCTACCTCAACCCATTGAAGTGTCCATTTTGTGTTCTTTCCAGCCATCCTTAGGCTTCATTATATCCAAATACGGTATAAATATTGATCCCCTCAAAGTTCAAGCCATTCTTGAGCTTCCCATTCCTCATACCTTGCCACAGTTACAAAGCCTTCAAGGCAAAGCCAACTTCCTTCGTTGGTTCTTCCCTATCTATGCCACCACTGCACATGGTTTTCTAAGACTCCTTTGATCAAACATTCCATTTTTTTGGGATGACTATTCTCAACAGTCTTTTGATGCCCTGAAACATGCTCTCACTTCCGATCCCTTGATTATTCCACCTAAATTTGAGAGGGACTTCATCCTATATATCTCAGCTTCCACCCACTCGGTCATTGGGGTCCTCATTCAAGAAGATGACACTGGAAATGAAAATGTTATCTATTATGTCAATAAGAACCTTGTGAGACCCCCTATCCTACTCGCATGAAGAGTTGTGTTCTCAGTCCAAAAATTTCATCATTACATCCTTACGCATTCCACCAAGGTCGTGACCAATTCCAACCCCACGGCTTTCCTATTGAGTCGACAGACGATTGATGGGAAATACACCCGTTGGATCGTTATCCTTCAGGAATTCGAGCTTGAATTTATCACACCCAAGAGTAAGAAAGGTTTAGCCCTTGCTGAACTCATTTCTGAATTGCCTATTGGTACGCGTGATCCGTCGGTTAATGATGATTTACCCGATGAGCACTTGTTTGTCATTACTTTAGACAGTCCATGGTATGGTGACATCCTTACCTATTTGTGAGCCCATAATTTGATTCCTATCTTGATCGTGATGCTCGATGACGTAAGCGACACCAAGCCCCCAGCTACCTTATCATTTATTATGATATTTATCGTCACGATGATGATTATGTCCTTCGTCATTGTCTCACGCATATTGAAGCTTAGCAAGTCCTTAATGCCTGCCATATTGGCGCTTGTGGTGGCCACCTCTCCGATTACGCCACTGCCCATAAAATCATGTGCGCTGGGTATTTTTTACCTTCTCTCTTTGGTGATGGTATTGAAGTACTCAAACACTATTCCAATTGTCAACTAGTCACCCCAAAGGCGCGCGCTCCACCTGCTCCCCTCCATCCTGTCATATCAGTCGGTCCATTATGTAAGTGGGCCATTGACTTTATGGAGTTTTGACCTCCATCTGCTGGTAACCAAAAGTATATCATCGTGGCGAACGACTATTTCACCAAATGGGTTAAGGCCATGCCAACATTCAATAACATGGGGGCTATCACAGCTCTCTTTTTCTTCAACCATGTTATCGCTCGATTCGAGGTTCTTAAAAAATTGGTCTCTGACCATGGCTGACATTTCGAAGATGATATATGGTGTGATATATCCTCTCTATTGGGCTTTGAGCAGCAATATTCATCATCTTATTATCCCCAATATAATGGACAAGTTGAATCGGTCAATAAAATCCTTAAAACTATGCTTCAACAGATGGTGAACAAGCACAAAACCAAATGGAACCTTATGCTCTTCCATGCTTTGTGGGCCTATAGAACTTCTATTAAAGTCGCCACTGGGTTTACTCCTTTCCACCTTGTTTTTTGGCAAGGAGGCATTCTTACCGATCAAGTGTGAAATCCCCTCCCTTCACCTAGCCATAAAACTTCTCCCTAACACCAAACCTTTAGAACAAAGACTTATCATGCTTGAGCATGCTTCTAAAGACCATCGTGTTGCACTCCAAACCATTGAAGAAGCCAAGAAGCGCACCAAAACTCAATATGACCGAAAATTCCACCCTCGTACCTTTCATGAAGGTGATCTTGTTCTAGTGTATGACGAGGCTCATGATGTCCTTGGTCATGGGAATTTTGACTCGTTATGGCTAGGACCTTACATCATTAGTAAGGATTTGAGCAAGGGGGCATACCTTCTAGAGGATTTCGAAGGCCAAATCCTTCCTAACCCTCGCAATGCACTTTACCTCAAGAAATTTTACCCATATCATCTCCCATTGACATGTGTTTATTTATTTCTTCCATGCATTTAGGTGGATTTCATTGTCCATTATCATCTCATTTGTTTTCTTGTGGTGCCTTTCAGATGGATCGAGTCATCCACATCATATATCAGCCATGTCGATGGTGAAAGTTGCTTCTCCCAAAATCTAGCCTCAACAGCTTGGGAAATTTTTATCCCCTTGCATTTATTGGTCCTCTCCAACGGCGTATGCATTGGATCTGCCACCAATAACCAGGTTGAATATGATGCAGTGATAGGTTTTTTAGTCGATTCCCTTGCTCATCGTATCCTTCATCTTCATTTTCATTTATATTCCTTGTTGCTTGTCATGCAATTGAATGGAATATATCGTGTGAATAACCATTCCCTTTTTAGAAGATATTTACGAGTGAATCTCTTAATGAGTGAATTCGAATCCAATACATTTAGGCATGTACCTAGAGCCCAGAATCACTATGTAGATAGCATTGCAAACAACATTCTATATATCCACTTATCACATGCATTTAACACATGACAATAATAAAACAAATGAGGAACAATATACTCGTCATATATAAAATTATGCATATCCATATTATGTATCTAAAAAATCATAAAGGTTTGGAATCCACTATTCTAAATACATCAGACATGCCCATAGCATGTTACAAAAACCAAAATTGTGGGCACCACATGCCCCTATATCTAAACACTATCTGGAGGGTCCTGATCCAATGGCTTGGCTCCACCAACTCGTAGATCCTGAATTGTTTGTCTGGCCATTGCCATGCGCCGCATGACCCCTCACCACTATAAGGGTATCCTTATTCATCCCTCGATGTACTGGTCCTCGAGATCATGCCACCCATGCTCTGATACACCGATCAACTTCAGCTCACACCTGCATTGGACATCCTCCAACAGAGCCTCATATTCAGGTCTCTGGTCTCCTCTCGCTCCACTAGATCCCGCAGCCCCTGGTACTGCGAGTCGTCCCATATACTCTGTCGGCTTTACCGGCGCTATATCTGCATACCAAAAGTCATGAATTAGTACCACATACATATTATAAAAACTTTAAATGCATCATAATATATAGCAACTTTCACATACCATCCAGTCCCCATGCTCGACCTAGTGGAAGTGGAAAGTCAGGATCCCCCTAAAATTCCATACCACTATATGGATAGTCATCTATGTACAGCGGCATCTAATCCCAGTGTGCGAAAAACTTGGGTCGAAACACTCGTCTGACTCTCCCGCCTCCTCTATGTAGTAGCTTCCCCCAGCGGTGCATCTTAGGCTCCTGTGGGCCCCCATCTTGGATTTTCACATGAGGTAAAAGTGTGGGGATCTTCTCAAAGAAGAACGATCTCAAAACCATACCAAAATCAAAATCATGGTTCACCTATCGCTTACATAGCGACAGCTGTCATTTCATTGATGACACCATCATCTGGGCCCACCCATATTAGGTCATGCTGAAAAAACTCACTAGCAACGTCATCTTCCTCCCAGTGATGTGATGGAACACCTAGTTCCCCAGGATCCACAATACAGCTGTGGCGACAGCCCGTGTCTCTATCTGCTCTAAATCACTCATCGGAATGGTCGTGGCCTTAGCATGAGCATCCGGTCTACAATGGAGCTCCATGAACTCTGATATATTCCACCCATGCAGTAAAACTAGATGTATGTTTCCCACCACCCCTATTCGTGGGTGTTCGGTCAAACAATAGATGTCCTGGATGGTAAGCTCGATCATGTGCCCTACACCATAAAGGCCTCCCAGTCCGGATCCCAATAGATCACTATCCTCAATAGTAATTGCTCACCTGCCCTCATCAGTGGGTTCTCAATAAACTCAAGAACCCCATATCTATGAAGCGCTCCTTGTACCACCTAATCCCCCTAGATCTCGGCCCGAAGAGCATCCAAATATCTCTCATGCTAGTTAATCCTCAATTCTACCGTACCTGCATAACACCATCATGTTTGTCATTTCAAAGAAGGAAAACTACATCATAAACATTCAAGTCTCAGTTCTCAGCCAACAAGCTAACCAAACCTCAGCTCCAACCCCAACTCGCATTTTTCCGCCCCTGGAACTGCGAGCCGGCCATGAGGAGAGGCATGGGTCTCTTGCTGAGACCCGAGCACCTATTATGAAATACTAAACGGATGAAAATGTATAGTAAGGTTAGGCCACCTACCTGCAACTAATAGATCCTGATTCCAATGGTAGGTTTTTCCGCTACGATCACAGCAAGATTTAGGGCCTTCTCCTCCTCTCCAAATTCACCACATCTCACTTAGAAAATGAATTAAATTGGAGGGAAATTTCCCTATTAAAGAAAAAACCCTAAATTTTCCTTCGCCAATTTTGACCAAACCATATCTTGGTTTGAAGAAACATCAACACCATCGGAAAGCTCTCATCGAGCACTATAATGGGTCTTCCTTTGTTTTTGGTAATTTGATACTTCATTAGGAAGCCATTTTTCCAAGCAGGGTCACTTTTCCGCCTCTTAAAATCAAATTTATTCACATGCAATACTTGTACTTGGGGCACCACTTTGTCTTCATACTTGTCAACATGTGTGTTGATTTTTTCCATGAGTAACCATCTTTTTATCATGTTTTTATGGTCCCCATTGAGCCTATTCTATGTGGCAGCATCATCGAGTCACCCTTGTTCAAAGCATCTGAGTTGTGTCATCATCACATTCATGGAGTCTGTCCTGAGTCCCTTTGCCTCCTGTTACAATATTCCATCTATTTTTTCCTTGTATCCCTCTCGTGTCACCCATTTTGGCCTCTAGTCATATTGTTCCCCATCCCCTCTGGAGTCTAGTAAGTCATTTCCAAGTCATCCATGTTTTTTATGCTCTGACAAGGGATGTTGATCGTCTGCTATTGAGTATCCCCTATTCCATCATCATCCCTGGTGTCAGTCCATTAGTCACTTTAATATGATCCCCCGTGCGTTAGTTGAGGATTCATCATTGCCTCACATATGGCGGGCCTCCTTATGTCGACATCAACACCTTCATTCCAAAAGACAGGTCTAGAGGGTTGTGTACCTTGGTTCCAACTTCCATTCTTGTTCGATGCCTCAGACCAAGCACAGGGAATCATCATTGCCCTTTTACTTGGTTGTTTCTCATCCGCTCAGCCTCATCTCATTATTTCATGATTGAGATTCGTACACTTGATGGTCTAGTGATCTAGCAAATTGTACTAGTGATTCCTAGGTGTGTGTGAGATATTTTAGACCTCATGAGCGGGTGGCCCTTCAGGTACCTCCCCACATGCACGGATGACCTCATATTATGCTACAACCTCATATGCAGCTCCGCAGATTTGATGGGTTCGGTTTCAGCCGCTTGTAGCACCCATAGCATACACGTTTCATTCAAACAATCCATTCATATTTTCAGAGCCCTTTCCTGTTTAGCAGGGCTTCTTTGGTTGTGTGTTATGTCTCATGTGCTCAGATATTATTGTAGTCACTCATGGCTCATGTTTTTCCAAGCGCAGTATGTATGTGGGATCCATTATATTTTTGCATGCCCCATTTTATGCCAGCATGTCATGTACCATTTATCATGTACTTTATTGCTCAGTTTCATTTTGCTGGGTGCACCATTATTCTTTATGGTTTGTCATCTCAACGGGCATAGGTATGCCTCCCCTGCCTCATTGAGAATAGGTACCCAAACATCAAAGGATACGTATATCATTTGTAGGTCTTTCCCCCTCAGTCATTGTCCTTTATGGCTTCACTCCATCTATGTCTCTCTCTCTCTTTGACTCCCTTCGGTGTCTAGTGATTGTGTTCTTACAACGTACTTCGGTCATACACTTAGCTCCTAATGCGTGCACGTTGGGGGGCAATCTGTTATCACCAAAATTTGGTCATCTAACCATTTACAATTATATGGTTCCAAGTACACCATGTACGACCAATTTTACCATAGGAAAATTGCTTTCACTATAAGAAATAATTTAATAAACCATAGTTTATTAAGTTATTTCTAGTTTAAACAAGAAACCCAATGAGGAATAATTAAATAAATCCTTATTTATTTGATTTTCCTCTAGGAATAATTAATTAAACCATTGTTTAAATAATATTCATGGTCATATTTAACCCAATTATGAGAAATAATTAGATAAATCATTATTTTTCTTATTTTTCTCTAGGAATAATTAATTAAATCATTATTTAGTTATTATTCCTTGTTAAATTTGATAAATCACCTAGAAATAATTAAACAAATCATTATTTGTTAATTATTCTTTAACTACATTCTCGAAATGATAAATAAATAGTTTATTTGTTTATTATTTTATTTTATTTTCCACAGAAAAAAATCGAACTTTCTATTAGATAGATAGTTTCAGAACATATGCAGAGCATTTCGAAACACAACCATTCCTTTTTCTCAAAAGGAAATGGTGACAAGGTTGTTGATACACCAATGATGCATAGCAACCAGCAAAAACAATCTCCAAGAGAAACCACATAAACAGTCATCAGTGCATCTCTTTTAGCTCATCACCTCTCGGTACAGGAAGTGAGAGCAGAAAGAGAAGAAAACACTGAAAAAACCCATGACTTCACTATCACAAAGAAGGGCTGGCAGTAGGAACTATCCCAACCCCTGAAAAGTATCAGATATAACCAAAAAGGGAGCCTAGAGCCTCCTTACATAAGGAAAACAACTCTGGGCTCTAATAGTAGCTGTTTATGAGTCTTTTAAGGCAATTATGTACAAAAACAGAAGTAAAATAACAGTGGATTAAGTAAAAGAAGGTTGTTCCCGAGCATGAACAGCCCCATCCAGTATCTCAGTTACTGTCTAGGTCCCCATATCAAGCTGAGCACCTTCTTTAGAAAATCTATCTGCTTCCTGGTTCCTTTCCCTGTAAATGTGAACAACAGATATCTCAGAGAAAAAGCATTTAATACGACGGATCTCCTTAAGCAAAGGTAACAAAATGAAATTTCTGCACTGCTGCGTCCCATTGAACCAAGTCACAACATTCCTAGAATCACCAAAAATTTGAATCTGTTTCATATTTTTAGATATCAACCAACAAAGAAGCAAGTGGAGGGCTTTGAGCTCGGTGAAGTTATTAGATCCTTGCCCAAGGCCTACTGAAGCACGAAGGGAGTTATCATGAGAAAGATGGATGACAAGACCAGCGCCACAAAGATCATTATCACCGGAGGCCCCATCAAAATAAGCCCATGGAACTGATTCATTGATAATCTCGGGTTGTATGTTGCGAGAGGAGCCTGTATCAGGTGGAGTAGGAATGCTGTCAAAAATAGCTGCTCCTTCTGCTGCCAGCCTGGCTAAAGGAAAAAGAGACTCATTGAAGATCACCTTATTGCGCGCGATCCAGGTTCCCCAAGCAATAAGAAGAGGAAAAGCCCTGACTTTGTCATTTGCAGCCTCCTGCCACCAGTGTTTCCAAGCCTGAGAAAGATCCTCACCATGCCACCTCAAAGGGATATTGGTCAGTCTCAAAGTTTCAGCCCAAAGGCTGGAGTTAAAAGGGCAGAACAGGAAGAGGTGCTGAATATTTTCTTCTGCAGATTTGCACAGAGAACATCTGCTATGCCCCTGTTTCCCTCTCTTTTGAAGAAAATCCCACGTAGGCACCTTATTACTGAGGAGACACCAGAAAAAAATTCTGGTCTTGGCTGGGCATTTCAGTTTCCATAGAGGTTTGGACCACCAGCTTGGGACTCCCCACCCTTGTTGCGTCATTAGCCATTTGTAACCAAACTTGGGGGAGTAGGAGCCTGACTGCGCATAGACCCAATGCAGTTCATCGGGAGAATCCGAGATTATGACATAGGAAGAAGATAAATCTGCAATATAACGATTCCAATCAGCCATCCACCTGTTATCTAAATGCAAATCTGTTCCTGAAAGCCAGCCTTGTTTTACAAGGGAAGTAGTTCTGGGGTCAACTACCTGATTTAAAGTGAAAACTCCTCCTTCATTAATAAAATTTACCAGGGCCGGTGGAAGAGAGAAGTTAACAGAGCAACCTACCCAAGGGTCGCATCCCACACGAACTTGAGAGCCATCTCCTACCTGCCAAGCCAGCCCTCTTTCAATAGTCTGAACCGACATCACAACTGCTTTCCAAACAATAGAGGCGTTTTTAGAGGATTTCACTGGGGAGTGGATCCAATCCAATACAGAACCTTGAGAAATATATTTACGTTTGATGACCGAGGTCCATAGAGAGTCAGAATAAATCAAACGCCACGCTAGTTTGGCTGCTAATGAATTTGCAAAAGAGAACAAATTTTTAATTCCCCAACCTCCCCATTCTTTTGGTTTCGAAATTTTATCCCAAGCAACCCAGGGGCTGACTGTGTCCTATTTTGATCCTGACCAGAGGAAATTCCTGCATAATTTATCAATAGAGAACAAGATACCTTTTGGAACCCAGGAAAGACTGGCCCAGTATACTGGAATAGCCATCAGAACAGACTTTATTAATACCAGACGACCTGCCCTCGAAAGCCATTTGAAGCTCCAGTGATTTAGCCTTTTTTCGACCTTGGCTATTAACCACTTCCAGTCCCGGATTCTGTATGAATCAGGTTTAAGAAGAAAACCCAAGTATTTAAAATGTTCTTGCAAAGAAAGAACTGCAAAATTCAGAAATCTTTTAACTCGTCCTATCTCATCATCAGAAAGGCTAAAAGGAGTAATCGTCGATTTGTGAAAGTTTATTTGAAGTCCTGTTGCTTTAAGAAAGAGGTCCAGCAGGAGCTTTAGAGCACGGCAGTCCTCTATACTTCCATTCACAAAAAGCAAGATGTCATCTACGAACAGCAAATGGGTAATCCAGAGGTTCGGGGCCACTTCAATACCTTTGATAATGCCCAATCTCTTATCTTTGTGTATCAAGAGGCTTAAACCTTCAGCAGCCAGCAGAAAAAGAAGGGGCGAAAGAGGGCAGCCCTACCTTAGGCCACGTTCTGGAGAAAAAAAACAGGTTGTTTATTATTACTAAATAAAGGTATTTAACCAATTTCAATACCTTTTCCCTCCAACAAAATATAATAAAATATTCCAAACGGTTAGATCTAGATCTTGGTTAATAATCTTTTATTATTCGCCACTATCGAGGATAACTAAATATTTTGTTATAAATAGAAGGGTTTTCCCATTAATTCTTTACTTTGATCACTTTCATTGTCGTGATTTGATCATTCTCATTATTGCTACTATTTTCTTTTGTTTCTTCAGCTCCCATATAGTTCAACACATTCTAGGTTTTCTACACCATTAAGAGAGAGAAACTTCTAGAGCTGAAGCGTTGAGGACAACCAAGAACCCATCCCATTGAGGGGGACAAGTAACACTTTTATTTGTTCCCTTCACCAAGTGTTATAATATAATAAGGAACATTCTTTAAATCTTGTATTGTCTGTTGTATGCACAGACTAATTACTATTTCTTGTTACTGTTTAACTGCTTTTACTGCATAGATCTAGTTTTTTGCAGCATTTGTTATAACTATCGATTGCAGATCTAAAGAAGTTAAGCAATCATTTATGTTGTAAGGGTTGTTTGTCACATGTAGCTAAAGTGAGCTCTTTTCGTACACTTGCGTTAAGAATTTATGCTAATAATATATATATATATATATATATATATATCAGACCTCACATAGAAAAAGAAGAAAAATTAGTACCTCCCTTTTATATCAGTCTAAAAATACATGATGTGACACTTCACAATTGCATGCTAGACTTGAGCAAATAACATAATTTGATGCTTAAGGAAATAATGGATAAGCTAGGTCTCCATATTACAAGAGAAAAGAAAGTTTTGTATTATTTTGATTCTTGAAGACTCAAATGTTTAGGAATGATAAAGGTCTTGCTAGTTGTGTTAGAACAGGTACCAGTCAAAAGTGTAGTAATGGATGTGGTGGTGAATGATGTGCCCCCCAACTATGTGATGATCTTATCAATATCATGGGAAGCTAAACTAGAAGGATCACTTTAGTTAGACTTATCATATGCCACTATCGTGTTCTTTGGAGAAAAAATTCAAATAATATATTGAGAGTCCCAGTTGGCATACACTTTCAGCTCTTATAAGAAACCAAAGAATTTACATGTGTATGTCTTTGATGACAATCTTAGAAACTTTATTTTTACATCATCTAATGAGTAGAAAACCCTAGTAGATAAAAAAGCTAAGCAAAAACATAATGTACATAATGTAGATACAATTTGGAAAATGTTCTTTGATGGTGCTTCTTCAAAAGTGGATCTAGAGTCAATCTAGTTTTCATTTCTCCCCAATAATAAAGTGTCACCTTCCCTTTCAAGTTGAATTTTGAAACTACAAATAACGTAGCAGAATATGAAGCTTTGATTTTAGGACTAGAAGCAACTTGCAGATTATATATTTAGAACCTCTCAATATCTGGGGATTTTGAAATTATTATTAAACAGGTCACTAATAAATGCGAGACCAAACATCCAAGGCTAATCGCCTACAGAAATCAAGTTTGGGATATGACTGAAAACTTATTTTATGTCATTAATTTCACTATGGCTCCTCAGGACAGAAATAATTTAGAAGATCCATTAGTAGTAACAGTTGCAATGTTTGTTACTCCTAAGGAAACCAAGTTGAAATATGAAATTGAAGTTTTATACAGGTCCTTTATCCCAAATAATGTAAAACACTGGAAATTTTTCAAAGATGGTCAGGAGACCAAGACATTTATTGAAATGGGCAATGGATTTTTAGAATCTTGTATAGAAGAGGATGAAAATCATTATGGAGTAGAAATTAATTCCTCCAACCTTATAAAGAAAATTTATAAGCATAATATAGTGTGATTAAAAAATAATTATATCCCTTGAGGATTCATTGCTCTAGAGAAATTTTTTTATTAAAAAAAACACTACATTTTCTCCTATGTTAAAACCTTTAAATCAAAATGTAGATCAAATCAATTTACGAACACAAGAAAATCCTAAATTCATAAATTTGTCCATATATTTGTTTGGAAAATTCAAGACCTATTTAAAGAATATGTTGACATTTTTGCTAGGAGTTACAAAGATTTAAAGACTCGCCATGGAAAAATTATATAACATCGAATTCCTTTAAATGAAGGAGTTAAACCTTCCAGGAAAAAACTTAGATAGGCCAGTACCTTATTACTACCATCTATAGAGAAGGAAATAAAGAAGTTACTCGATGCTAAAATAATAGTACCTTTGAGATACTCAGATCAGGTAGTTAATCTAGTACTAGTACGAAAGAAAAATGGTGAAATCTGACTTTTTGTTGATTTTAGAAATTTAAATAGGGTTTCACTCAAAGATAATTACCCATTACCCAATATGGATAATATCCTTCATATTCTAGTGGGGTCTCACTGTATTTATATAATGGATGGTTTTTCGGCGTATAACCAGATAGCTGTGCAAAAGGACAATAGATATAAAACTACTTTCACCACCCATTTGGGAACTTTTATGTAGGAGAATATTCCTTTTGGTCTAATGAATCCAGGGGCCACTTTCCAATGAGCTATGGATATTTCCTTTGTTGACAAAAAATATTGATTTATTTTAATTATTCAGATGACAAACTATATTTTCCAAATCTGATTCGTGACATATGAAATACCTCAAGGGAATGTTTTAGAAATTTCAAAGATACGGTTTATCTTTAAATACTCGTAAATATTTATTTTTCATGACAGAAGGTAAACTACTAGGGCACATAGTGCCCAAACAAGGAGTTCAGGTGGACCCTAAAAGGGTCGAGGCTATTGAAAAGATACCCCTCCCTAGAAATAAAAAGGAAATTCAATACTTTTTAGGAAGAATAAATTTCTTAAGACATTTTATACCAAATTTTGTTAAAATTATTAAAGAAATTACTAACATGATTTTAAAAGGAAAGGAAGTTAAATGGACTAAAGTTGCACAAAATTCTTTCACTCAAATTAATAAATCTTTAATGGAAGCTCCAGTCCTCATGAGTCCTAAATATACCAAAGCTTTTATGATTTTTCCTTTTGCATCTGAGAACATTATAGTTGTCATTCTCCTTCGGAAAAATCAGCAAGGACTTGAACAACCCATAGCTTTCTTTAGCAAAGTTTTTCAAAAGACCTAAATTGAATACAATATAATTGAAAATCAAGCTTATGCTTTAGTGAAAGCTTTAACATATTTTAGAGATTATATTTTGCATTTTAAAACCATAATTTACTTGCCAAATATTGTTGTAAAAAAAATATATTTATTCAACATAATGTTGAAGGTAGCATAGGGAAATAGATTGCAAAAATACAAGAATATGACCTAGAATTGAAACCAATAAAAATCGTAAACGGGAAAGGTTTAGCCAAGTTGTTAGTAGAAACTTTGGATATCAATCAAATAACTCACTTGAGTCTCCTTGAGATACCCAACAGAGATGAGCGTATTTTGTTAGTCTTATCAGTCAAAGAGAAAAGAGAAGAAGAAAGTTATGGAATAAATGAATTATGAGATCTCGAGAGCTAAGAAAATTATAGTTGAGTTTAAAGTGGAGTGGGGTTATATTCAAAGGTTCTGAATCCTATCCTCCTGAACAAATTCTGTTTGGCTTGTACGAGAAGAACAGTTTCAAGATGTGCTTAAGAAATCTCAAGAAGATCATGGATGTCTTCCTACTACTAATGAAGAAGTTCGTTTAGGAAAACTACTTGTAAACTCTTTCTTCGGGGATTTTAATGTGTTGACCCTCCTAGACGAAACGATTCAACAATTACCCTCTAAACCTTATTATTTCATATCTCAACTTGGTGTGACCTATTTTATATTTAAAAAACTACAATGTGTCTCTCCATCCAAATGGGATAAATTTATGAAGTTAAAGAGATGTCTCACTCAACTTACTATCCTTACTTCAGCCGCACAAGGTATTGAAACAATTCCACTCTGTAATCTATGATTGAAGAAATTGAAAAATTAGAGAAAGAAGAAGAATTTGTCATGATTTTTCAAAATTCAAAGAAGAAAAGTGTCTAAAGTCATCAAGTCTCGATAGTTAATGCTACGTCAAAGGGAAAAACCAAAGTTTCCAAAAATAATAAAAAACAAAAATATTTTTTCGCAAATAGTTTTAATTTGAGAATTATGCAATGTAATTGGTAATTAAAAGACAATTATTCAGACACTTGTTAAAACAATTTATTTATAAGGACCTCAATTTCATTTTGAGGGGGTCAATTTTTTGGAGAAGGAGACTTATGTTGAAATTGGTTCAACGCACATGTTGTTTTAGCCCAAACATGATTTTATGATTTATTTATGAAATCTTGATTTATAGTATTTTCTTCACTGTTCATGTTGTGTTATTTTCATGTTGATTTCTCGGTACATATGAAAAATTTAACAAATTGACACAAGCAACTGATAACTCATCTAAAAAATTACTTGATTTATTTCTCTCTAGATATACATTATTTGGAAGGTTTAAGTTAGGATATTTTATTGATTTGTTGTTTGTTGAAACGTATCAATGCACGATGTTGAATGATTCCATTACACTTATCATTTGAAATATTACTCAATGATACAAGTCTTATTTTTAGTTGTATGTTTTCCTTCTTAATATTTATTTCACTCTCTTTATTTCTATTATTTATTTTTGTTAGTTCAATTATAATATTGTTAAACTTGATTGCATATTTGGAATTTGCATTTGAATCGTTGATCATGTATTTTATATAAGTATCACTCATGATAAAGCTTAACCATTTACTATTTTCAAGATCCCTTTAATTCATTATATGGTTGTATCTATAAGTTATCATATAAATCTATAAAATTACAGGGAATACCCCCTAAGGTTGAAGAAGGTCAGTCTTACAACCTAAAGTGGGAGGATCATAAATCCTCATTGAATGCCCTTTTAGATTATTTACATCATCAGAAAAATATGAGAGACGACACACCCTTAAGTTTTGTATTGATCATAGACGATATAACAAGGAAACCATTAAAAATAAGTATCCATTACCCATAATTGACGATTTATTTGACCAAATAAGAGGTGCCACATTGTTTTCAAAGATAGATTTGAGGTCTAGATATCATCAAGTCTGGATCAAGATGAGAATGTACACAAGACTGAAATTAGGACAATATATGGTCACTTTGAATTTACAGTGGTTTCATTTGGGTTGACAAATTCATTAGCCACATTTATGTGCCTCATGAACAACATTCTAAACAAATATTTGGATAAATTTATGTTGGTATTTATCGATGATATCTTAATGTACTCAAATATCAAAGAAGAGTAGGAAGAACACCTCAGGTCCATTTGCGAAGTGTTGATGGCATGGTAATCTTAACAAATGTAATCAATTCTAATCATAAGTGCACTACTTGGGTCATGTTATCTCCAAGGAAGGAGTGGCAATTGATCCTAAGAAGATCAATGCCATACTAGAGTGGCCTACTCCCCATAATCTAACGAAAATCAGATTTTTTGTGGGGATAGTAGGACATTACAAGAGATTCATTCAAGGATTCTTAAAGGTTGGGCACCCAATTACAGCATTGTAAAATAAGGGTGTGAGATTCCATTGAAAATTAGAGTACACAATAATTTTTGAACAACTGAAGCACCTTCTTACACATGCCCCGATTTTAAATATTACAGACCTAGATAAGGTTTTCTTGGTTTTTACAGATGCTTGTAAGGAAGGATTGGGTGGACTTCTCACGCAGTGTGGATAGGTGTTCAACTATTAGTCTAGGAAGTTAAATGAGCATGAGAGGAACTATGTGACACATGATTTAGAGTTTGCGGCCATTATACATGCTTTAAAAATGTGGATGCACGACTTGCTTAGAGGAAATTTATATTAATGGCAGACCATAGTGGGTTGATGTATTTATTTTATTAGCCTTGATTGAATGTCAGGCAAGCTAGATGGATGGCCCTTATCGATGAATTTGATTTCAAAATCAAGCACATTAAAGGCAAGGAAAATCGAGTTGTTGATACATTTAACATAAGCATGCAAGTGATATGCATAGAATCCATAAGCACATATGATATAGACATTAAATAAAGGATTAGAGAGGCAATGTAGGGAAATTAGCACTTCCAACATGAAAAAATAAGTTATTGTGAAAAGAGCTCAAGAGGAAAGTTGGAGAAAAATACTAGCTAACCAAGAGGGATTATTACTATTCAAAAACATATTGTACATCCTTGATGTGGTTGAATTAAAGAATCTCATAGTGATTGATTTTCATAGAAAACCATATGCATGTCACCCAGGATATCAAAAGATGATAACAACCCCCCAAAAATTGGATTATTGGTCAACGTTAAAGAAATAAATTGTTGGTTAGATTTCCAAATGTTTGGAATGTTAATGAGTTAAAGTGAAATGAAAACACCGAACTGCAATCAATACCAATTCCATAATGGAAGTAGGAAGTCATATAAATGGATTTCATCACCAGAATACCAAGAACCGCTAAGGAGACTTATGCAATCATGGTAGTGGTACATAAGTTGAGCTATACAACTCACTTTATACCTATCAAATCTACATATAAGGAAATTTTTATTGCCCAGACTTTTATGAAATAAATTTTCAGATTGCATGGTATTCCCAAGGATCTAATATCTGATAGGGATTCCATGTTTACTTCTAAATTCTAGAAGCCTTTATTTACAATATTTGGAACCCATCTAGCCTTTAGCACAAGCTATCATCCTCAGACTAATCGATAGACAAAACGGTAAATAAAATTTTATAGGACATGCATAGGATGTATGTCATGAATCGGCCCTCGAAATGGGAATAATTTCTATCTCTAGTGAAATTTACATATAATAATGGCTATCAAGAGTCATTAAAGATTCCTTTTTAAGATTTTTATGGCATAAAGTGAAATGTCCTAATCAACTGGGATAATACAATGGATATTCACACTTGGGCTAGAAATGTTAAAGGAAATGGAAAATTAGGTATTTAGCATAAGGTGGGAATTGAAGATAACATAAGATAGGAAAAAGAATTATGTAGACCATATCAAAACCCAAGGAATTTTGAGGATGAGAGCATATATATCTCTTAATCATGCCAAATATAAGTTCCTTGAGTGTGGGATCATGTTCCAAGTTATCACCACAATATTGTGTAATCTTCTAAATCTTGGAGAGAGTGAAACCCATAGCATACAAACTTTCCTTTGCCCCCACAGTAAAGGCACATGATGTGTTTCATATCCCATTTCTTAAAATCTATATACATGATGTCAATCGCATTATTTGTTGTACCATGATATAGGTCTAACCTTAGGGAGAATTCCATCTAGAACCATAATGCGTACTACACTGGAGGAATAACATGCTCCAGAACCAAGTCACCAAGTAGGTCAAGGTGCAATGGAAACACTTTGAAACAGATGATGCAACATGGGAGTTAGAGGATGCCATGAAAAAGGCATACCCATTTTGTTTTTTGTTTTTAAATTCAGTTATGTGGATAATAGAACATCAAGGATTATGTTCCTTTAGGGAGGAGGGGAATGTAATATCCCTTTTTCTAATCCCCCAAGTTTTGTAATGTAATTAAAGGATGGTAATTGTGGAGATCCAACATTGTTATATGGAAAAACTATTTTATGTAATTACTTTTGTTGATTTAAATTAAAAAATAATGAAGCTAAAATTGTTGGACATTGAGTTCAACACTCCCCATGTGTTTCACGACATGGACTAACCACCTCTCATGGATCCTAACTCTGGCGATTGTACTGGAGACTAATGCTTGCAGGTTTTGGTCTAACAACAATCATGAGCCCAACAATTGGTATCAGAGCCACAGGTCTCGAGTTCAAAACTCACCCAGCTCGTGTTGGGGGGGAGATTGTTGGAAATTGGTTTCAACACTCCCCATGTGTTTCGCGACATGGACTAACCGCCTCTCATGGATCCTAACTCTGGCGATTGTATTGGAGACTAATTCCTGTTGGTTTTGGTCTAACGGCAATCGTGATTCCAACATCTCTCACAATGACCTAATTATGGACTAGTTCAGTAGAGCGAGCTTGTATGGTGTGCCATGTGTCACTATTTCTTCACTCGGCTCTGAAATTGAGAAAGAAAAAGCTACAGTCCATGCACTATCCGCCACCTTTTACATAATTCCAATCTAATACTTAGAGAGAGAGTTATGACGATTTTCCCAAGGTCGCTTCTTTGAGATGAAGTTCAGGAGCCTACAAAAAGACTGACTTCCACAAATCATATCTCCGAAAATATTATGCACCTTGATCTGAAATTTTTACAGGAGCTTCCTCAGGATTTCAGCTTCGCCTCATAAAAATTTCAGCTTTTGAACCTTTGTAAAAAAAAAAAATTATAGCGCAAATTCCATGATGACATGTTTCAGGTAGTGAAATCCCTACAAGAGGAGGAGATGAGGATCACAATTTATATAAATGCTTAGGTTGAGAGAGACTTCAACAAGTGAACGTGGGAGGGATTTTAGGAGCTTAAAAATTATTAATTATTGACTTTTCAATGACCCATGACACAACCCCATGGGATTTTAGCCCACTAACTGGGGTTACAAACTTCAAACATGAATATCTCTCAAACCATGAAGAATTACATGGCGTGCCATATATCAACGAAAACATCTCGACAAGTAGAAACCATAAAAAATATTCTTAACCCATAATATATTAATTTGGTAGGCCAAAATTCCCATGCAATATCGGGGTAGCCCCTAGTGCTACTTGGGTTGACATCAATGACAACCACTGATCAACAATCTCCCCCTTTGGCATTGATAGAAACACAAGTACTCCCCTGCGATCATGACACCTCTTCCTACAACATTATCTTCCCCTTTGATATCAATGGCAAAGGGTAACTCCCCCTAACACACAATCATCTTGCGGACCTATACACACTTCCACCCCCCCTTTATATTCTGAATAAGGAAAACATCATGAGAACTTGGGATAATCCCAAGCTTTTGGCGAAGATATTAAAATTCTTCACGAGGTAAAGGTTTAGTGAAGATATCAACGATTTGTTCTTTTGTACCAACATACTCAAGTTTGATATTCTTTTCAGCGAATTTTTCTCTAACAAAATGATATTTGATCGGAACGTGTTTTGTTTTTTAATGCATGACAGGATTCTTGGAGATGTTGATGGCACTGGTGTTGTCACAGAATATGGGAATAGGCTCACTGAATTGTACTTGAAGATCTTACAAAGTTTGTTTCATCCAAAGGACTTGAGTACAACATGTTGTCACTGAAATGTATTCTACTTTCGTTGTAGATAACGAGATTGAAGTTTGCTTTTTGCTCAACCATGATACGAGACAACCACCTAGATAGAATGTTGCTCCACTAGTACTCTTATGATCATCAACGCTTCCTGCCCTATCTGCATCTGTAAAGGCTTGAATAATGATATTTTTACTCTTGGGATACCACAAGCCATATTCTTTTGTGCCCTTTAGATATCGAAGAATTCTTTTGACGGAAATAATATGGGATTCTTTTGGTGCTGCTTGGAATCTTGCTACTTGTCCAACTGCTTGCATAACATCTGGTCGAGAGGCTGTTTCATATAGAAGACTACCAATAATCGATCTGTACAACCTCTGATCCACATCCTTAGATGAGTCGTCTATGCTCAATTTGCAACCTGTTACCGTCAGAGTAAGGACGGGTTTTCAATCTTCCATTTTGAATTTATTGAGCATTTCCTTGATGTACTTGGCTTGACATATAAATATTCCTTTCTCTCGCTGAGATATTTGAAGCCCTAAGAAGTATGTCAGCTCACCAAGTAAAGACATCTCAAACTCACTTTGCATCTTTGTAGAAACGTTCTTACTTAATCGATCATCATTGCTACCAAATATTATATCATCCACATATACCTCAACGGTTGTTAAATTATCTTTATCTATTTGTACATAAAGATTGCTATCAACAGTACCTTTTTTGAATCTTTGTTGACGTAGATATCCATCAAGACGAGCATACCATGCTCTGGGAGCCTACTTGAGACCATATAGAGCCTTCTTTAACCTGCAAACATAGTCTTCTTTTTATGATAATATAAAACCTTCAAGTTGTTCGATGTAAACTTCTTCTTCTAATTCGCCGTTCAGAAATGTTGATTTAACATCCATTTGGTAGACTTTGATTTTTCTTGAACATGCATAGGCGAGAAACATTCATATGGCTTCCATTCTGGAAACTGGTGCAAATGTTTCATCGAAATCAATTCCTTCCACTTGTGCATAGCCTTTGCAAACCAATCTTGCTTTGTTTCTAGTAACCTGTCCATCTTCATTCAATTTGTTCCTGAACACCCATTTAGACCCAATGAGATTTTATCTTTTGGTCGTGGAACTAATTCCCAGGTGTTATTCTTCTCGATTTGATCCAATTCTTCATTCATAGCTGCTACCCAATGTTCATTATGGATGGTTTCCTCAAAAATACTAGGCTCAAAGGTTGTTATAAAATCAATGTGTGGTTGTTGTGGTGAACGAAGCTATCGACCTTCATTTATGTCACCAATGATTTGATTTGATGGATGGTTCTTTTAAATCCATTCTTTTGTTCTCATTGGAGGAGCTTCTTGTTGTTGTTCCGGTATATCTTGATGATCATTATCTACTTCTTCATGGTTGATAGTTGCTTCTTGTTCTAGAATTTTTTTTGTGTCTTTTTCAGCCCCTATATCAAGTTTCAAAGCTTCTAGATCCTCATCATTATTCGTTAGAACACCATCTCCGTCAAATGTAACATTTATGCTCTCCACTATATGTTTTCATCTTAGATTATAGTATTTATAGGCCTTTATTTTGCGTGAGTAACCAACAAAGATACCTTCATCAACACGTGATTCAAACTTACCCAAATTTTGATCTTCTCTTTTGATATAACATTTGCTTCCGAAGATTCTGAAATATTTTACATTCGCTGGTTTTCCTTTCCATAATTCATATGGGGTCTTGTTGCAATTATTTCTGAGAAGACTTCGGTTGATAATGAAGACTGATGTATCAATTGCTTGAACCCAAAAATTTTCATCCAATTTTGAGTCCTTCAACATTGTTCTACCCATTTCCTATACAGTTATGTTCTTTCTTTCAGCAACTCCATTTTGCTGAGGTGTTCGTGCTGTTGAAAACTGTATTTTTATTACATTCTTGTCACAGTATTGCTTAAATAATTTGGAAGTGAATTCTCTACCATTATCTGATCTTAGAAACTTTATTTTCAAATCAGTTTCATTTTCGACCAACTCCTTGTAGATCTTAAAGCACTCAAATGCTTCATATTTTTTCTTTAGGAAACTGACGGTTTTCATCCTGGTATAGTCATCTATCATTAACATGAAATATAATTCTCCATCTAAGCCTTTTGTTCTCACAGGACCACATAGATCAATATGTATCAATTCCAATGGATGTGATGTAAAGTGTTCTTTTGTTTTAAATTGGACTTTTGTCCGCTTGCCGTGCCGACAGGCCTCACATAATGTGTTGGAAGGTTTTGATATTTTCGACATTTTTCGTACTGCTTCCTTTTTTCTTATCCTGAAAAGATTGTCAAAGTTTATGTGACCCATTCGTTTGTGTGATAAACAGCTTTCATCTTCTTTAACATGCCTTAGTTGCTTCATCCAAAACATATATGTCATTTGGAGCTTGACTTGCTGTAGCCACAATTTTACCATACCTACCTTTCCCGATTTCACATTTGTGGAGTTGAATAACATTGTGTGTCCTTGATCACACATTTGTCCAACACTGAGCAGATTTTGATTCATGTTTTCAAACAATAGAACATTCTCAGCTAGAACATCTTTGCTTCCGAGAGTGACGGAACCTGATCCTATAACATTTGAAGATCCATCATTTCCAAAGGATACTATTCCATCCTTCTTCTCTTTCAAAGATGCAAATTTCTTTCTATCTCTATTCATATGCGTTGAGAAACCATTATCAACATACCACACATATTTGTTGTTTGGAGCCTTGAGAGCGAGAGCACAATTATCAATCTTCTTCTTCTTCCATGTTCATTCGTTCTGTGGCTTCGAAGATTCTTCTAGAGGATTTTCAAGTCTGTAGTTTGGATATGTGTCCAAAATTTTGACATTTGTAACATTCCATATTATTTCTTAAATGTTCAAATCTATTAATGTTTCATTGAGCTCTGGGAGGTTCATATTTGAAGGATCTCCTAGAATTGTATTGATTCCTAGGGTACGTGCGACATTCTACAACTTTATGACCAATTTTTCCACATGAATAACAATAGCCATGAAAAATATGTTGGTACCTGGATGGAAATCTTCGTCGAGGAATCATCTTCCAAGGATGTTCTTGCGAATCTTGTCCAATGAAGTCTACATGCATGTCATATCTCATAGGTTCATTGTATTTTGTTGTAGAAGGTCTTGCTTGTTCTTCTTTGTAACCAAGGCTAGTGCTATCCTTGTAAGATCGTTGATTGTTGATGAGTTCTTCCAATGCCCTTGAGCTGTTGGCATAGTTTTGGACAGTTTTTCCCTTCTTCACTTCCTTACGTAGCGAGAAAACTTTGGCTTCTAATGCTTCCCTTTCTTGCTTGATTTCTTCCAAATTCTTTTGAAGTGACTCTTCAATACATTTTTGTTCTTCAACTTCATTTTTGAGACCTTGAACTTGTTCTTCAAGAGTATTGGAACGGATCTTCTCAGCCTTGAGCTCTTTTATAAGCCTGATTGCCTCCTTAGAAAATTATTCTATGGTCAACCCTTCTTCTTTGTTGTTTGATACCTCTTGTTTATTGTGTGTGGCCATAAACAATACTCTCTCATTGGCTTCTTCTTTGCTGTCACTGTCTTCATCAGATGATGCTTTATCTTCTTTAGAGAGAAAGTTCTTTTTGGATCCTTTCTTTTTGCCTTGGTTGTTGAATTTCTTAAAGCCTTTCTTTCCTTTTGAGTTTCCATCACTTCCATTCGGACATTTTGCTATGAAATGCCCAACCTCACCACAGCCGAAACATATCAATGGAATTTTACCTTTGAATTTTCCCTTACCAATTTTTAGTTTTCTCGTAAAGTAAGCATATTCTTCATCTCAAAGACATTCTTCGGCATCTCCCTTTTCTTCACACTTGCAGGTGCATGTATTTTCAATTGAAGGTTGTTTGTCCTTATTGGTTTTCTTAGATGCTACTAACACAGTTTCTAGATGTGAAGTACCCTCTTCTTCATCAAGTATCATTTCATATGCTATGAGAACTCAATGTAATTCCTCTTTGTTGAGTTTATCTAGATTTGCACTGTATTCTTAAACTGATACCTTTGGGTTGAATCTCCTTGGTAACATTCTAAGAATATTTCATATAATATTCTTCTCGTCAACTGGCTCTCCCAATCCTTCCAGAGTGTTGGTTATTTCATCAACATATTGGAAGTATGCAACAATATTTCCATCTTCTTTCATTCTGAGTTGCTCAAATTTTGCTCTATAGATTTGAAGCTTTGCTTCTTTGACATTTGAATCACCTGCATATATATTCTCAAGCTTGTCCCATACATCTTTGGCAGTTTTACAACCCAACACCTTATGATAAGAAGATTTAATAAGTCCACTGATAATAATATTCTTTGCTTTTGCATCATTTACCAAATTTTTCTTACCTTGTTCATTTGTGGTTGGTTTAAAGCCATTTTGAACAGTGTCCCATACTTTGTAACCTTGTGCCAAGAGATATACCTCCATTCTTCCTTTCCATAGTGCATAATTATTTTCATTGAACAGAGGTACACCATTCTTGGTATGCTCCATGACCTCCTTCCAGCTGTGAAACTACTATTGAAGGAACCAAGCTCTGATACCAATTATTGGAAATACTGAGGGGGGGGTGAATCAGTATTCCTTTCAATTAGTATTATTATTAATCTTTCAGAGCATTAGTTAATCTTCAATTATTTTCAATGTTTATACAATGATAGCAGTAAACAAAAGGAACACAAATGCACACAGTTTTTAATGTGGAAACCAACTCTGGGACAAAAACCACCTGAATGTTTTTCTAATAATTCTTTAATATTCAACTCCAATTGAAAATAAAACTCCAACTTCCTAGAATCTAGAAAATCATTCTTCTCCAACTCCCACTGGATGGACGCTCCAATGCCCAAGATTCTTTAGTAGTCAACTGAACGGATGCCCCAACACCCAATGAGCTACAACTCACCCTAGCACCACCGTACCACCCTAAATTTTTCACAAGCTTGAACCTATTGGTGACTTCATGCACTAGCCTAGCACCACCCTACCACCCTATATAAGAATAAAAGAAGAATGAAATCTCGTACCAGGGAAAATGGTCCACTTTACAATGATATAGAATGATGTAGAAGAAGAAGACACACTAGACCATAACCCAAACTATGACACAACCACCTAATGATGATCCTAGACCTCCCGACACTGCCACTTCAACTCTTGGCAGATAGACACTTGTACAATTTTTACAATGATGCATTTACAATGACTTAGTACAATGATACCTTTATAATGACTGTATGCAGTGCTTCCCACTTGAAGACTTCATGTGGTGAACTTCTTGTTGTTTTTCTGCACCTTGATTGCTGCTCTTGTCATGTTACACTCTGCTGCACCTTGCTTTGTTTTGTTTCCCTAGAAAGTTTGGTCCTTTGCAGCCCTTAACAACACATGATCTAGCTTTTTCTTGCCTTCTAGGAGCTCGATATTGAATTTGGTGTATCTCTGTTATTTCATATCCCCAATACGTTATTTTCGGTCCTGTAGTAGTCCTCTAAGTCTTCTTTCCAATGCCACAAATCTGACCCAATTTGGATTCTTCTTCTGCCTCCTCCTCTGGCTCACATGGGGGGAACTTCCACCCTTTGGTTGCTTTCCCTTCCTTATTATTTTTTATGTTATCTTTTTTTGCATCGGGACAAGTGTTTTGTAAATGATTGGTCTTTCTGCAATTTCTGCATTTGAACACAGTGTTTTCATAATCTAAGTGTTGTGTCCATTTTTGTTTTTTATGTACCAATTGTACGCTTTTTGGTAATCCCTTGCTTAGATCCACTTCCACACAAATATGAGCAAAAGTGTAGATTCTCTCCTCCAATCGTTCCGTATCTATTTTGATGTATCGCCCAACGATGTTCCCAATGCCTTCTAGGACACATTCGTTCAAGAAATGGAGGGGTAGGTTGTATAGCCGAACCCAAACTGACATTCTAGATACAGCCATAGTGTTTGCATCAAAGTCTGGAAACCATGGTTTAATGAAGAGTTCGATAGATCCCCAGAACCACGGTCCATCCCGAAGTATAATGTCTCTGGCTTCCGAGGATTGAAATTTGACAATGAAAAAACCTTTTAAGCAGAGGTGAATTTCACAATCCTGGTAGCCGAGTTTGTGAAAATCCAATGAAAGAGCTCCATTGGTTTAGGCCAAAAGCAGTTGAATCTGCATATGATTTCTTGTGATTCATATGTGGTGCGATGTTCGTCAGTCTCAGGAATTTCTATGTTCAGTTCTGGTGTGTGATTCAATTGCTCTACCATGTAAGGGCTAGGGGTGTTGTTCATTGGTTTTGTAGTGCAACTGCTTTATTTTTCCCCTATAAGATGTTCCTATATGAGGGGCCTCCTTTAGGGTGTTCCTGTTTTGAGGTGCTGCTCCCCCTTGCGCCCCCATGGCCATTTGATTTTCCCTATTATGTTGCTCCTCCTCTCAGCCACAAGTTGAGATTAATGGTAGACCTAGATGTTATGAAGTATTCCTAGATTGAGCAAGAATCTTTTAAATATCTACCTCCATAGAACAAGGATTACAAATTTATTGGATATCCTAATGATTTCCAGATAGTCTGCTTCAGATTTATCACCCTCTTTGTATCATCTACCCAAAACAAAATAATATTTCTCACAGGGGGTCCAATGAAAATTTGAAAGCGGGTTGGGGTTGCCTGATACACAATGTCTGATGCCCTTTTGTTGTCTTCTGCCAGTGCCTGATCTGGATGCCCCAATAGTGGTCCCTGCCTGCGTTGATTTCAAGGCGAAAATAGATCAATGACTCCATGTAATATGGCATCTGTATCTGACTTAAGGCAACAATTGTTGTGTGGTTGATGAGGTATATAGCCCATTTCAAGCGAAGTTGCATATTCGAGTAGAATAGGGGTATGCCCCATCCCCATCGTTGTTTCAACCTGCATAGGGAGGCATTTGGGGGTCCAAGTCCCCAATACATATCTTGGAGATAAGGCGTTCCACTGTAATATGTAATGGGTATTCGTTGGGTTTCCTATCGCCAACAAACGCCCATGTCGATTCTTCCCAGGCCGGTTGTCTCTTCTTTATAATACTCGTTTCCCCCCAAACGTGGGTTCCATTTCTTCTGTGTCGAAAATGTGTATTATTAGAATGCTAATGTCGAGAGACTTATATTTGGTGCCATACCCGTGACAATAAACGGTAAAATGGAGGTAGGGGTCCTTGGATGAGAGTGTCGGCTCTCCCAGGCACCAATACCCAATGAGCGTCGTTGTGATACCTCCATTCAGCCACTGCCATCGCTTAGGACCAAAAGCCACCAGTTCAGGGTAGCACCTCCATACATTTGAGAGCCTATGTGAGGTGGTCACGATTATACGAGATAGTCCAGAACCATAAACCTTATCGCCATTGTCTTCCCCTTCCTCTCATAGACTAATATTTTGTACCAGACATATATACCTGAAAGGATCACTTCTTGTCGGCTCAACCACGGAGCCTGACCCCGAGGATGTCAAGAGAATTGAACCCCTACCCCCTCGATATCAAAGGTTCTTTAACGATGGGAACTCAACCAACTGAGCTAACCCTTGGGGATTATTTGTTTTTTTTTTTTTTAATTATTTTCATTTTCCCTTTTTTGTTAATAATTGATTTTTATAATATTTTATTATCTCTCTTTTGAAAAATGTTATTATTATACCTACCATAGACATGGTATTACATGTTGAGTTTTGCCTTTAACTACGTATTACTTTGTCTTTGACCAAAAATTCTTGTCGTTTATCCATAGTTTAACGTTGTGAATTCAAATTTTGTTATTTTTTATTATTATTTAAATTTATTTATTTCTAAAATTATTGGTTTAGGTCTTATTATGGGTTTTTTAGTAACTCCATTTCTATTATATACTATTTTTTTCTTTTTATCTAACTTTTCTATTTTTTTATTTTTTTTCATTTTTCTATTATTTCCATTTTCATGAATTATAGTTTTCCCCCTTATTATATCTAACCTGATATAATTGTATTCATTTTTTCATTAATTCTCTATTAATTTTTTCTTACTAAATAAATTTAAAATTTATCCGAAGTTTAACATTATAAAATAAAATTTATTATTTTTGAATAAAAATTAAATTCATTTAGGTTGAAATGTTTCACCTCTTACAATATAATGATTGCAACAATGGACTTACTTGAATGTACTGCACCATTAATTAAGGCCGTAGTCTTCCCAGGCAACGTTTTGGCCCAGAATCCGGCAAGGATTTTTAAAAACTCTGGCAAAGATTTTATCAAAATCATGTTTAAAGTTGTTAAACTTTAGTATTTTGAGTGCCCTAGGGGTTTTTGGTAGTGCTGAATCCATTTCCACTGTCAAAAATGGATTCCAAACACTCCAACTACCTGATTTCTTGAATTTTAGTTGCCCGAATTCCGACAAAAAACTGCCATCCGGGCTATTTCGTTGTCTCGGTAGACAACTCCTTAATTAAGTGTAAACAAGCAACTCGTTGACTGTCATTGGTGTAGCACGGCATCGTCATAAATTTTGAGTTAGAATTTTTTTACTTCGGAAATGTCTTTTGGAAAGTGTAGTGTATCGAATGAACACTACATTACAAAGCATTTATTCTAGGGAATAACATTGTTGTACATTCTAGGATATAGAGTATCAAATTAGATTTGACATTTGAAAAATGAAAAATAGTTTGGTTTATTTTTTAAATTTACAAATTTTTTGATTACATCGTAGGTGGGGAGTACACTCGAATATAGAGAGCATTAAATTAAATCTGAAATGTAATATAATGTTATGTTTTGTATAAGATACAGAGCTTTAAAGTGGATCTTAGAGGGCATATTTTAATATAGAGAGTATTAAGTGTTTAGCTGGATTTTCAAATTATTATAATTTTTGTTTTTGAAAGTGAAAGTATAGTAATGAGTTTGTTTTTTAATTTAATATTAATTTTTGACTTGATATTATTTTGTTATTTAATATAATATTATTATACTTACAATATAATATATTTAGTTTTTGCTTGATTTGTTATTAGTATTCTTTTAACTAAAAAATAAAGTTTATTTAAAATTTAACATTATGAAATGAAAAATATAATTTATTAATTAAATATTAATAATGTGTGTATGTGAGTAGAGAATTAAGGTATTTATGGGTTAAAGTAAAGCATTGGTCGAGTGAAAGTTTGTGAGTCAAGTTAAAATTCATGAGTAATTGAAAATTTATTTATTACTATATTAAACTTTTTAATTCATCAAAGTTGTTAAAATAAATAAATATATATGAAAAAACTTTGAATATGTTGAACAATAATCACAATCCCAAAATTATAAAAATTAAATTGATATTAAAATAAAGGTTACATGCAAACCATGTGTAAAGCATAACATAGATAGAAATGGACAATAACATTAAAATTCATTTATGAACTACTCCATCTATGTGAAATACTTTCATCTATGTGGGACCATAGCAATATAAAGTCTTAAGATAATAATAAACAAAGCACTTTAGTATAGTCCAACTTTGAACAAACTTTATTTGTGTTAGGTAATTTAAATTTTATGAAAAAACCAAAAATTGTATTTAAAAGAAAATTCATAAAATGGGGTATATTTATAAAGGGAAAATAATTAACAAATTGTTATCAAAATCTTTAAGATTTACAAATTGTATAACTTGTTCAATAACCATTCTTTTAAAAAGACTTCAAACTAAATGTAAAACTATTTAACTTTATGAGTAAAAGCTCTAAATGGCGGATAGGAATTGTCCCTTTTATAAGTCAAATTAATATATCCATGACGGGTGGAATTTGATAGTGAAATTGTCGTTCATGGCTTATTTTGGTCATCAAATGACAATTTTTTATTGACCATGAATTCTGAAGTGTGCTTTTCAAAGTTATAAAATAATATTCCTAAATATTTATTTCTAATCTTAAAAAAAATATAGGACACCATTGTAGATTTTGACTATGTATAATTAATTATAGCTCCATTTTTTTCTAATCTCTTATGTTCCAATTTTGCCTCTTTTTCTTTTAGGATTGGTTTCGGTTTCTGCATGCACTTATATGGGTTTGCAGTTTGTCAAATATTCATAGTTTTTTACTTTAATTTAGTTATATTTAAACTAGACAGTAGGTACTCGCTACTATGTAGCTTGTTTTCAACTTAAGATGATTATATTTAAACTAAGTGGTAGGTACTAAAAATGCCACTTTGCATAATACAAATTGTGGTTATGAGTCTAGCCAAGTTGGTCGCGAAGTCCAATTTTGCTCATTCACACCAATTGAGCTAGTGTCCATCTTATTTCAATGCACAAATGCCACCATGAACAAGTTCCTAATTGAAGAATATTTTGATTGTAGCAATTTTGCATCCAAATACGATGCACCATAAAAACAGTAATGACAACATTTTAT
This sequence comes from Pinus albicaulis, assembly GCA_034641835.2. Taxonomy (NCBI): domain Eukaryota; kingdom Viridiplantae; phylum Streptophyta; class Pinopsida; order Pinales; family Pinaceae; genus Pinus; species Pinus albicaulis. The sequence continues at coordinate 340,609,512 of CM076570.1, read as the reverse complement.
CTGGAAGTGAGATTCAATTTCAATCAATAACGTTGGATGAGCTAGCAAAAACTTCATGTTGAAGAACCTTTTCAGTACTTTCTAACTTATGCATATTTACATTTTTGTCGACAATATCCTTTGGATAATACATTAGCTTTCAAGCATCAAGATAGAAATTACTTTCTACGCAACAAGTGATTATATAAGTAACATGAGTAATTAATTGTTCCCGAATGTAGTATTAGGTTCTTTTCTTATGCAAACAATCATGATTATCCTATTGAGTATGGAAGCATTTTATGTTTTTCGCTTGAACATATTGAAAATTTTGATATTTCTTTCTTGAAGGTGTTGATATTAGTAAAATAGCTCCCATATGCATTGAGGATTCAAGCATCAAGATAGTAGTTACTTTTCACCCAACATAAGATTGAATAAGTAATATGAGTAAATTAATTACTCTTGGATGTAGTATTATGGTATTTTCTTATGCAAACAACCATGATTATCTTATTGAGTATTGAAGCATTTTATGTTTTTCTCTTGAACATATTCAACAATTTTATATTCTTTCTTGGAGGTGTTGATATTAGTAAAAGAGCTCCCATATGCATTAAAGATTCAACATTGAATTATATTATTTAAGAACGTCATAACATTTTATAACTAATATGTGTTTGGTCTCTAAACAAGTAAAAGATTTGGTGTGTGACTCTAACAGATTATTTTTGGAAGAAGATTACAAAAAGCCTTGTTTTTATACAAGAGAAACTACAAATAATAGTAACAATGATCTGAAGACAACAGAAATAAGTTAACATAGAGTTCACTTCAAAAATAATGGAATATAAACTATCAATGAAATTTTTATGTCTTTATTGTTTTTTACTTTAATTTATCTATATTTAAACTAAGCGGTAGGGACCAACTACAATGTAGCATCGCTTGAGCACATATTTATTAAAATATTTTATTCAAGCATAAAAAAACAAAGATAATAAATAATAAATGCATCAAAGACTATTACGTTTTTTTCTTAAATGCAATTGTCTTGTTGTTGCAAGATGAGGTATATGCAATTTTAGTTATTTATTGTTTTTTACTTTAATTTAACTATATTTAACATAAGTGACCGATAATAGCTACTATATAGCACTTGTTTTAAAAAAATGGTTTATTTTTCAAATTTCTAATATTATTTCATTTTTTTGTAAGCTTGGTAGGACCTTTCTTTTCATTATCTTGCAAAAAACATGCAGGTTACATCCAGAAACTAAATGGTTAGGTGGCCTCAACCTGCCTTGAGGCCAGGTCTGTTGGCCACCTAACAGAGTGATAAGCCATTCATAAACAAAATATTATGATTTTGTCAATCCAAGCTAAATAAGTTTGTATGTCCTTAGACTTCCTAGATTCTAAATAAATATAAACATAAACATGAATAGTTTGAGACTGTTGCATATAGGAAAAGATAAAACTAAACTTGAAACATAAACATATTCATCATCAGATGAGACAACAAGAGCAGGATCCTTTGCACTTGAGACTTGAAGCTCAGTTTGCGAAATACACGGGATATGCTTTTTAATGCGACTAAGGTGACCATTCTGCCTTTGGAGCTCGAAATGGGTTTACTGGAAATCCTTACTGTAATTCAGGAACCTTTGAGAAGATGAGATCGAGCCACAATGGATGTATTCCAATGCTTTCACTAGAATATTCTTCATCATCCAGTACAAATGAACAATTTGTTTGTACTAAGAGGGTCTACCCCGAGAGTAGCCAGGGTCGGGCACAAGAGAATGCCAATCTTCCATATCGCTATCCATAAGTCTAGCATGATGGTTAAGCTCAGCTTCCCGTCCTTCTATTAGTTGACGGACTTGGGAAAAGCTACCCTTATGGTACGCAGAGGTAGCTTCATTAATAATATGAGAAACAGATTTGTGGCCACGAGGCTTACCCTTAGCATCATTAAAGTGACAGGGCTCAGGAGAGCTTCTAGACTATTTTCCATTACCATGGGAGCCCCTGGAGGCTTTTCCCTTCCCTGCGATGATACGAGCCATGGATCAACAGTAGCTGAAAGAAATTAAAACTGTAGCCTTAGAAACTATTAGCCAACTCAAGGATGGGTTGCATCGGACCAGGGAACCTACCAAATTAACCATATGTGAGAGCCTCATATTGTGCATAACCCAATTCTTCCCATTGTTGTAGCCTTATAATCAAGAATAAGGAGAAACCTCGAACCAAAATGCAAGGGTCCCTCTGTGTGTGGAGCGGTTGAGGCCATAAGAATGAGTCGAGTCACTCCCATACCCTAACCCATATATCTCAAAACCTACTCAACCAACATTCAACAAGAATTTGACTCCACAGTGCCAGGGGCGAGGCCAAGAGGAAGGATAGGTGTTATGCGGAATTGTGATCTACGGATAAACCAAATTCCCTAAGTGTGGTGCTAGTCACTTAGAACAACAGAGGAAAGAATTACTATCACTTTCTCTAAAATAAGCAGATATACATAATGGTGAAAGAGCCTAATTGTGAGTTAATCACTTCTCCTTCTCCTTTTTTCATTGTTGCCATCGCTCTCAATCCAAATCAAATCGACAGATGGATTCCTACAAACACAAATAGAGAAAAACAAACAACATGCAATATACAGATATCTACTTATCTTACTAAATCAAATTTATTAGATATGAAATATATATATCATTCAAGAATCCATTACACAAGAAATAGAGACATATATATGGGAAAATGAACAACAATCTTTATTAAAGAGTAGAAGGGGGAGGTTACAACCAATGATCGATTTGTTGCCACCAACTTCAGCTTCATTCCAGCCTCATCACATCCAACATCATACCAGCAACATATCAGTACTTTCACTCTCTCAAATGAGAATCCAACAACATAAATTTACCAAATTTCTTCCTCCCCTAGCTCTAGAATGAGTGCTCAATTTATAGGGAAACTAATGGTAGTTTCTCAATGAATGACTTTCTAGTAATAGGAAAGACATGTTCCCAAGTTCAGAGGTGTTAGGTGGACACTTGGATTCAAATTTTGACACATATGTACTCTTCTATAAGGCACTATACATGTGGATATTCCCGGAACAATGATAATTTCGCTCCCAAGTGTCCAACGCACTCTTGAATGCTAGGAAGTGCATTGCAGTGCACCCTTGAATGGAGGATCTTGCATTGCAACGCAGTTAGTCCCTTTAGAGGTTGTGTTGGTAAGTCAATAAGTGATATAACATATACTTCAAACCTTCGAAATTTCATAGTAGAAGTCATGAATGAATTGTTCTTCTCTTAGGGCATATAGCAATTGAAATGTAAGGGGACGATAGACCCTATTTTATTGGTCCTGGGATGATGTCCAGTTTGACCAAATGATGGGGGATGACGCTCAAATTTACCTATAACAATAGGAACCAAACAAAGGCCTTACCCAACAACCACCCATACGTGATAAGAGAATTCCAAAATATATAGATAAAATAATAAAAAACACAGAGAAACACTACAAGAAAAAAGCACATTGGTGAGGGTCATGCTTGTGACGGACCTTTAAGGTCCGTCACCAATGTCACATATGGTGACGGTCCTTAAAAAACCGTCACTGTAAGTGTATATAGTGATGGTCCTTTATGGTCCATCGCCAAAGACATTTTCAATGACACTTTTGGTGAGGGTCGTTAAAGGACCATCACTAATTCTCTCTTTGGTGACACTTCTAGTGACGAACTTTTAATGACCCTCACCAATGCTCTTTTTGTTACTTTTGGTGACGGTCAAAAAATGTTCGTCATCATTGATCATTAAAAAATCGTCATTGTAAGTGTAAATAGTGATGGTCCTTTATGGTCCGTCACCAAAGACATTTTCAATGACACTTTTGGTGAGGGTCGTTAAAGGCCCATCACTAATTCTCTCTTTGGTGACACTTCTAGTGACGAACTTTTAATTACCCTCACCAATGCTCTTTTTGTTACTTTTGGTGACGGTCAAAAAACGCCCATCATCATTGATCAATCCAATGAGTTTTTGATTACGCTATGTGCCTGTTAATATATTTTTTGTCAAAAGATAATGATTTAATACAATTATTGTGGAGTGTTTTTTATAATATCTCCAAGGCCATAGTGGTTAGGGTCAATCAATTTTTTTAGAAGTAATTAGTGTGTATCATTTCCCTCAAGTAATGACTAGTCGAATAGATATTTCCTATGAGTCAACACATGATTCATCTATTAAATTTATTATCTAGCAAATTCCCTTTAGATAAAGTTCCACTATTATGTGTAGGAAATATATTATTTAATACATAATCAAGCTTTAAAATTCTATTAATGAGAAAGACTTAACAATCCTCAACAATCTGGGCACGCCTTAAATTAATGCTTTGGCACACACTAACATTTCTTAGTACCCAACATGTCTTGGAACATCTTTGTACCTAGAACATATTGTGATGGCACTGACGCCCAAGAACATGGTGGCATGCGCTAACACAACATGGAGCTCTCATAGCATGTGTTGGCATGCTACATATAGTCTCTAGATGCATGCCCTGGAACACCTTGGTTGAATGCAATATCATACATTAGCACTTGGTACACAATGCCACTTGGCATGTATTGGGACCTATTATTAGTGTGCCTAGCATGCCCCCTTTCAAAAAGATAAAGTCCTAACTTATTAACCCTCTTAATATCGGTTCTTCCTTTTGTTTCCTTGACACATATTGACATACCATGGCATCCTGCACCACAATATCCTTAGCACCTAGCATGTATTAGCATATCTTGGCACTATTAATTGGCACATGATATAATTAGCACACTTTGGGAATTCTTGACATGCCTTGATATTCCCTAGCATGCCTTACCAATGCTTATCATACCTTGTCACTCCCTCCTTGGCATGTCAACTAACACTCATTAACACTAGTCTCTGGCACACGTTCCTCATATTCATTAGCTTCCACGAATTTTTACCTAGTGCTCCCTTAATGTTTTTTTCCTAGTAATCCTTAACACTCATCAACATGCATTATCACTCTCTAGCACACCTTAGCACTCTTCAACATTCCCGTCCACTTCATAACATGCATAACACTAGTCCCTAACACATATTGGCACTTGGCACGTGTTGGCGCTTGGAAAGCCTTAGCATGTGTGGAATACATTGAGATGCCTTGGTATGATTTGACATGGTTTAATATTAAATTTATTTGTGATGATCAATTGTTGGAAAGTAGATGAGAAGCAACAAAGGAATACTTGGCACGTAGAATGCACTAAGACTTTTCACTTGGAACCTATTGCCACCCAGTGTTGGTGTGCCTAGCATTCCCCTCTTGGAAAAGGTAAATTGATGACTTATTAACCCTCTTATGTGTTCATTTCCTTGTATTTTAACTTTTTTCTCCCTTCTGTTGTCTTGACAGTCCCTGACATGCATTGACACACCCTTGCACATCTTGGCATGCCTTATCACTTGGCACATCTTAGCATGTTTGACATGTATTCCCACTATCTGGCACATCAAGGGGGTGAAGAGAGATGTAATCCAAAATTAGGTCGAGTACGAGGGTCGAGTAAGGGTTGCTAAAGGGAGGTCATGATCATCCTCCAAGAGCAAGATCATCATGTGAGGGTTCAGAAGAATGTTGCATACCTTAATGGTTGGTTTGTGATAGGTGGAAGATTTGAAGAGCCCTAGATGAAGACAACATTGTGGGCCCTAGATCAGTAAAAATAATTGACTGTGGTTGGGCAGATTGATGGTAATCCAAGTACAGTTGGAGGGTTGTTAGGTTACTGTCAAAGAAGACTAGCCCTGACTCTTGTTCTGGTGAAGGACAACAAAATTGGTAGAAGGGTAGGTGTATAGGGCCTAAGGATGTGCAAACTTTGAAGGACTAAAGTAACAGTCAAGTGGGCCAACCAACTAGCCCTAGTTCACTATATTGTAGAGGACTGATTCAGTGGGAAGAAGGGAAGCCTCCATAGCCCTGGACTTCTCGTATTGGAGCTATAGTATGGCAAAAGTGGGCATGCCAAAGAGTTATTGACAAATGGAATTGTGAAAAACTTGTTACCACTCAAACTAGTAGTGGACCTAAAAGGGGTTCATAAGAGGGCAACTGCTAGGACAAGGGAAACGATGGAGGCTTAGCCCATTCTCACCACAGCTAAGGCTCCTTGCTCTTCACGGACTTTCACCAATGGGTGGAGTCTCGGTATTTTAGGAAGTCACTTGTAGAGTAAAGGTCAATGAATAGGTGGGAAGTGACCCTCGAAACCCTTTCCCTAAGATAAAATAAAGAGTGGGACTTGCTTTCCTTTTAAGCAAATGAATTTATCTTATAGGGAGGGAGGAGGGGGATTGAAGGGTTGAGGGAGAAGAAAAGGACTTATGAAGGAAGTTCTCAATCCCTAAAATCCTTTGGGTTCCTTGATGAAAGGCCTTTGACACCAAATGGGACCACACGGGGCCAAGTGGACCCAGCCCAGGTTCAAGGATGGAATTTAGCAACCAATGATGTTCCTATCCTGGAAAAGGTGAGGGGAAAGGATCAGACAAGAGTTTTTACTTCGATAGGTCAAATTGATCCTACTAGGTTCTATCCTTGGGAACACCTAGGAAAAACTTGATCCTAGAGCTAGGGCTTGAGGTATCCAAAGATTCCACCATCGGAATTGGCCCAAGTTCTGAGGAGAGTGAGGGAACCCAACAACGCAGCTGCCTTTAGGAGATAAAAGTTTTCCTCTAGCTAGATTCTTGGGAAATTGTTGCCCTAGGTGACCTAATGGGGCTAGACCTAGGGAATGTGAAAATTTCTTAATCTAAGAAACCCTACTACAGTATCTTGATTTACTTCTCCTACTTGAATTAAGTTACAAGTTGATTTCTAAAATATTCAATAAATTAGCGAAGTAGATAGTAAATACAACTAGCAACCTACACATATAGATCAAATATTAAATAACATGCTCATAGACAAAGTGACACACGTATTTTCTGGAAAACTGTCCTCGGAAAAAAGCCAATGTGGGAAAACTAGTGTAGCTAGCTTTGGAGGGTTTTCATTATTATGTAGAATCTAAGTATAAGAATCCTAGGCACCAAAACTGGTTCACCCAACAGAGAAATAAAAACGACAGTAATACACTACTCTGAATCCCTCTACGTCAGCCTAACTGGCCTGCGTCAGCCTTTGCGCTGCTCAGTAAGGGTCTGCGTCACACCTGAAGGGCTTACACTGCCCATGTGCTGCCCTGACTGGGCCTGCGTCAGCGCTGCGTGGCTCCTGCTGCCTCTGCGCTGCCCCTGCTAGGCTCTGGCTGGACTGCGTGGCTCCTATTGCCCCTGCTGTTATGGGTGGCTGGAATGCTTATGCAAAAAAAGCATAGGTAAGAAAGAAGGCATTGGCCAAAGGTAATGCATAACAGTTAGAAAAATTGAAGAAATGAAATGAAAATAGATCAATGTCCACAAATAACTGAAATAGCTCAATGGGACTAGAGAGTAAAAGCTTTGACAACAACAATAAGTGCTTATAGCATCAGCTAAGAGAACAGAGGAGACTAGTTCATGAGGTTAAAATGTTGTATAATTGTTGGCACAGGAAAACTGTAGAATTGTTAGAGTAAATCTTTGTAGGTAGCATTAGGTGGTGATCATCGATAATCATTTCATTTCATCAAATACCCCGATGAATGGGCCTTACAAGCTATTTTCGTAGACAAATGCCACAGAAGCTGTATGATGGAAAAATATTCACACAATATTAAAGAAAACACCTACCAAATAAGGATGACATTTCAAATGGGGCAAGAAACAATAGAGATATAGACATCGAAAAAGTTAAAATGCTAGGGCAAAAGGAAAGCAACTAGGTAGCATGGTAGAAAGCACAACAAATAAAATTATAAAAATGGAAAACCCTACAAATTAGCACCCATCCAAACATCACACACAGGTTCCTTATGCACATTCGTGCTGCCCGTTTCTCGTTTTCTCTGTTGTGCCTTCGTTCGGTAGCTTGCCGTGTCATTTTGTTTGAGGGCGCCCACCCAAACCCATTTGGGTAGGGTTGTTTCGTTTGAGGGCACCCGACGCCCAAACCCATTCGGGTAGGGTCATTTCGGTTGAGGGCGCCCGCCCAAATGCATTCGGGTCGGGTCATTTCGGTTGAGGACACCCACCCAAATGCGTTTGGGTTGGGTCGTGTGAGGGAGCCTAAGGAAATGCATTCGGGCGGGTCAGGTTGGGTCGTGCCGTGTGAGGGCGCACAAGGAAATGTGTTCGGGCGGGTCGGGGTGGGTCGGGTTGGGTCGTGTGAGGGCACCTAGGGAAATCTCAAGTTAAATTTAAACCAGCTAAACAAAAACTCTAATAATTCATGAAAATCATCTAAACAATTATTGAAATATCAAACTTGACAGTAGATGAATATGGGTTTAGTTAGTTTTATGAGGATCATGTTGGAAGTTATGTTGTTAATTTACATAGAACACCACTTTTTTTGTATAATATTTTTAGTTTCTATTTTTTATTATTATCTTCACGATTCTAATATGTTTAAGTTTTTTTTTATACCACATAAATTTAAATTATATAAATTTATACATTTATAAAGAGTTATAATAGAACCATAATAGTTCAATAAAATATAAAAGTTAAATAGTTGGGGTGGCGAGAGGGGGAGGGGGAGAGATTCTCCTAAATCCTGATGGAATATGAAAAATAAAGTACTTATGGGGGCTAGTCCAAAGAATTAGCAATCTCACATAAATGTATGGGCTTCTTCTAGGTCTCCAATTGGCTAATGATCGAGATGTCTCTAGGTTAGTGATCTTGGGGGATTCCCTTATCACTATTCAACACCTTCAAAAAGGTTTTCTCCTGAAGAAAATTTTTTTATCCCTCCTCCTTAGAAAAATCAATAGTGCCCTAAAATCATTCCCTCAAAAGGCTTATTGCCACATTTTAAAAAGCTAAAACAAAGAGGTGGATACACAAACGAATCAAGCCTTCCTTCTTGAAGTAAGCGGGTTAGTATGAGATCAATGACATGTCAGGTTGGAAAGATATTCCATGAATAATTCCACTCAATATAATTGTCCCTCTCTCTTGTTTTGCTAGTTGGATATATGCACCATGAGAATTATTTTTGAAGATTTCGAAAGATGACCTCCTTTCTATGCCCCCCCTGTTGCCTCCTATATATGCACATATTCGTATCACGCATAACATTTGGCGTTAGGATCTCGTCATTAAGGTTGAGGTGGTGGTTTGTGGGGGTGTTGGCCACGCGCCCATTTACCCCTCACATGTGGAGTCTTATGAAGTTGTACAACCCTTAATTGATCTCTCCTTTGCCTTCGTACCAAGTTCATTGATGGATACAGGGTGGGCAGAGTTAATGAATTTCGTGGTTGATTTGATCCCTCGACATGGGATTTCACTAGTCTAAAGGTGGAATTCATGGTTGGTGTTAATATGATAAGGCAGAAAGTATCAGTTCAAGGGTGTGCCCTTGAGAGTCAAGACAACCCTTCTGCTAGTTGATGGGCTCTCCACACCTTTGTAAACTCCATCGATGCTAAGAATTCTTTCAATCTTATGTGTCTCTTGCTCGATGTCATGAACGTTGTCTCGCTCGTCTCATTCAAAGCGAAAACATGGGGAATTCTCTTGTCTTTTCTTGGCTCATTTTCCTCCGATGCAGTAAGAAGTTGGGAATATTTCCCCTCCAAGTTGTAAATGGATTTTTGTAAATCTCAAGAAGTCAAGTTGGAATTTTTTCCAGTGGGTGTTGAATTTCTCATCTTCGAATTTCAAGCTTATTCACCACCCTGTATGCAAAAACTATAGTTATAGATTACATACCCTTTCCCGAGCCAACATGATATAAGTCTACTTCACTAGGATAAACATTCACTAAGGCTTCACGTATGAAATATCCACAAAATCTGTCACTGCACCAATGTAGTCCCTAATACTGCATGTACCTTCAAGAGTATTGTGACCGCACGGGTGCCCTGTGCATGTTCGTCCGGCCCATTTTCTGGTTTCTCCCTTGTGCCTTCGTTTGGTCGTGCGTGCCGTGTGAGGGTGCCCGCCCAAACGCATTCGAGTTGGGTCATTTCATTTGAGGGTGGCCATATCAAATTTACTAAGTTGTGACCGCAAGGGTGCCTTGTTCTTCGTGAGGCTCCTTTTCCATTTTCTCCCTTGTGCCTTCGTTCGATCGGGCGCGTCGTGTGAGGGTGCCCGCCCAAACGCATTCGGGTCAGGTCAGATCGTTTCGTTTGAGGGTGGTCGTATCAAACTTTCTAAGTTGTGACCGCACAGGTGCCTTGTGCACGTTCGTGTGGCTCGTTTTCCGTTTTCCCCCTTATGCCTTCGTTCGGTCGAGCGCGCTGTGTGAGGGCGCCCGCCCAAACGCATTTGAGTCGGGTCGTTTCGTTTGAGGGCAGCTATATCAAATTTGCTAAGTTGTGACCGCATGGGTGCCTTGTGCATGTTCGTGCAGTCCGTTTGCTTTTTTCTCCTTGTGCCTTTGTTCAGTCGGGCATGCCATATTGTGAGGGTGCCCACCCAAACACGTTCGGGTTGGGTTGGGTCGTTTAGTTTGAGGGTGGCCGTATCAAATTTACTAAGTTGTGATTGCACGGGTGCCTTTTGCACGTTCATGCGGCCTATTTTCCATTTTCTCCCTTGTGCCTTTGTTTGGTCATGCACACCGTGTCGCGCCATGTGAGGGCGCCTGCCCAAACGCGTTCGGGTTGGGTCGTTTTGTTTGAGGGCAGCCATATCAAATTTGCTAAGTTGTGACTGAATGGGTGCCTTGTGCACGTTCATGCGACCCATTTTTCATTTGCTCCCTTGTGCCTTCGTTCGGTTGGGCGAAACCGTGTCGTTTCGTTTGAGGGCGCCTGCCCAAACTCGTTCAGGTCGGGTCGTTTCAGTTGAGTGCACCCTCCCAAACGCGTTCAGGTCGAGACCCCTAAGCCCCCAATACCTAATCCCTTAACTACTAACTCATTATTCGACCCCTAACCCCTAAATGCACCTAAATCCCCTAACCCCTAACCCCCAATCCCCTAAGCCCTCCAAATTCGAAGAATTAGCTTTGAAGAAGCAATTGTTTTCTGCAATATGGTTTGTAAGTTATTTAAATAGAGGTATCTTCTCTAGAGTTCTTTTTTAGATCCACAGTTTCATTTACTAATTTTTGAACAAGGCATATGACACTCTTCATGTCTATGGGATTTTTATCTTGAAGCTCATTATCTATACGAGTATTTGCTACTTCAAGGGTTTCATGACGGAGAAAATCGCAATACAGGGTTTAGGGCCAATTATTGTGTTATTGCTGCTTCAAGGGTTTGATGAACATACCCCAATTCGTTCATTTCCTTGCTACTTATCAGGTTCTTACTTCTATCTAATTCACTATATACTCAGATCATGAATGTGAGAAGGTTGTTTGTGGATTATATTATTATTGTATCAACAGTGTAATTATTTCTATGTTGTTATATCTTTCTAGTAAAAAACCTCATCTTTAGAAATATTTTCTTGTCATTTTCAAAATTGATTGCTTCATTGAGCACAACATGCAACTTATTTAATACTTTATTGAAGCTAAGAGCTCCATATTTGGGGCAAGCTGCTTTTCGGCTAACTCCACTGCTTTTGATCTCAATTTTGCCAATTTCTTCCTTCTCTCATATGATACCTAAGCCTTTGCCTTTCTCTTCCCTTCTAATTCCGTAATAGTGTCATAGTGATGCCAGCCAACTTCTTTGGAAAGCCTTCCTAGCAGACAATACTTGTGACCTGGCTGAAGCCTCAACACTTTCAGAGCATCTGGAATGACCATTCCCTTCTTCCAGTCATATGGTGGGGGAACCCTAGAAAAGTGTTGTAGCACCATGCTTGGTTTTGTGTGGAATCATTCCTCTAATTGTCCAGTAGTCAAATCCTTCTCTTACTTTATTGTCATTTGCCCATACCTAAGCAATGAGAGCACAAGAACACCTATTTCTATAAAAGCACCTATAACTTCTCTTACTTTATTGTCATTTTCCCATAACTAACCAATGAGAACATAAGAAAACCTATTTATATAAAAGCACCTATAATACTTTTGTGGGTTTCACTAATATCCCTTTAGTTACTGTGTGCACAGTAGCCTAGATCCTAAAGTGATTCTCGTACAATGATAATCCACTAGGTGTATTTGTTCTTAAAAAACTATGCATGGATAGATGTCCCATTTATGGCCAAGTTCCACCAAAATGGTTCCCCCTAACTACCTAGTAACTACATTACATTTATTTCATGATAAGACTACCCTACAACCCACCAAATTTCTATCATATCCTTGTCGTCAACAACAATTTGTTGTTCAAGATATAGCTAAGTTGGAACAAACTTAGCTCTGGAGCTTAGGATATTTTTCCACCTCTAATGTTTATAAACCAATAGATATAAAATTTCTAAAGCATTTGGGAGCCCTTTAAGTATCACCTTTCCTATATTGACTCCGTCTTAAAAATCATGGAAAATGTCCATAGATGAGTTATCCTTACTAAACCAAAAAATTTCATTGAAAATAATCATTCATACCATAACATTACAACTTCCCTTTTAACCACATAAAACTTATTTTTAAGTTACCACAATTCATCTTTAATATCACATAATTAGATTAAAAAATCAAACAAAATCTCTAGTTTATGAAATAAAAATTCAACAATTTTATATAATTAATAATTTAAATAAATGTCTTAGATCTAACCTCATTAATAATTATTTATAATAAAAAATACACTTGTTTATCCAAACCCCTTATTAACCCCAAAAAAAACTCACACATATTATTTAATGAAATTTGAATGGTCATAAATTTTATGATGAAATTGATAATTATAATAATCCAAAAACAAAATCTCATAAACTTTATTCTGTTCTACGGCAATCACAAACTTATTTTATTGTATAAATCTCATTTTTCCTTCTCTTCGGAAATGTATAAGGTCTTTTTGGCTTAGTGCATGTATAAACTCTCATATAAAACCATTTTTTCAAGTCACCATTGGCCGAGATGTGAAACGCATCAAAGGTTTTGTTTTGGCAAGTATTACGTGTATTTCATTTCACAATGTTAAAAATTTTTTAATACCAAAACTTTTAATTTCCCTCCGTTTTCCCTCGAGTTGCATGGTAAGGAGGGAGGATGCGGCCATACTCTCGCCGGTTTTGAGGGTTGCATGGTTTGTCCAGGGAAAGAGGGAGGATGCGGCTATACTGTCACGAGTTTTGAGGGTTGCATGGTTTGTCCAGAGAAGAAGGGAGGATGTGGCCCTAAAACCACTGAACCAACTTATCAATGTGCGCAGAAAGAAAGAGCGTAAAAGGAAGGTTAAGAGCTATGGATCTGCAAAAGCAATGTATGGAAGGCTAAGAACTACGAATGTATGGTGCTTGACAGGGACGCTGAAATGGGTAATGTACAGCAATAAAATCGTATTGTTCTAACTTATTTGAATATATAAAGGAAATATGATAGAAAGTAGTTTCTACAGTAGAAACAATTCCAAAAATTGCTTGGTATCCAAGGTGTAAAGACCTTGAACCTTGAACCAGACCAGAAATATTTGCGAGGAATTGATGATATTTATTTGATCAAAAACAATATAATTTACCTATTTTTTCTCTATTATTTTGTTCACAAATCATAACCTTTACATCTTGCCAGGCTGTTTCGACAGTACAAGAAACCAATACCGATGCGGAAGTTGTAAGACCCGCAACATGGAAATAGCCATCGTTGAAAATACATTTGGCTTGATCTTAGCATTTGGATGACAGGATCTTCCATGTACCCAGACCACAATAGGGGACCATGGATGACAACAACTTTACCCTAAAGCCCAATATCCACAAATTGACTGACAAAAATTTGCAGTACAATGTACACCTCTATCTAGGAATAAATTTGATATTCTCCCTGCTCGACCCCAAGGTGCCCAGGGCTCTTTTCTTTTGCTTTTGGTAATAAATTTGATATCCTCCCTGCTCGTCTCCAAGGTACCCACGGCTCTTTTCTTTTGTTTTTGGTACCAACTGCAATCAGTTATTATTATTATTGTTATTATTATGCATGCCAGGAGGAACGAGGATCTCTTCTCTGCACAGTGAGGATCTCTTCTCTGCTGTGCAGCATGGATAAAACTGAAGAAATTGTAATTGAAAACAAACAGAATACAGACCGTCGGCAACTACCTTCCCTTTCTCCCTATAATTCACATAATGTCCGACATGAACAAAAATTTCAGATAGGAGTTACAGAATGACAAACTTCCCGGTATTTTCAGAGGGAAAAAAACAGGAGAAAAGGATATGGATGTTGAATACCCATAACATAACACTGTGGCACTCTACATAATTGAAATCAAAATGATTGGTTCCTAGATACAATACCTTAGAAAGCACATATACCGAATAGCAATCTGCTTCCTCTGAATTGGTCTCAATTAAGTCGTTGTTCCTTCTTTGTTTCTGATTGTGAAGTAAGGTGAGTGCACAACCCATATCCCATCCACCACAATCACACCTGCCACCGAGTCTCCACCTCTCAATCAGAGGTGAAGATCCACTTGATTTAATTTTGGGCAAACCATGTATGTCTGCTGTCACTAGAGCCGTTATACTTGTCTTGCATCGCCTTTTACAATTTAAGTGACAGGTTCCAAGTCCTTCACTCGGAGACTGGAGACTGGTCATCAAAAGCACATCCTGCTGAACTTGGGGTAGGGCTCATTGCGGAATTATTGCTGCATTTTGACTTGCAAGAGTTCTCTGGATCATGTGAATGTATCGACTTTGAATTATGAAGGCTTTTGTCCAGAAAATTCTGTCCCCATCCCCCCGGATTCTGTGAAATAGTGTCATTGTCAGTTCCACTGGTCACTGTAGATGTCAATTCCAGATGAGGAGAAAATGGCTGGGAGCCTGGGATAGACAAAGTTTGGCATCTGAGTCTTGAGATACCCCACTACCCCAGTTCTCCACACAAACTGCATTTCCATCTATAGATCCAGACATCAAGACTGGATTGAAAGAATTCGATGTATCTTTGTTGTGAAGGATGATTCAACCGTAAGTCCGACGTCAGGTTCTTGATGGCCTTTTTAGTTGAGGTGGCATAGCTTGGGACAAAACTAGTATTGTCGGCAATTGGACTAGAGAATGTTATTGATGTAGAGCATGAATCACCACAGTTGCCGTTTGGAATCCGAAACAAGAATGCTATTCTGTTGAACATCTTTGTCTTGCAGGTCTCTCTTTGATATGTTCAATGTATACACCAAATAGAACAAATTCAGCTTCCACGGCAATTTCTAAGCTACCAAAACTGTTAATCTTAGGGCATAATGAACTGGTGACTCTCATGTGTCCCACAAGATCAACAAGCGCTTGTCTTTTGAGGCTACCCATTTATTCTTGGTTTTTTATCAAAAGATTCAAAATTGTCTTATCATCAGGACCAGAATTAAATGTGTACAACAAGTCAAAGCCTTCTCTGCCACGGTTTTTGACTTTCCACTTTTTGGCTACAAAAGCCTTTTCAGACTCCTTCAAAGAAAAGCTATAATATGGAAATCCATCCTTGAACGAACAGTGAAGAAGACCCTCTGAAATCAAAGGATGAGTAGCTGAAGCTGATGCACTTAGATGACTACGCTCTGTCTCTGGTGTAGCAATAGGATATGGTTCATGTTTCCAGGTAGTAGAACTGCCACTTCCTTTTGAGATTTCTGAGAGCAGCTTTCTGAATACCCCATTTTCTAAATCCCTATTCAACGAATTTTTGCAGGGCATTAATTCCTTATTTAATTTTGTTTACCTCGGCTGAACGTATCCAGGAGATGACCATAGATGATGGTTTTTTTGAACTAATTTCATGTTGGCTCTTTCTGGGCTCCAAACACTAGTATTTTCATCTAAAGAATGCAAAGCAGGCACTTCCAAAGATCCATGAGAGCAGCTTCCCGCCAGATATGTTTCAGTATGTTTTACTGTAGGGTTTAACCACCCTACAGGGCTAACTGTCATGCTCTCGGAAACTTTGCAACCATAATATGCAAAGGAAGATTCTCTAGTTTGTATTGGATGATATGGGCAGCTACTGAAACTGAGGCTCTTAGTTTTTCTATTCACACAGTTTCTCGGTGCATGCATTGAACTTCCTTTTATGTTTGGTTTTTAACATGCAACTGGACAGTAGATGCCACTGATTTAACTAGTACATTAACATGCCTTTTACTACATTGAGGATCAATCCATGAGGTTGAGATTGGTTGTATGACTTGGTTTGAGAATGTGCCGGAAATATTTGTTTGTCATCGTGACTTGAAATATCTATAAATATAGCCTGTTTCTGTAAATGCGCGGCTGGAAAATATGACTTGAAAATATGGTTGGGACTGAAATTGGAAGCATCTGTTGAACCCAGAGAAGATTAAATGGAAAATGATGGCTCATTCTCCCTCCTAGAAAAAGAGCTAGCTTCACTCCTACGGGAGAAAGTTGACTAGGAGTGAAAGGTCATGGCACCTTCTGCATCTCCTTCACTGGTACACCACATAGGCAAATTAGATCAGTCCTCTTCTCCAAAATGCACATCACTTTCCTGAAATGTCTCTCCTGTTTCCATGCTTTTAGGAGAATGATATGACTTTGAATCTAATTTTTTAGTGTCTTCTAACTCTTGTCCCTTCTCTATTGTGCTACCTTGACAATTTTCAGAAGATTCTTCACCCATTATATTCTCAGCCACTTTTGACAGGTTTTGTTTGACATGCACTACAGGTTTCACTTCACATTTTATTGCTTCCATATCCTTGTCCTCTTTAACATTGTTCCAGCTCCTTGACATCACTTTGTCTTGAAGTTCTTTGAAGTAAATTAATAAGCAGAAACCTTTATAACTTCCGAAACATCTTCACCATGCACTTTCTGGGAAGAAATGTTAGGACGTTTTTTTTTCAATGGCATATTACCACAAGAACATGCTTGAGATGAGAGATACCCACATTACATCCGGAAGAGATACCCAGATTACGTCCAGAAAATATACAAATTGGTGGTTCTTTTAGTGACCTATCCCTAGCCAGATTCTCAACAATAGCTTTCACCTTTTTCTCAGGAAGAATAATTTGAGAGGCTTCCATCTTTATACGAAACCCTCCTCTTTCTTTTTCATGAATAGAAGATTTTGATATCATTGGGCATGGACTATTTGTTGCAACAAGTCCCATCATAAGTCGTCAAAATGGTCATAGATTTTGTTCAATAGCACAATGCCTGACCTGAAAAACATAAACCCCGTTTGTTAATAACATCTGGAGCTTTAAAAAACACATTTTCATCACAAGGAAGCAACATATAAACCCTCAAAAATTGAAAATATCCATGTTTACAAGTAGTGCAAAGACTGAACTGCAAGGAATAAGTTGAAATTCAGTACAATCATTCTTGATAGCATTTTTATCGACCAATGAACTATAATGTTGTGATAGATGACTTTAATAAGTATGGACTAAACTTGCACAAGGAAAACTAACAAGCAGGAGAACCAACCATTCAGAGGAGAGTCAACCATTCAGAGCACAGACAATTACAACTATGACATGAGCTTTGCATGAATCTGCACTTGAGAACACAATGTCTTAAGAGCACTTTTTTGCAATTCAAATTATATGATAGGAATAAAAGAAATGTACAAGATTGAAAAATATAAGCTCTCACCATTACATTTTGTTGCTTCCATATCCTTGCCCTTTTTAATATTGTTCTAGCTCCTTGACATCATTTTGTCTTGATGTTCTTTGAAGTACATTGATAAGAAGAAACCTTTATCACTTCTGAAACATCTTCACCGTGCACTTTCTAGGCAGAAATGTTAGGACGTGTTATTTTCAATGGCATATTACCACAAGAACACTTGAGATGAGAGATATCCAGATTACGTCCTGAAAAGACACAAATTGGTGGTTCTTTTAGTGACCTATCCCTAGCCAGTTTCTCTACAATAACTTTCACCTTTTTCTCAGGAAGACTAATGTGAGAGGCTTCCATCTTTATATGAAACCCTCCTCTTTCTTTTTGATGAATAGAATATTTTGACATCATTGGGTATGGTCTATTTGTTGCAACAAGTCCCATCATAAGTCGTCAAAATGGTCATAGATTTTGGGTATACTATGCCCACATGATGGATTTTGTTCAATAACACAACGTCTGACCTGCACAACATAAACCCCGTTGGTTAATAACATCTGGAACATTAAAAAACACATTTTCCTTCAGAATGAACTAACATATAAACCCTCAAAATTGAAAATATAAATGTTTACAAGTAGTGGAAAGGCTAAACTGTAAGGGAATAAGTTGAAAGTCAGTCCAATCATTCTTGGGAGGGCCTTCATAATAGCATTTTCATCGACCAATGAACTATAATACTGTGATAGATGACTTAAATAAGGATGGAGTAAACTTGAACGAGGACAACTGACAAGCAGGAGAGCCAACCATTCAGAGCACAGACAGTTACAACCATGACATGAGTTTTGCATGAATCTGCACAATGAGAACACAATGTCTTAAGAGCACTTTTTTGCAATCCAAGTTATATGGTAGGAATAAAATAAATGTACAAGATTGAAAAATAGTAAATACAAGCTCTCGCCAGTACATTCTGCTGCTTCCATATCCTTTTCCTCTTTAACATTGTTCCAAGTTCCAACTCCTTGACATCATTTTGTCTTGAAGTTCTTTGAATTACATTGATAAGAAAAAGAACCCATATCACTTCCGAAACATCTTCACCATGCACTTTTTGGGCAGCAGTGTTAGGACATCTTATTTTCAATGGCATATTACCACAAGAATGCTTGAGATGAGAGATACCCAGATTACGCCCTGAAAAGATACAAATTGTGGTTTTTTTAGTGACCTATCCCTAGCCAGTCTCTCAAAAATAACTTTCTCCTTTTTCTCAGGAAGACTAATTTGAGAGGCTTCCATCTTTATATGAAACCCTATTTTTTTTTCATGAATAGAAGATTTTGATATCATTGGGCATGGACTATTTGTTGCAACAAGTGCCATCATAAGTCATCAAAATGGTCATAGATTTTTTTCAATAGCACAATGCTTGATCTACAAAACATAAACCCCGTTTCATTAGGGGAATTTTGAGGTCTAAAATGGGCCTCCTAAGGAAAATGTACAATCAAAATTCACTTTATGAGAAAAATTTTATCATATTCAGAAAACTAAGAAGGGGAAATTTGATGTCGTGATGGCTCTCTCCTTTTGTTTTTTCATTTACAATTTATGCTTGAAATTGCTCTAATTTTGAAGATCTTCAACCCATTTAGGCTTGTGCTTCCAAAAATATCGATATGCACAAATTCTGCATTAGTTAGTGGCTTTAAAAAGAATCAACATCCAACAATAGGAGGTCGAGGGTATATTTTGGCAATGGTTTTGTCTCCTGGGAGAGAGACCAGAGAGCTTAATGAAAATTTGTTGGATTAGTTCTCTGCCATTATGTGAGATTGTGTGTTGTAAGTAACGTAGTATCACCTACGTCGTTTCATACTTTCATAAGTAACGTAGTATCACCTATTGCCTCAGTAGCTCTAAGAAACCTGATCAATTTTAGGCCACCTATCTTGCATGAGAGTCTTATCTTATCACTCTTTGAAAAGGGCTTCATCTATAGAAATAGGATCCATATATTAAAGGCATGGAAGATTGTCATAGGAGCATCAACATTTTGCAATCAAACGGAAGAGAATTGACAAAAAGATAAGGGAAGATAAGGGTCAGATGAGTGGCATACATATTCAATAATTAGTGGCACATTATGAGTACTGTCACGTTTCATTTTTTTATATTACTATGTGACTTTATAATAAGTTCTCTCAGTTATGAAATCTTCAAAACCTTTACCAATTGTGAAATCATTTTTCTTTAACCCGAAAATTATGAAAGTCTAATTCAAATATAGAATCGAAGAGATGACATTACAATGGATTCTTTCACGCAAACATTAAGCTCCCGTAGTGAGGAAGCACACAAAACTAAGAGATGAAATTTTTCACAATTAGACTATATATTCTTGTATATATTAAATTATATTATACATTTGTTGAATCTGACACATGATACACTTATTTGGGATTTCCTGGTCATGGCCTCGTAATTTTTCTTTTCTGCTACTCATTTCATTAAAAGTTAAATATGAGGTGTGATTGAATTTTATTTGCCACTGCAAGTTTTATTTGTCTGGTAAAAAAACTTAGGTTATAAGAATTCATTAGCATTTTCATTTTATTGAAGAATTTTTATTTTTTCTACCTATTTCATTGAAAGTGAAAGTTCAATATGAGGTGCAGTTGAATTTTATTTTCCATTTCAAGTTTCAATTGTCTTGTAAAAAAATTTGGTTAAAATAATTTGATAACATTTTATTTTATTATGTGACTTTATAATAAGTTTTCTTAGTTATGAAATCTTCAAAACCGTGAGGCGGCCAACCTGTGGTTGCTGTTAAATCTTTACAGCCTTTCATTCAAAGATCTGTTGGTGGGTTACTGCTTTAACGAAGTACAAATTTGCAATAAAACCTTATTACTGAAATATATATATATACATGTTTCATTTTTTTTTTAAATATTTTTAGCCTTGCGTCGGAAGACTGACGTTTCATAAGCGTCGGAAGACTGACACTCTAAACGTCGGAAGAGCGACGATTATTTTTTAAAATATTTTTTTACTGTTTCGTCGGAAGAGCGACGTTTCCTAAGTGTCGAAAGAGCAATGTTTCCTAAGCATCGGAAGACTAACGCTTTCAACGTCAGAAGAGTGACGTCTCTTTTTTTAAATATTTTTATTGTTTAGTTGGAAAAGCGACGTCTCATAAATGTCGGAAGTGCGGCACCTTAAATGACGGAAGAAGAAACGTCAAAATTGCGACAGTTGTGTGGAAAAATGATAAATGTCGGAATACCGATGCTTTAGACGTCGGAAGAGGTAGTGTCGGAATTGTGACGAATGTCGGAGGACCAATGGTTTGGAGAACGTCGGAAGACCGACGCTTTGGAGAACGTCGGAAGACTGACGGATTGGAAAACGTTGGAAGAGCGATGGTTTGGAAAACGTCGGAAGAGAGACATTTGTTTGGAAACGTCGGAAAAAGTGTCGCTCTTCCAACACTTTATTAAAGTGTCAGAATTGCGACATAATGGATAACCACATTTTTCCCGGCCTCAAACTATGACTCTTGCGACGCCTATGTGTCGGAATAGCGACGAAGTGGCCGTCGGAAATTGGGGCACACAAAATCCCTTGACATGTGAACTCTTGCATTGAGGGAGTGGATATGTAGGTGTGGGAGTCCTTAAGGTGACACATTACCTTGGATATGCATTTTCCTTAAGGAGACACATGACCTAGGAGATGCATTGGAGCTTAGGACCTTTGGAGGATTGTTGGACCTTGGGGAGTAGTGATCATGCCATGGAGGGCTTGCTTATTAATCACTGTCACCTTTGATGTTGACACATGTAACGTAAAGTATAGTGCGTCACATGGGTGGACCTACTTGTGTCTTGCAAATTTGCTTCCAGTGGACTAGGTCCACTAAAGCCCCTTTACCTCTCATATAAAAAGAGGAAGGAGTGAGTTGTTATTATAGTCGATCATGCACTTGTGCATATTCCTTTCAAGCTTGGGTTAGGGATGTAAGAGCAGTGCTACTCTCTCTCTCTCTCGGTGACAATATATCTGAGTTGATGTATATGTTGGTGACAATATATCTGAGTTGTGCTTTGCTCTATCTTCCTTACAAGGACTCCTTGAAAGATAAACAAATTGGTGAACATAACTAACTAATTTGAACTGTAGCAAAAAATATGATATGAATCTGCTATTAATTGAGGTTCTAATACCAATGGTGTGAGCCAACCCGGAATTCTGCTATTATAACTGAAATTTGAAATCCAAAAATTCCGGAACTAGATCTGAAATATAAAAAATAAAGCAGACCAAAAAACCAAACAGCTACAAGTCGAGCGGTAGTCATGAAACTACGTAAGTCCTCCACTCGAATCTTGTATCTTTATCTGCATATGTTTTAGAGAGAAACCATCATTGTTTTTCTCCAGGGACTTTATTGGCTCAAAAACCTGTCAACGTTTATAATCAAGCTCAACGATAGTGAAACAAGCCATTCTCCACAAACATTTTTTGTTGTTTGGGACTAGGTGCTATTTTATGAAACAAATCTAACAGTGTTTTCAATAACATTGTCAGATTATAGCTACTGAAACTATGTGGCTATAGTCATGTTTCATGATAGTTTCCTACTTTATTTAAGCAATAGGCACTTGTTTAGGAAACAACTGGATGGACAACAGTTAATGGAATTCTTTCTAGTTGCTCCAATTTGCTTGATGATAGGAAAGAGAAATGAAGCTTGGAAAGAACTTTAGAAGAGTTTCTTGACTAAATGGAGTTGTTGACCAATGCACATAGTGGATCAACACGTTGCAGCAGAAAAATCCAGAAGATTCCCTACAAATAGTGCACATAGTGGGTCATCATGTTGGATAAAATATAAATATTCTTGAAATAATAATAGCATGATTTTTACATTAATGGACTTGGACATTAGAGGTGGTTTACCGTTTGGTACTAGACCTTGTTTCGTTGTTTGAAAGACATTATTCCTCGAAGTGTTGGATTAGTATGGAGCTTGGTGACTTCATGTTGTTGATGCATGAAGGGAGTTTGTGTGCTTGGAGTAGAGTTGGGTATTTCACCATGACAAAAACATCCCAAAATCAACATGAGCACACAAAATCCCTTCACATGTGAACTCTTGGGTTGAGGGAGTGGATATGTAGGTGTGGGAGTCCTTAAAGTGACACATTACCTTGGATATGCATTGTCCTTAAGGAGACACATGATTGAGGAGATGCATTGGAGCTTAGGACCTTTGGAGGATTGTTGGCCTTGGGGAGTAGCGTTCATGCCATGGAGGGCTTGCTTGTTAATCAGTGTCACCTTTGATGCTGACACATGTCATGTAGAGTAGAGTGCTTCACATGGGTGGACCCAAATGTGTCTTTAAAGTTTGCTTGTAGTGGACTAGGTCCACTTGTTATTGTAAAGCCCCTTTACCTCTCATATAAATAGAGGAAGGAGTGAGTTGTTATTATAGTTGATCATGCACTTGTGCATATTCCTTTTCATACTTGTGCATATTTGTTGTGTGATACTTGAATTTCATAAATCTTGATTGCTATTTCGTTATCTATATCAATATATAAGAACAGGTTCATGGATTGTTCATATTTCTCAAACTGTGGAGTTGTTCCTTTTCTGTTGCATGTTCTTTTATATTTTTATGCTATGATTCAAATTTCTAGTTGTGCTTTCTAGTTATTCTCCTACATAGTACATGCTTTGATAGATTATAACAAAAGTCTTGCCAATATGATAACATTGATTGTTGTATGTGGAAATTTTTGTTCAGGATGGTCCATTACAGAATCAAGATGAGGAGCTGGATCATGCAATTGCACTTTCCCTTTCTGAAGAACTAACCAAACTAGATGGTATATGATGGCAATTTCATTTTTTTACAGTTACTTTTAGTTTAAATATATCATTTAGCTCGATTCTTTTCATATATTCAACTAAACTTCTATTGCTTAACAAGACTTTGTCATTTCCATGTCTTAGTGAAACTGTTTATGGTTTGATACTCATACAACCTTTATCAAGTTACATGCACCCTCATTAGAAAAAACAAGAGAATTTTTCTCGCCATGACTATCTTTTTTTGTCATTGTTGACTTAAGAAAGTCTTTTAGCTAAGAAACTAGTTTCAAGGTTATGGCATAACTTTTCATATAAATTGAACAGAAGTTATATCCAAAATGTTAACTTGTAAACTACTTAACTGGTTTTAGGCTTTCCATTTAAAATATACTTCAGTTTGAACTTTGAACGAGTTGTTCCATAGACTTGAATATTAAGATATTTTGGTGTAAGGATTAAAAATTAGCCCATAAGGCCTCTCAGTTATTCATTTATTTTATCTGAATATAACATTTACTATTAAATTAGAACCACTTGGCACAAATACGTCATAGATCAAGATCATATTTTGTAGAGTGTTGTAGAATAAAAATAGGAGCAAGGACACTGAATTCTTTCAGTTTTCCTGGTTCTTATTCCTTTGGTGTATCTTTGCACCTTTAGGGGCAATTGCTAGTTTAAAGTCTAATTCTTTAAAGGGTGGTAGCTCAATGGAAGAGCACCTGCTTGTAAAGCAGGCGGTTGGTGGTTCGATTCCATCGTGCCCTGATATTCATAGGGAATGATGAAGATCAGTTTTTGGTGACAAATGCTTTTTTGACCATCACCAATGAGCTTATGGTGACATTTTTTGACTCTCACCAAAATATGAATGGTGACAGTCAACGAATGCCACCATATATACGCATCAATAGTGACGACCATTAAAGGTCGGTCACTATAAATCGTTGTTGTTGATATGAAATGGTGAGGGTCACTGTTTGTCATTATAGTCATTATTCATGACGGAGCTTGATGTCACCAATGAGTTTATGGTGACGGTCAATGAACGTCGCCATATATATGCACCAATAGTGACGGCCATGAAAGGTCCATCACAAAAAATCGTTGTTGTTCATATGAAATGGTGACGGTCACTATCCGTCATTATAATCAATATTTGTGATGGACCTTGAATGTCACCACAACACATACTTTCGGCGACGCCACCTTTGGTGACACTCAGTTTTTTGGTGACGGAGGCTATTGTCTGTCACCATTGCTCATATGAAATGGTGACGGTCACTATCTGTCACTATAAATCATTATTGGTGACGGACCTTGAATGTCACCACAACACATATTTTCGGCGATGCCACCTTTGGTGACGCTCAGTTTTTTGGTGACGGTGACTATTGTCTGTCACCATTGCTCATATGAAATGGTGACGGTCACTATCCGTCACTATAAATCATTATTGGTGACAGACCTTGAATGTCACCACAACACCTATACTTTCGGCGACGCCACCTTTGGTGACGTTCAGTTTTTGGTGACGAGGGCTCTTTTGACCCTCACCAATGAGCTTATGGTGACCATTTTCGCCCCTCACCAATGTGCTTTTTTCTTGTAGTGAAACCATCATACCAATCTGTAAATTCCATACAAGATTTCCTGTATAACACCTTCTAAACCCTCCAATGAAAAAAAATTCCATTCTTCGCAGAGATAATCAAAACTAGATAATTAGCCATGAGTGTAGAGAGACAAAGTTTAATATCGAAAACATACTCGTAAGTAGTGGCCTAAAGTGATTAAGGATGATTCGACGCCCAGTGAAGCACCGCCAAGGACACCTCCCCCAATTCATAGATCCTCTCTGATGAAAACAACTTCATTCAGAGATACAAACACACAACTTACCAACCTTACCAGCATGAAAATATGAAACTTTCCCCGCAAGATAGTTGTTGCCACCCTCATAAATTGCATTAACTGGAGGCATGTGTGAGGCCACTGCTCCATGTGCCTTGTGCATGTGGAGGGTGGTGGAGTACCTTTGTTGCATCATCATATTGATTGACTGGCAGGGGCGGGGCCTGCTCTAACCCGCACACACCCCAATCGAGGATTCATTTTTATTTTATTTTAAAAATATATATATATATTGAAATTAATTCTTCCCTTTCTTTCATTGTCTTCTTTAATAATGATTTTTTGAATTTTTTTTTTTAATTTAAAAAATTAAATAAATTGCATTCTTTTAAAAATATATATATTTTAAATATATGCTTTTTCCTCGTGAAATTTTTCACTTTTATTTTTATGTTCGTTCTATTTTTATTTAACTTTCCTCTTTTTTCAATATTTTTTTTCTCTTTCCTTTTATGATTTTATATGCAACAATTGTAGTCTTTTATGTTACAATCTCAAAAATGTTGTAATTTTAGGCCCTTCAAAAATAACACCTCTTTTTTATTTGGGGTTGATTTTGAGATTTGAATTGCAAGGATATCGATTTTCAAATCCATGATATCAAAAAAGTTGTAATTTTAGCTACAAAAAAAATATGGGGTTGTTACTGGAAGAATCACTTTTTGCTTCGAGGTTGACTTTAATATTTTGGTTGTAATGGTACTAATTGTTAGTTTTTTGTTTCAAAGTAGTCACAAATTCATTATTGCGAAAAAAGGGTTCCAATATCAATGACATTTTTCGATTTGGGAGTTTATTTTAAGGTTTTTTTTTGAAATATTATGAGAGTATTAACACCATGGTTGCAAAATGCAGTACTTTAACCCTGAAAAGAAAAATGTTGCTATTGCTAGCATAACTTTTTGAAATAAGAGTAGAAACAATCATTGAATGCTACATCCAAAAAATGAGAACTCTTTAGAGTTTTTATCAATTTTATAACTATCTTACCGTTGGAAAGGTATCAAATAGCCCTACATCTTCGACAATCCAAATTTTCTCTTTGGATTTGATGCATGATAGAATTTGATCAATGAAGTAAAAACTATTAATATAGCCCCCATGAGACACTCAACTTACATCCTTTGTAGACTAGGTATACAAACTTGGAATTTGGGAAACAAGGGCTTGTCGGAAAGCCTATTCCAAGAAATATAGGGTGTAGCCATTTTATTTTCTAAGTATTCAACAAAATTCACATGATATATTATGCAAGATCTAACTCTCATGGAGCCCACCTAGTGACTAGTGAAAGGGGTCAACACTGAAAATTTTGTGAACTATGTTTTCTTTTGATGAAATATGGCCTAATTAATTTGGACATGCACTTTTCTAATATGGGATCATAGTTGGGGATGGCCTCTTCAAAGGCCAAAATAGTGGAAATTGAAACAATCCTAACAAGGTTGAATTGAATACGATTATGTGCCAACAAAATCTTATTGGGAACTATGGCCTTAATGGCTACCATGATCATGACTTGAGGATGATTGTGGGCTAAGGAATATTGTTTATGGGTGTATACGTGAAGCTCGGTTACAATTTTGTGAGAATAGGGGGCCGAAAAAAAATTTCAACAATAGTTCGGCCGAACTCGTGATTCCGTTTAGATTGACGGCACACTGACGGCGCAGGCAAACAGAATTTTTTCCGGAGATTGGAAAACCGGAAACAAAAGTTCGGCCGAACTTTTACTTTTAAAATAGTTCGGCCGAACTAATTTCTATAAATAAATCGCCCACGAAAGTTTATGGTTTACTGTTTCATTGTTCGCGCGGTTTTACTGTAGTTTATCATTTTCATTGTGTTCGCGCTGTTGTTGTTGCCGCCGCGCTGGTGCTCCTGCCGTCCGCACTCGTCGACTTCGTCGGTTAAGTCTCCATACGCCCGCAAAATAATTTTTGTGCGTTGAAATAAAAAAAGGTGTTTGTATTTTATTAAAAGTCTGTGTATTAAAATGTTTGTGTTTTAAATGATTGTATTTTAAATGTGTTTTAAATGTCTGTTTTAAATCTTGATACAAAACCTCTCTTGAAGAATATATACTATATAATGAACTTACAATCTTTGTGCTATATAATGAACTTACAATCTTTGTGATTAACGAAAATTTCGTAGAATTTCTTTAAGAGGTTTTAAAGAAGGAAAACCAAGAATCACTCCACCCACTTCTGTAAATCCACCTGCAAATGTCACTTGCAGTGTATCAAACCCCTATCGAATTTCTTTGTATCATAATGAATTTTACTTTCAACAATTTGAACAAAGCTACCGAAATAATGATTAAATTTGTCTCAATGTGCCATTTAACTCTGTTAAAATACCATGGCATATCCCTTTTATGGGATTTCGTTCTGCCTTACTATGACTCTTGCTCTAAAAAATATATATTTCTTTCCGGTTAGGATAGTGAAGCATGCCATTATACAACGCCTTTGTGTTAGGAAGGAGATTTGTTGACTGAGACAATGTCGGAAATTCTACAGAGTGTATTGATGTAATTTATTACGTTGATATTCAGAAGAATTCACCATCATTCCCTTGGACAGTCATAGTCTGCATCTATAGGTATTCTTCTGCATTCTTTGTTCTTGCAGCTGCTATCCATTAAATGTCCGAGAAAAAATATTTTCTTCACCGTCCTTGAATTTCTACCTACAAAAGTTTGTGTCATTACTTTTACTGCACGTGAGGGAGGGAATAATAATACAGAGATGAGATATTACTGAAAAACAAGGACATGAACTATAGGTATCATCCTCCTTGTTTAGCCATCATTTGCAACAGAATTTCCAGGACATCTTTAACAAAAAGAAAAACCTACAGCATTAAAGCTTTCTTTTCTGACGAGGTGTTCATTCTGAAAGTAGCTTCCTAATGGTCTAACCCTCTTGACGAATGAGTACTTCTGTAGAACTAAATAATCAGGTGGCACCTTTATTATATGATCCATTCATTTCCAAGACTTGCTTTTCATCTGACATCCTTGTGACAAAATCCTCGCAGTGAGAGCTCTGCCACAAGTACGGTAGAAGTTTCAAAATCCCAGCCCATGTTCCCAACAGGAATTTTCACAGCAATATCCCTCAGATGACAGAACGTTCAAAAGATCCTTGCAGTATAGTGGTTACGTCATCCACCGTGAAGAAATTTTCCCTCCATTATAAACTAAACATTATAATCCATTCAAATATGCATAGGGATATATAAACATTTCTTGGCAGGTTAGAAGTACCAGTAACACTTCTGAACAGTATCATCTAGTCAGTTGGAATAACAGACCATTCCCTAGTGGAACCGACTTTTTAATAATCCTTGTGATTATATAAGAAACATCAGGCGCGCTTGCAGGTTAATACAAGCTCGATTGAGTACTAAAGAAAACACAGACAGCATCTTTTGTTGGAAATATTTGCCTCCCTTCTTGACTGGAATGTTGGAAACCTGCTCTGTCTTGAAACCCCTTCTTGGAGTCTCTCTCTAGCTAGAACTGCACCTACACTCTGCAACTAGCCAAAAAAACAGATTTGAAATATTTGAATATTTTTTTCTATAATTGAAATTCAAAAATAGATCATTTTCTCCAAGTTTTAATTGTTTAAAATATGATTGTTTGAGCAACTCTTTCGCTGGGATACAAGGAGGCTGAAAGATTTTTTTTCTTGTATATTTGAAGCTCTCCATTTTTATATAAAAGGATTTTTTGCTTGTATATTTTTATGCTCTTTTCCATATAGTAATGTCATAGTGTATGGAGTTTTAAATTGTTTTTATTATTTTTATTATATGTTGGATGTGATTTTGATTGAAAATACTTCTTTTTTATTTATTAATTAAAAAAAATTATTAGAAAAATTATTGCTTTAAGCCTTGGAATTTACAATCAAAATTAGAAAATGTATTTATATCTAAACTATTTATGAAAAGTTTAATATTGTTTGATTTTCTCTACCATGTCCTTTTTACATATATCTAGAATAATATTATTTGTAGTTTCTGGTTTTTTTGTAACATTTTACTACCATAATCAAAATCTATAGAAATAATAATCTAACATTATAATATCTTGAAATGGAGCTAGCCAACTCAAATATAGTATTGCAAATCCCTAGCTAAGTTAGATGAGGAGGCAATGTATTACTTAGTATTGTATCCATATTGGGGTTGCAAGTTCTATGGGTTCAAAAGAACACTTGCAAACAATTTGTTTTCCATATGACCTCTCTTTTTCATAGATAAATTTCATTCTTTTAGCCATTATGGATTTGAGAAAAATACATCATGATAGGCCAATAAAAAGCCTTAACAATGAATTAAACATGAACAACTATTAAATATGGGTAACCAAGTAGCATCAAAACAAACAACTAAATCACCAAGGCTAGTAGTGATAAATAATAAACATTCTAGGATACTTAAAAATTCAATGTAAATAATTTTTTTTACCTAAAATCACTAGATGGTGAGGCCCACAGCAACAACTGCAAAAGCAATGCAATATAACCAATCAAACTACACCAACAAAACATATGGTCTTGAATGAGGTTTTGGATTCTTTAGATATAAATGTACATAGTGGCAATGTATCTTATATAAAACTTTAATCCATGTGCTTAACCTTAACATTGACACAAATGGAATACAATTTTACTCATTTCTTTATGATCTAGAAAAATAATTCGGATGAGTATTGCCCACATATCCGAAGTCAAAAGGGATAGATTAAAAAGGGATGCTCCAGTCATCTATAAAAGATAAATTAAAGAAGCATGACATGACATATTAGTAATGCAAATTAGATATGTGTACCAGTTATGTTCATATAACACAACAAATAGATGATTCAATACAAATGTCACATAGAAGTCATATTTATCTCATGGGCCTTCAACTTAAATTATATATCTAGCATTACATTAAGCTATAGGAGATAAATCAAAGAAGCATTTGAATGTAAATTAAACATGCATAATAATTATGTCCTTTAGTTCAATAAATAGATAATAATTTGCAAATGCCATATCTAAGCTATATTTCATCTAAGTAGCTTTCAATTTAAACTTATATCTAATGTTAAATTATATAAAAAATAACAGTAATTCAAACTTCAAAATAATATTTAGAGTTAGTATAAAATGTGACATAATTTTCCTGCGTGGAAAAACATAGTTATTGAGAGTTCAAAACTCATGCATTTGAATAGAAAGTTGGTATACGAATGAGCAAGTAGATTTTTTCTAGAAATGAGGAAGTGAAGGTTGATAGAGAGCCACACAAAATTGCAAATTCATACCTCAACAGAATTGTTAGATCCTTTTAAAGAAAACATATTTAATCAACTTTCATTGAAATATATGATAAACTCAACCCAATTTTATGAAAAGTAGTATACCATTTTTTACATAATTTCACATAATACAAATAGATAAATTTTAATTAAGTATTGTTATAAAGATTTAACTACCCATCAAGAGATGGCCAAGTGATTGAGACAGGGCATCATCACAATAAAAAAACCAAGTACAAATTGTAGTAATCCTAGAATCATGCTTTACATGAGGTAAAATTGGGGAACTCATGACTTGTACTATAGATAAAAAACACATTTACCCTTACCAAAAAATATATGATAAAAATTGACAAACTACATAAGCTTAAGCTTAAGGGGATATAATCCTTCTTGCCTTCCATATAGATAATGAAAATGATTGTTCCAAGTCTCACATGTTGCTTCTCGTGTCATTTTATAAACCTTGATTGGAAAGAAAAATAGGAGGGCAGAAATGTAAGAAATATAAAACATAATGAAACACAACGTAAGAAATAGAGAACATAATGAAACACAGACATAAATATCTCTAGACAATCAACACAATTATTTTCCTAGGAAATCCTTATATGGGAGACAAGAAACCCTAAAAAGTAATGATGCTCTAGACTCCTTTTTCCCTAGGAAATCCTTATGGGAGAAAAACAACACTAAAATGTAAACATGCTCTACTCTCTCTTTTTTGGTATGGAAAATATGAGAGTACAAAGAAAGAGGTAATCTCTCTAGAGTTAGCTAAGACTTTTAGCGTGTAAGGTTGCTATAAAAACTTAAATTCATACATTTTTCTCTCTAACTTCACACTCCTAGTTGTATTTTCAACTATGGAACAAAATACAATAACACAAAATGGAACTCTTATTCCTCCTAGTGGCCAAGTATTTAACCTAGTGTGATAGCCAACTAGGTGTAAGATTTGACTCTGTCAACCATTAATGAGGTTTGTGATTTTAGACCTTTTAGAGTCTTGTTAAAATTCCACATGTAGATAGCTTGCCATGCATGAGTTATGGGGCTAAGATGTCATTCTCTCGTACCATGGTGGTCAACATGATGGGTCAACTTACTAAAGGCATAAATTTTGAATGAACTTTGTTTGATGTTTTTCTTGCACCATTGGATATGTCTTTAAGTGTATAATAATGGTCAAGATTTCGGCACAAGGGATAATCGTTTGACCCCCAGAAATGTCATTTAATGCCTCAAAATGACTCCAAAAGGTTTTAGACCCCAATTCTCCACTCACCATTAAAATGACCCTACAAGTTGATTCTTTAAGTTTTTTCACTCTATAAGCATCAAAATATATGAAAAATAGTATAACTATCCAATATATATCATTATTTAATAATTTGTTAAAATTATGAGTAAGATATACATCATGGAATTTAAATAAATAGCGTTAATTCATTGAACACCCTTGTACATGTTCCTTGTTGATACTTTGAAAGTAATACTTTTTGAAAAATAATTTGTTTATGGATTCTATTTTCCACATTCTCTCAACCATATCAAAAACCTTCTTATAATATTTGAAATCAAAGGTCTTTCCCATACCAAAGTATGTACTTTTAAAACATGTTTTCTTGGTGATATGGGTGATTTAGAAATGATTGGGAGAGCGAAATTCCTTGAATTTAATATGTACAATATGTTTGGTTCATGCCACTAAGCCAAGAATTTTAAATTCAACTGACTTTTAATATAACCAACTAAATCCTGCAAAAAAGGAATAAAACAATTTGTGTTAGGGTTGTGGATTTAGGCATTGAAACAACACACCATGATATTTCAAATTTAAAAATAATGGTTTGAGTCCTAGGTAGCTCAAAATCCTATTTGTTTTCAAAATAAGGATGCACTCCCATTTGATTCTCATGATTAGGTTGTAATCATGAGGCTCTCGCTCAAGAGTGGACCTTCCCAAAATCTTGTGACGTCTTGTCACAAACAAAACCATCAAACTGAAAACACATCATGCAAGAAACATAGCTCGCTGATATATCATTTTTCTCCTTCAAAGAAAAAAAATTCACATCATGTGAATATCTCCATGTACTCTTACATATTGGTGTACAAAACCATCAACCAAACACAAATCGACAAAACATGCCTCTTCAAACAATCGACTCAAGTCAAATAATAGAGCTCAGGTAAAAATTTCCATATTTGTTGCATTTAAGTGTGTCAACGTAACTCTACTTTCAACATCTTGCTTCATGCAACATGCACCATACTTTGAATTTGCAAAGAAATTCATGAAACATCAAAATACATGCAAGGCCTTAATTAGATAAGAAATATAACCATCTGTTAGCAAACCATTTCAATGGCGCATCTTTTAGCTGCACTTCATCATGTGAATCATCTTGACCCTCATCGATTATGGAATCCTCTTTTCCATTCTTGTCGTTATCTCTTTCCACCTTCTTAAAATGTTGTGGATGACTTGTTGGATACAAAGTCCAACACTTGTCCACAAGGTGACCTTTCTTGTGGCAATGAGTAATAAACAATTGCATCTTATTTTCAACATCATTTTCCTTGTCCAATGGGCCTTTGACTTTTTGCCTCATTTATTTAGAAAGTTTCAATGTGTATGGATATCTTCTTCCAACATCTATAAACATTATGATTATTCAAACCACAAAAGGAGCATGTGCAAGTTCTTTTATATATCTTATGTGAATATTTACCATGTTTATCATAATCAAAAGCAATTTGATTAAAGACAAATTTATACCTTGAACATTCACCATTGTCGCCTTCTTGAGGAGGTTAATTTGATGAGGTAGTGGCTCTCCTCTGAATACTAGCAATGAATTCAATGACTAGATAGAGCTTTCAACATCCTCCTCTTTTACATTCTCATTAGCCGCATGTTTATTAACATCTTCTTGCAAAGTGGGTGTCAAACTTTTCCAGTCATCATGAACACAAACTTCATAAGCTTGAGGTAATGAACACGAAATAAAATTCCATCTTGGAATAGCTTCATGTGCCTCCTTCGCTTCGGAGCATTCTCCATGTTTTCCATAACCAAGACCCAAATAATTAGGCCCTTCCTCAACAACATTTGGCTCAACTATGCCTTGTATTAACTATGCCTTGTACATGGTTGCCTTTAACCCTTTACTTTCATAGCACATTTTCATCAAAAATTTGGACCTTATTCCTCTAGTGTGTCTTTCAAAAGCACGTACACATTCATTTTGAGAGGAAATTGAAGACAGAAACCAATAGCTAATTATTCTAACTAACCTTGACTAAAATGAGCTAAATTGTACTTTGATACCAACTTGATTTGAATATGGACAAACTAGTTTTATTGGGCTATCTCCCTCATTAGTTAAATAAAAATGTGTTTAGGACCGTCTAAAGTTAGCCAATTGGGAAGGGGTTTGTGTCAAGCTTTAAGTGTATTTTGTGAGAAATTTATGAGTTAATTAGCTTTTAAAAACTCATGTGTACAAATAAAATGCAAAATTTTTATTTAGGAAATTTTTTTCCCTCGATCCAGATTCCGATCATTGGACATGTAAGAGTAAGAAAGAGGGAATTCACTTTTCAAATTCTAGACCTTGTCTAAACCAAAATAAACTAGAGGTTTGGTTTTCAAATACATTCACTTATTTGGAAAATTTCTAGCTACCAAAAGTCCATATGCCAATCTACCTCCCAAGAAATACATTTAGTACACCACTGGTTAGTTTTTTGTCTTTCTATATTCTTTATCAACCTCTTCTAGTCCAATTATAAAAACCAAGTGAATATTTCTACATATTGTTTTCTGTCCCATAAACTGTACAATATATGTGGAGTTGCCTCACCCTAAACGAGATGTTTAACAAACATGATAATAGAGAAACAATTAGTGACGTCACCAAAAGATGTAGCCTCTTCAAGGTATCATATCCTCTCATCAAGGTCAAGAATCTATTCACCAAAGATGTCCTATGGAAATGATGGTTTAAGAAACAAAACTAGACAAAAACCTTCAGTGAGAACAACAAAATCTAAAATCTCTTTGTCTTCAATCTGCTCGTAAAGTTAAATTACATGTCCTGATCCATCTATGGTAAAGAAATCAAATAGTTCTATAAATTCCACCTTGCAACTCTAAGAGACATTGAATTAAATTTCATCTCAAGACAGGGCTTTGAGAGGACACTCTCAAAGCCAACCTTCGTTATGGATTTGAAACACATGGTAAGTATCAAGAATGCAAATTTCCTTAATGTCATAGCCTTCTTTTGCCTAAATGAATGCAAATTTCCTTGCCATTTGGCTTGCGACATTCATAATTCATGCTCATGGAACATGATTGTGTTGCAATTGTGATAACATTTTCTATATCCAGAAGCTAATAAAAAATGATCGAAAATGACATTTTTGCTCTGTTTTTTTTAAGATTTAAGGAAAATTACACCAAGTAGCTTCCAACCTCATATGACCATCATGTCAAACTCATCTCAGGATATTGTCCAAGTAAGAGCCACTTAAGCAAGCAATCTAGTATACATGACTCCAATTTCAATTAGCAGCAATGACAGTTCTAAGTATGGTGCAAACATTGCTCCATATCCTCAATGGGGCATGTTTGATGACAATAATTTGGGGAGTGAGAGAGGGAGATGGTAGGAGAAAAAATTCAAGGAATCCACGGGAAATTGAAAAATATATAACTAGAATAAGGTGGAAGACATTTGTAACCTAAGAGAGAAACTTGTGAGGAAATGGGTGAAGTTGGTATTACACACCCAATTGGACAACCTCGAGGAGAAAACATTTCTCCCACTTTATTTGTTGGCATAACCTAGTAAGTATTATTCACTAGCATGTATTTTGTAAAGGCCTTGTCCTAGTTCCCATTCAACTCCATCCACCAAGTTGTAGAGGATTCCAAGCCTAATTTCATGAAAAGTAAGTTGGGGATGATCACATTGACCTGCTTGATGACGTGTCTATGAAGATTAACTACCTTGAACTATTTTTTTTTCGTAGGGAAAGAGACACATTCCCATGTCTGAGCATGAAAACGTTATTTGATATTGTTAATGCCTCTAGTGTTTACTTCTACAAGTTCTATAGGCAGAGTCTGTAAAGGGCCAGGTAGCCTCTGGATCTCATCTTTTATAAAAGGTGACATATCTAGTAAATGCCCCTACAGTCAATCTCTGGAATGGATTTAAATAGAAGTTCTTCATTTTAATATCCATAAAACACAACAACTTTAAGGTAAACTATGTACATGTGTCATTTCTCCCACAAACTAAAGTGTATAAGTGGTAAATTTTATACCAAGTGTGCTCCCACCATGTAAAGCGCAATTTGGTAAACTTATCATTTTTATAATTTCTTTTTCGATTAAATTTAGTTTCACACATGATCAATTATTGCTTTGAAAGTTGTGTTCTACATAATTTGTATACACTAAATTACAAATTGATTTTTTGAAATCTATTTTGTGTAAATGTCGACCAATAGATATATATCATGGAGGATGAACAACGAAGATCAGCCGAATCCCATATGGAGGTTCAGGGATCAGGGAATGTTCACGGTATTTAAATATAATCTTAAATTTCCATACATGTGTGTACATATGGAATTGATTTTTTTATTAACTTTGTGAGTTAAAATAGTTGTTAATAAGTTTCATATTTTAATTTTTAGGAGGTAAGAGGAGAAGGGTTTCAACTCCATCCATGGAGCGTGGCCAAGGTTCAATCGGTCGAGGTATGAGTGGTAGCAGGTTGCGGGAAGGGGGTGATATTTATTCCCCCGAAGGCCAATCAACGGCTGCTGGTTCTCAACAGGGTCACTGTGGGTCTGGTTCTCAGCAGCGTCATTCTGGGGTTGGTTCTCAGCAGGGTCATGTTGGAGATGATGTTAACCAACAACATCAAGGTTGCCATAAATTTCAATATTTTTTCATTAAATTTGTACAACTTTTTTTACACGTGTTTTTTCTAATATACGAAATTTTATATATATTGATGCAGAGGCTGAAAATGTTCGAGCCAGTGGTCAAAATAGACGCAGGGCAGCGCGCTGCATTCAAGAAGAAGGCTGTCAACCCAGCACAATTTATCTGGCTGAGATTACTGATATACCATGGGAAACCAACATGGCGGAATGCACCTTACAAAGGTGTGAAAGCCTTCATGCAAAATTTCAAAGAGATCTCGTGGCTTTGTCTCTACCTGCTGAGAGTCGACAAAGCCTTGAAATAGTTGCACATTCATTGGGTGAAATGGTAAATGTGTACAAAAATCTTGGGCCAACGACTGATTCATTTGTAGAACTGATGAGAAAGAGAAAAGAAACAGTGATGGGTCCCGATAAATGGCAGGACATAAAACAAAAAGTTACAAGAGCAGAGGCCAAGTCAATGTTTAATTATAAGGAAGGGCCAAAAAGAAAAATGTTGAAGGTGCAGTATTTCAAGCACCCAGACAAAGCTAGTTATTTGTATGATCGACATCTTGCGGCCTTTGGAAGGCTTCCATGGAACGATGAGGTTCCTGTTTATTTTGCACAAATTTTTTATGCAGAATTTTTTTTGGGTATGAAACCCAACTACAATGACCTTCCTTCAGAATTTTTTGGCCCGGGGAAAGGTCGATTATATGACTGTAAGGGCGCTAAGCGAGATGTGGAGTTGCCTCGCCCTGAGCCGCCATTGGTGAGTCGAATGTTTCGAGTCGAAACTCTGCGATCAGAGATGGATGCGACTTCTCAAATAAGTCGAGAAGCAAGGGATGTTATGATCGACAATGTTCATAGCGGATTGAGTGGAGTCAATCTTTGTTTAAATCGACAAAGAGCACGTGAAAATGCACGTGCCAATTTTGTTTATCGTATAGATGAGGAGATTTACAACATGAATGTTGAAGATATCCGAACATATGCAATAAATTGTCGCAATGGTCTGCAAGACCTAATTTTTCATGAGGAAGAGGGCACCGGAACGGTATGTGTTAGTGACCTTAGGGTTTGAAATTATTTTTACATATACATTTGTACAATTTGTAATAAATACATGTGTATGTACATGTATACATTTATTTGTATGTGTACATTAATCTAATTTAATGTATGATTATATGTTAAAACACCATTTGCAGTTCTCAGGCATGATGCGTGATGAAAATGTTAATATTACGTTCGGGACCTCCAGTTCAAACGATGCAGATGGGTCTGACCATCATGATATGTTGGCACATGTTGGTGTTTTTTAAGTGACTTTAAAATAAATAATTGTTGCCACACATGTACATGTATGTATATATATAATTTGATAAAATGTTTTAACAGGTATCGATTCCGTCTGATGTTTTTGGGATGGCGGTACCTTCTTCTTCTTTAGGAGATGAGATGTACCTTCTACTTCATTGGGAGATGAGCCACAAGTATGGACAATTTTTCACAAGTTTAAAATTTATGTTTAAAAGTTATATATATATATATATATAATTTCAAGACCTAATCTTTCATGAGGAAGAGGGCACTAGAACGGTATGTGTTAGTGACCTTAGGGTTTGAAATTATTTTTACATATACATGTGTACAATTTGTAATAAATACATGTGTATGTACATGTATACATTTATTTGTATGTGTACATTAATCTAACAAAAATGTATGATTATATGTTAAAACACCATTTGCAGTTCTCAGGCATGATGCGTGATGAAAATGTTAATATTACGTTCGGGACCTCCGATTCAAACGATGCAGATGGGTCTGACCATCATGATATGTTGGCACATGTTAGTGTTTTTTAAGTGACTCTAAAATAAATAATTGTTGCCACACATGTACATGTATGTATATATATAATTTGATAAAATGTTTTAACAGGTATCGATTCCGTCTGATGTTTTTGGGATGGCGGTACCTTCTTCTTCCTTAGGAGATGTACCTTCTACTTCATTGGGAGATGAGCCACAAGTATGGACAATTTTTTACATGTTTAAAATTTATGTTTAAAAGTTATATATATATATATATATATATATATATATATATATTCTACCTCAAAAAGTTCCATTAAAAATTGAGATATATATATATATAGAGAGAGAGAGAGAGATCTATATTTTGAGTTATTTAAAAATTTTTGAATTTAGGTTCCTATAGAAGATTTCTTTAATCCACAGACTCTAGCAACGGAGATAGGAACATCCACAACATTTGAACAAGTTGTCTTTAGTTCCTTTTTTTAATATTATTGAAAATAAGTTTATATATGTACACGTGCATTTTCATTTGAAATTTTTTAATATATATATATATTTAATTGTACATGTATATTGAACAATTTACCACTGCAGATGTTCCTATGGGAGAACCTGTTCATCAAATGGAGAGGGAACCTTACGAGGTATTGCATGATTTTTTTGTTATATTTTGTTTTTTACATGAAGTTCTAGATATATATATATATTCTCATTCATTTTTAAAACTTCAAATTTTAATGTTCAAGTACATGTGCATTGTGTATGTAGGTTTCCTATTCACAGGATAGGGCGCGGACTGAGACGCTAGATCCTCCATTTGATGGACATGATTTACAGTAGATTTGATTTCAAAATTTAGATGGTTTTAAAATTTGTTAAACTTGATACAGTTTGATACTTGTGAGATTTACAATTTTTGGACATATTTTATTGCATTGTTATTATATAATTTGTTTTATTTAATTTTTGGATGGTTTTAGTACTTTTGGCATGTGAATGTGAAGTAATGTTGTCATCTGAACTACATTTGGTGCATGTGATATTTAATGTTAAATGTTTTTGTTGGATAGTTGAATTATAATTAGCATGGCATGTGAAGTTTTTACAACTCAAGTTTTGGATGGTTTCAATCTACATTTTGCATGTGATATTTAATGAACTTTAAATGTTTAATGTTTTAATGTTGCACAATATATAATCAAAAGGGTTTTAAAACTTAAAGTTTTGGATGGTTTCAATCTACAACTTAAAGTTTTGGATGGTTTCAATCTACATTTGCACATGTGGTAAATTGAAATGTTACTTATAACAAGATAATCTCCATTGATTTCATTGTATATGTTGATTTCTGATTTGATATAATTGCATGTATGATGGTACATTACTTGTAAAGTCATTGGATTAATAGTGTTCATTGATTTCAGTGTAAGCGCAAAAAATTATTGACAATGTAGAACGATTTTTGTGTTATAATAATTAAACCTAATAATATTGGAGAGCAAGAGAGAGAAGAGAGAGAACGTATGGTGTTTACTACAAGAGTTCGAGCTAAATATTTAAATGGTTTATGATTTATGATTTTTACTTTCTTTTTAATATAATCGATACGGAAAGATGACAAAACTAATCAGGGTGACAATAAGAATAGAAGAAGAAAATAGTTTAAGATTGATCACACTAAATGCTATTTGTAATTGATTACATTCTAATTATTCACATTCTATCATTCAATATTATTACATTGTCACTTTGCATTCAAAAAATTTATTTGATCATTTTCCATTATTAAAGTTATTCTACAATATTTATCATCTCAACAAATTGAGGTAACTAAGAAAATTTAAAATTAAATTGACTTGATAAATCTCAAACATATTTAGCATATTTAAAATGGTTATATTAATATTAGATGTATTTACATTTTATTTAAAATTAATCATATGTTCCTCATATTATCGATAGTTTTTCCTTGGTTGCACACGACTGAAACCAACCTAGATCCATCTTAACTACGGATCTATCAAGCGCCGAGAGGGATCAAATCTCTCGAGGTGCAAACCTTTACTCAAGTTTTGCACTCAAAAAAGAGGTTTGCACCTCTAGATATTTGATCCCTCTCGGCGCTTGATAGATCCATAGTTATGATGGATCTAGGAAAATAACTTTCTAAAAATAAGTAAGGGAAAAGCAGCATAAGGAACAATTAGGAGTAAATTTAGGAACATGTGATAGTTGGGTGAGATAAAATCATATTTTAATAAAATAATGGGAATTTGTAGGAGAGACAAATAGTGGATATGACATGTATTTTGGTGAATAATCGAATTTATGGAATTAAACAATTAATTATTTTTGTATGTGAAAACAAGATTCACACCTAATCCTCACCTAAAAGACTAAATTAAACACATTATTATTAAGGGGACGAGGAGCTTTCTAGGTTTTGAGCTCCCCATTGTTAGATGAGTGTCGTAATGGCATTCCATGTATTTTTTTGAGAACTTATGATATTGTGATATTCTAATTACGAAATAGTGATCTTGAGTACATGTTGAATAATGTAGTAGATAGGAACTTTTTGATAAGGGGAGATTAGGGAAGTGACCAAATTCCTATTAGTGAAAAAAAATTTCTTCACCTTCCTATAACTCCATTGTAGCTTTGGGGGCCAAAGGTAGAAGAGTACCTTGGAATTTCTTGGGTGAAAAACCAAGTAGGTCACCAAATTTGGTCTAGTGCATTGGAATTCATTAAAGAATTGGTCATTGGAGCTGCTTCAAGCTAGGAGTGAGCATCGTCACCAACCTACATTGAATATTTTACACTCCTTAGGGTGAATGATACTTTAAATTGATTGACAGTCTAAGACTTTCGAATTTTTCCGAATGCCAAATGATCTTACAAAGCTAGTATTTATAATATCCTAGTAGGTCATTCGGTGACAAATTTTACCAGAAACTTGAAACAAAGAGAATATATCCTTGGCTAGGACATCATGTAAGATGTCTGCCATAAACAGTAAAATTGTACTTAAAAGCTGAGACTCGAGCAAGTGGGGACAACCACTTGTTATCTCGTCCCTTGGAGGCTAGGCCATATGGGGACCGAATCTGACCTTACAAAATAAAGTGAAATAATTTGTACCATACGGTTGGAAAACATATACAAGAACAATTAATATACAAGAAAAAATAATTTCATTCTAGAATATATATATATATATATATATATCCAATACATATAACATTTTTCATCAATGCACATGTATAGAAAAACTACTTTCAGTTGATACTAGAGCACGTGCTTGTACCCAAACAATTTGTAACATGTGCAAACCACAAATAACATAAGCAGCTCAAATTTTAGTTGAGTATTGGAAGTTCTAAAACATATTTAATCCAAAGATAATAAATTGTTGGACACTTCACTCAGAAAAATTCTAATGGAATTCCATCTTCAATAATCTGTTCATGATCGGATTTTGACATTTTCCATTTCTTAATTTTTGATTTTTTCTTTGATTGAAATTCTATCAACTTTATGCGTGTTGCACACACCAAGTGACTATATTGACAACTTATGGAATCAAGTTCATAGTCTTCAAAGTAAACAAAGTATCCACTTTGATGAGTTTGTCTGAAAAAATAACCTTTCAGTATAATAGACCCTCTATCATATTGAAATCCGTGATCATTATAGTCTTGTAATAATTTCATTTTTCGTTCAGTGCAACGCATCAAATAATACTTCACATTTTCATCGTTGTCAATAGGTGCAATTACAGCAAAAACATCTCCTGCACAATAAAATAAATTTAACATTTAATTATGAATATTAAAATTTATTTCTAGATCTTTAACTCATTAGAAAGTAATTCAAATGTTACCTTCTCTAACAAGATCAGAAACTCGATCACCATCGGATGATATTGTAGTTTCCTCTGATTGCATTTCTTCAAACATTGCAACAGACATTTTGCCCTTTGTATTTAGCTCTGTATGTTTCCAATCGTTCACATACATTTTTTTTTCACAAACGTCATTGAATTTTGTGTTGTCTATGCAAACATCACAAAAACAAGAATATTTTCTTTTATCCAATGCAAACACATTTCTGGACAACTTTGTTTGAATTGAATGCAATTTTCGAGTCCCTTTTATTTTTTCAACGTCATTTCCAATTGATCTATCTACGTCTTCGATTCCAATATGTCAGAAAAACCTTTATATGGAAAATTAGAAAAAGAATTTGTAAATATGATATCAAAATACAATTAAAAATAATCATTGCATGTTAAATGTACAATGTTTAAAATTAGATTTCCAATATAAATTAAATTGAATGTACCTTCGCACTTCTCTTGATGGGTTTTCTCATGGCTTAGAGTAGCGATGCACCATTGAACAAATTCTTCAGCGTTCACAAGTCGGCGTGCAGAGTGGTTCATTTGATATCTTCGAAGTACTCGTTTTATGCATGCTCTTGCACCGTCATGTTCTCCTTTTCCATGGCGAGTCTCAAAGAAATTCCAACAATGTTTAATGCAGGTTTTATTATGAAGACAACACAACCAAAAGAATGATCGTGCAGATTTGAATTGACCTGCACATCCGTCTGACCATATCCAATGTTCATTGAATGTTATTCCACGATTTTTCAATGAATCATAAATTCTTCCAAAACAATGTTGTACAAAACATGTATCATGTGTACAATCGTCACTGATATAAAAGTGATATTCTTTAATGATATGTCGATTTTCACTCTTGCTTTCTATATGATCGACATTTTTTTCAACATGTCTATATAGAATATGGATGAGCATGGAGACTTGGTCAGAATGATAGTATTCACTTTGAATTTCTTTTTGTGGAACAAATGTGTAGTTTTCTGCAAAATCAATCACTGACAAAATGGTCCCTGGTGGAAAAACTTCACGAGATTTTTTGAATTGCAAGTCTTGCCATCGAGCTCTATTGGAATGCTTGGTGTATTTGTAAATTTCCGCCTCAAACTTTCTCAAAAAGTCCATCAGAAAAATTTCGTCTTCTTGTAATTCGATTCTTTTAACACTATCTGCACCTTGAATCGATGTACCGATATATTCATATCTCTTCCATTTCACTTTCATGTTGGACAATGATTGATCATTTATATCAATACGATATTTGTTTTGAAATTTAGTCAAATTTCCACAATCATCGCATTTTTTACCACCAACACATTTCGTTTTGTAAAATAGTTCATCGCTTTCTCTTTCACATAGAATTTGAGATATGAATTCATGGATAGTGGAAGGAGGAGGTGAATCCTTCCATAATGTTCTATCGAAATCAAGGAATTTTTCATAATATAACTCAAATTCCACATGATAACGGCAACAACAAGTGTCGCGTATGGTGATAGGTTTTACATACCATGGTTTTTGTTGAACAAAAGCACTGAGTGAAACATGAATTTGATGATTCTCTTCTTTGAACTTGTTGAATAACTCTATCTGAGTGGTTTCCAAGAGATATTTTTCATGTTCTTCGTACTGATTTCGTGCTATTCTTCTTCGCATCACATGTCTTGCAGTTGGTGAAACACGCGAATTGTTCTTCCAATATTCATATATTATTTTTTTAACATTTTCTCCAAGTCTATCTTTGTATGGTTGCCTACAAATAGCTCTCCAACAAGCGAGTTCATCATTTACATCTATTTGCATTCCACATTTTCGATGTTTGTGCAGAGTTTTTCGTGAGGTTCCCAGTGCTCGTGCCATAGATGTTATCAAACGATTCTCTTTAGTACTTGGTGAAACCATTGCCATCTGTATTCCTCTACGTACATTTGAAACATCTTTATCTCTAGATCTCTTAATTGACTTTATAGCACTACTCATATTTTTTATCACCTCTTCCTTCATTTTTTTATTATCTTTGGTTGATTTTTGAATACCCAATAGTGTCGTCGCTTCTTTTAATTTCCTTGATGATAGGA
Organism: Pinus albicaulis; assembly: GCA_034641835.2. Taxonomy (NCBI): domain Eukaryota; kingdom Viridiplantae; phylum Streptophyta; class Pinopsida; order Pinales; family Pinaceae; genus Pinus; species Pinus albicaulis. Next base: position 340,564,792 of record CM076570.1, on the reverse strand, counting down.
GACCTTTCAACATTTGAGCCTGAACTGTCACTCGCTCATTTAAGAAATGCTTTTCAAAAATGCAGTTGACACGATATCGTATAACATGGTCAGGTTTTTTATTTCCATATGTGTGAGTGTCAACATTTTCTAACATCTCATTATCGATAGTGATTTCATCTGTACATATTCGAAAAAAATAGTACATATTCAATAAATCACTAAATTAATAAATATGTCAATAAATATTAGGAAATTTTTAAATATATCAATAGATCATAATATTTACATTTACATACCCGATTCAATTTCTGCTTGAGGTTGATTTTCTTCTTCAATATTTTGAGGAGTATCTCTGTCTGTTTACATTAAACAAAATATTTTTCAAACTAGTTCATCAAATAAAAATTAAGCTTCACATTTTACATTAGGAAAATTTTAAATATATCAATAAATCATAATATTTACATTTACATACCTGCTTCAATTTCTTCTTGAGGTTGATTTTCTTCTTCAATATTCTGAGGAATATCTCTGTCTGTTTACATTAAACAAAATATTTTTCAAACTAGTTCATCAAATAAAAATTAAGCTTCACATTTTACATTAGGAAAATTTTAAATATATATCAATATATCATAATATTTACATTTACATACCTGCTTCAATTTCTGCTTGAGGTTGATTTTCCTCTTCAATATTTGAGAGGGCTTCTAACTTTCTTTTGCGAGATTGTCTCGTTTCTTCTCTACGTGCTTCAGGGTCTCTTTTTCGATCATATTTTCTTGCACAAGTTCTTCGATTTCCCATGAGAATAGGGTATGAAGTTCAAAAAATTTCCTTCAAAAAATTAGACAATAACTCAATTACAAAAAATATCACAAAAGATTTAATTTAAAAAAATTCAGTGTAAATTTTTTGTAAAAAATACATATTCCAATCCAAAACACATGAGAGAAAAATGTCTTATAAAAATGAAACGAAGCTCAAAAGATTTACTTCAACTCAAAACACGTACATACCTCCAAGAAATGTGTTTTGAATGTATTTTCAAGAAATTTTTTACAATTTTTGCCAAAATCACGCCGCCTCCAAGAAATGTCTTCCAAACAAAAAATTTCTTTAAACCCAAAATTGTAAAATCAATTTGCTTCCAAGAAATGCTCTTAAACCCAAATTTTGAAGAAAATTTTTTGAACCCAAACCAAGATCTTTGTAAAATGAGATGAAGTGTGCGAAATGTGCGAAAATTGTGAATCATTTCGCGGCAATTTATATTGACGCAAAATGTGTTTTAGTAGGGGGCTCTGCAGAACTTTTCGGCCGACAGAGAGTTATACAATAGTTCGGCCGAACTTTTGATCAAAATTTCAGCCGAACTATTAAAACGTTAGATTTAACGAGTGTTAAGCGGAAAACATAGTTCGGCCGAACTAACACGTCACCAATCACGCAAAAACCAGGCTCTAAAAACGGTTCTGCAACTTTGGACTAATTAAACTCCATAAAAGGTTGTTAATTAACTGTCGGAACCAAGACAAGCATTTTCAGAATTGAATCTACTTTCAGGAAATATAACTTTTATGGAATTTCATAAACGTTTATTAATTTTAATTATTTTTCTAATAAAATGGGTGCAAACAATTTGTGAGGGTCATTGTGATTCAGTGAAATCAAAATTTTGTATCTCCCAAAATAAATTGTAAAAAAAATTGAAAAAATTATGGGGCATTACATTGGTCCGTCGTCTCTAATGGGTAGCTTTTAGATTTTTAGTTTATAACTTATATGTTAAGAAATTTCTTGCGACGCGAAACATATCCAAAATATGCAGTTTTTCATATTGGACCAGTTCAAAAAACTCTAGTAATTATGATATGCATCCATTGGCTTTGTAAATATGACGAAAACAAAGTAGACTCTGTCTAGATTGTTGTAACACATTTTGTTTTTTCAAAAACACAAATTTGCAATGAATACAACATTGCGTCATAACATGACTTCTTATGAATCCTTTGATTGTTAAGAAACACACACTACTTTTATTTTTATCGCAAAATGAAATTCTACACAGAAAAAATTGTTATAGTTTGCAGAAAGTTGAAGAACCGAAAAAAAATGAAATTTTTTTCTCAAAAAAGGGCAAAAAGTGTAACCCAGCTTCACATTTCTAAGTGAGTGAGACCTAACTAATCAAAAACCCAAAACATTGTAATTGGCTTTGACTAGATAAAAGTGAACTAATAATGATGACATATATTTTTCTGACCATCTTAATTCTTATGACCAAGGTGGAGATTCTCAACCCCAATGTATAACTCCATTATGTATTTTATTCAAGTATGTGAGCTTATTGTTTTGAAATACATTATTAGTCAATAATCCAATGATATTCGTGGAACTTAGCTCAAAATGAGATATATTTGTGATGCATAAGCCCTCTTAATAATGCCCCCTCTTAACTATATTCAAGTGAGTGTTTCCAGTTGTATCAAACAATCTTATGTATGATGATAACATCATGTAGATTATTAACAAACTACTTTTGTTCATCGATATTTTGGTGAAAATGTATTTCCAAATCATGGAAATATTTGTTTAACCAGTGGGAGGGTTTCTTGAGCATCAATCACGCTTTTCTCTGTTGCATTAGGAAATTATGTGAATTTCTCAACATTGCATGGAAAAACAACAATAATGAGGTTGATTTGCAATAATTGAAACTTGAAATGAAGTTGAAGTAATTATATCCCTACCTCCCATTACCTTCAAAATTTGATTGATTAAAATATTAAGTATCTCATGTTAGAGTAGTAACTATTTACAACATGAAAATTTCTTAAACTAGGAACATTTGTATACTCACAAAACATTACATGCATTGTTTCAAGAAATTTTCTATCATGGCATTTAATAATGGCCAATAGCTACAACAAGGTAGAACATGAGAAATTGATTCCTTTTTCATTCAATTTAGTTTTAATACCCTCAATGTTAACATTAATGATCTAAGTGGATATTGGTGGCCACCCACCTATTCAACCTATACCCCTAGTCGGTTTCATCAGTTTCCTTTTTTATAGTAGAATTTACTATTTTTAGTAGGTTTTCGGGTCCTTAACTTTTGGAGAAATTTTGACCCCCCTAAATGGCATATTTTTTAGGTCTGCAACAGGCCCATAGCTGTATGTAGGGGAGGCTAGGGCTTGCGACAAATCCTATAGTACTCGGAGAGATCTTTCTAACAAGGTATCGTACGCACTACACGAAGATAATATGACTAAGTTACGACCCTGGGAAGTTGGCTGCCCAACTAACCCCAACAGGGCCCACAAACTCTTGGTGTTCCATCTCTTGGGGTTAGGGTTTTGGTTGTTTAGGATTTTCCCATATTCTTCAATAATAAAAATGCCCTTGAGCGTCACTATAACACAGTTCAAAGGCATGTAGCCACCACATCTCTTCTCAGAGATAAGCTACTGTCACTCGAGCTAGTTTATTTCCATTATGTATGTAAGCATATTTCAGTTTTTTGAGATTAATGAAATGAAGTTTTATTTATGTTGCACTTCTTTGTTTATGTTTATATATGTATTCTATTGCATTCATGCATAAGTTCATATCAATTAAATTCTTTAAAAATAACATACCTCCATGCTTCTTTGATAGATAGCAATATAGTTGAAACAAATTAATCTAATACATGTTTACTTATTTTGTTGTGATACTCTAATCCATTCAAAGTCATAGACAACAATCATGTTGAGAATCCTTCACCATCTCTACATGCCCATAATCAGACTTGCATTTGCCCATGCCAAGTCTCCTAGATTAGTTGTGGCAATATATTTATACTCAAAGACGACGATAGCACTCAAAGCTTTTATATTTTCTTAAGGCTCCAAGGAACAACATCCAAATATCACATTGATGACTTGAGATGATTATGAAACATCACTTACGAAGTAACTAGTAAAATAGGTAGTGCTTCAACTACAATTAAGAAATAAATCTTTTTTTATCTATAATAATAGTACATGAGTTGAATGCATTTGATGTAATTCTCACCACTATCAGAACTTGTTATTTTAACTTAAAATAACTAATGATCTAAAAATGAGTGTTCAAAAAGCTTTTTTAAACAAAATTAGCTTTTTCAAGATTTGAGAATGATTGAAAATAGGATTAATATGGTAGTTTCATAAAAATGCATGTATTATCACCCTTGCAATATACTTGGTATGTTGACTGTGATGTGATTTCATTATATGAAATCATACAAGATATGGTATTATTATTTATGGTACACTATCATGCCAGCTTGAACCTTCAAAGTACACTATTAACCTAGTGATTGGGAGGGGGTCAAAAATATGAAACAAAACCTTGGTAGAAATTTGACATGATGTACAAGGACACTGGATACATACAAAAATCCATGCCATGGATGGGTATTCCTATGAATGAGAGTGAGGATAGAGGGATGGGTTATAAATTTGGAGTGTGAATCTTCCTATCACATTTATTTCTAAATATCTACCTCCCTATTTTATTTGTTTTCTCTCCTCTCCTACCCCCTTCATAGCTACGTTATGATTCTTTGCATAAGGTTCTATCATTCCCTTCATTGTTACCTTGTGATTCTTATATTAGGCTTTGTAGATTGGACTATTGTCAATAATAAGTTGGATCTTTTTGGAAAAGTGGCATCAAAATTGTGTACAAATGCGACAATAATTTAATAAAGTGAAAAAAAATTATCGAAGCCCTGTCATGACACTAAAATAACATTATATGTGTGAAAAATATGTTAATTCAATGCAACAACATGCAAAATCGATCCAAGAGATGCATTAGCAACACAATAATGACACAAAATGATGCAATAATTATTATCAACATGATTTCTCCTATGCAATGTAGAAATTATAAGCAAAATCAAACCTCTCTTATCTTGGATTATATATCCCACAACTCCCATAATCCTAGTTAAAAGAAAAGTAATTGTATAGCTCACCCTAATCCTTACATTCAATCTATCTATTCATTAATTGTAATAACTATAGTGCTAGTAGGGGACTAAAGTTACACTAGTTATTTAAGACAATCCATTGGTGATACAAAATCATTTAAATGGTTAGATATCTCCAAATCACAATGAATCCATTGTATGATGCTTCAAATGTCAATGTTATGGTTTTTATTAGTTAATTAATTAATTCTTACATGCATGAAATTTGGTTATTCATACGGGGAGTTATAAAAAAGGTAAAAGATAAGATGGCCATAACACAATCCAAGACATGCACCCTCTTTAGTCTCATATGTTCCTTCTCTACATACAGGTATGAATTCTTTAGTATGACTATTCGATAAGTGGTATATCACAACACAAGGTACTTAGTAGCAAATAAATGGTTGTTGTTTTCTTCACAATTGCTTTATGATTATTCACATTAGGTTCTACAAAGTATACTATTGTTAATAATTGGTGGAAATCCCTAGAAGAATGCCATTTAATTTGTATGAAAATATGACAACTATTTCATAAAACATTAAATATTAATAATAAATCTTGTACACCAGCACTAGAAAATGTTACAATGCTTATGTTAAAGTGTACGATCCAAGTGGGAGCGAAGAGAGCTAAAGCAAGTGTTGGATTCATGGCTTCTAACTAAATCAACAGTGCGATAATGGTGGTATTTATGGTTGTTGGAATCTTTTGTACCATCTCCCCTATGTGGTAGTTAGCCATCAATGCAAATGTTTCAAAATTTCTGGAACAATGCATTAATACAAAGGCATATTCGGTATCATGAGCTCGAATGATGGAGCGAGTGGATGTAGTATACTACGAACTGGATCTAAATCAAGGGGCACGTGTTTTCTCGGGGCCCTCTTTTGTCAGGAAGCAAGCTTCGGGAAGTGTCTCAAAGGTTGAGGGCTAATCTTCCCTATCATAGGATCTCGAACATCAAACAAACGTGAAAAGGAGAAATAATGTTGCAGCTCTAGATTCCCTGCATCGGGTATTGGCTGTAGCTTTGGGATCCAGCGAGATTTTGGGATCAGTGGAGGATAGGGGCAGTAAACCTTATGACATAAGCACAGCCCATAAGGCAACAGGGGATTGGCCGACCGCTTTGGGGGAAGTGGGAAATGTGGAGCATCATAAAAATTCGTTCAAGGAGCATTCAGATGGTACGCATGTCCCTGAGGCGGTCGGGTTGTCAACAGAAGCTAAAAGGAAGCAGGCGAAGTGTATTAAAAAATATCTTTCCCTTTCATTACTTCTTTTGGGAAAATACATGGGGATTCAAGAAGCACAGAAGGTGGTTGAGCTCTCTCTAGTTGGGAGGTCGATGGGTCATTTCTTATCCAAGGCCAGGGTATTTGAATGGGCGAAGTTAGAGCTTCGTTTGGTAGTGGCCACAGACCCGAACGTTGGCATGTTGGCCAATGGGTGGATTTAGTTTTCCTTCAAGGGAGCAGAGGACGCAAGGAAAGTCGCTCATCATGCCTGGCACATCGCGAACGCTCTGGTGGTTTTTAGTCACTGGACACCTTTGTTCAACGAGGTGAAGGAGAAACAAGAGGTGGCTCCCCTTTGGGTTAGGATCCTAGGGCTCTCTTCGAACATGTGGAACAATTAATCGTTTCAAATAATTCAAAATCTTCTAGGGAGATATCTTAACCATCATTGGGCTTTTGAAGTCACTCGAGAAATTAGAATGGCCAAAATCCTGGTCATCATGGATCTTAGGGTGGTTATGTCGGTAGAAATAAAAATTAATATGGAGGAGCGGGATTTGGATCCTCAACATCTAGATTATGAAGGGTTTTGGTTCTATTGTTGTAGATTCCATGATCATGGCCACCTAGTCAAGGAATGTAAGTTGAATTTCAGTCATAAGGAGGGTTTAATCTTGAAGCAACAAGCGTCAGAGCTCGATTTTTCATCAAATGAAGGTAGGGTGGAGGACCATAAAACTCAGAAATATTATGAAATGAAGCTCGGGCAAGAGGAGGCGCGTTGTGAATCATTGGAGCAGAGGATTTTCGTCGATCCCCAATCAACGGGAATCCTCCCCTCACAGTTTACTACTCAAAATAAAATTGCCTCTCCTTCACTTGAAGTAGTGGTAGATATTCCCCCAGTCTTGTCTTCTCTTCCTTTAGGTTTTGATTGCATGCTCAATCTGAATTTTTTTAATAAACACGTAGAGCCTCTGTTGTCTTGGATTTAGATGATGGTCATGGGGGTAAAAATAAAGGATGGAGGGGAAGTCAATCATCCAGCACAGGAGTTTCCTATTAGGCTATCTAGGCATTTGTTATAGTAGTTTTACCATTCATATGTTATAGTAGTTTTACCATTCAACCTCCATTTTTCGATGTCAAAATGCTCGAAGGAGGGAGCTCTGGCCTACTTCCTTCATTCGAGGCAAATCTTAGTGCCTCTAGATGGCCTAGGGTTTGGGCTTGGTAATATGATGAGTGATTCCTCGGAAGGGATGGGAAGAGGGCGTAAATATTTTATGATCAAAGCAAAATAATAAGCCAGGGTGGAGCTACCGAAGGGCAGGCAACAGTTAATCAAAGGGGAACTTAGAGTAGTGCAAGCCCCAACAATGGTGCCTCAATGAAATTACTCTCTTTCAATTGTAGGGGGGTGGCATGCAGCATGCCCTCATAAAAAATGTGCTCTCAAGAGGCTCATAGAAGTTGAGAAGACGGAGGTACTCTTTCTTCAAGAAACTCTAGGCCCTGAGGTTGTTTTTGTTAAGGTTTTGGAGGATTTTCTCCCGAGCTGGAAGTTTCTGGGGTCTTATGTTGTTGGAAGAGCATGAGGTTCAGCAATAGGTTGGCTTCCAAGGTCTATCCGAGTGAAAAAAAAAACTGGGGATTTACTTTAGGGCTCAGGATTGAGGTGATTTGTGAGGGCCTAGGTCGATATTTCACTCTACTCAATGTGTATGGGCCTTGTGGGAATAGGCAGGAGTTTTGGGATTCCCTATTGAACAAAGAGCTTGTGTGTTCCTCGTATTTGATATAAGGGGGGGATCTCAATTTTTCGTTGGGGGTTGCAGAGTCCTGGGGCCCTAGAACCATCCTGGATCATCTGACTCACTTCTTCATCAATAAATTAGAAGCTAGCAGGTTGGTGGATGTGGACTTGATCAAGCTCAAGCCAATGTGGAGGAACAAGATAACTAGGGTTGATAACATATCCAAGAGGCTAGATCGATTCTTAGTAGATGAAGGTCTCTCTGATGGTAAATTGATGCTCACAAAATGGATCTTTGATGGCGGGTTGTCGAACCACTCCCCTATTCTTCTTGAAGTGGTTTGTGGAATTAGGAAGCCGACATGACCATTTAAGTTCAACTCCTATTGGATCATAGAGGAGTATTTATTTGAATTGGTTAGGAATTTCTAGCTCCCTTTTGATTCGAGAGTTAAAAGGTTTGTTGCCCAATGTTTTTTAGAGACATTAAAGAATCTAATAAAGGAAACTAGATGTTGGGCCTCAACCCAGAAGGAATCAAGATAAAATTATCTCCTACAGATCGATATTTTGCTTAGGGAGTGGGCTAAGAGGCCTGAGGAAGGATTGGGGTTGGAGAAAAGAAAACTAGAAATTTTAAAATTTCAAGACGAGGAATGGAGGTTAAGAAGTAGGGAAACTTAGTTATCTAGTAGTGATGAGAATACCAAGTTCTTCCAAGTTTTCGCCAGAGGAAGGAAATTGACAAACACTATCTGGAGTATGAAGAATAAGGAGGGTTGAGAGGTGTTTGATTTTGAGGGTCTGGCAAGGATTGGTAAGGCCTAATTCGAAAACTTTTTCAAGGCTCCTGAGGAAGAAAATATAGGGGAGGTTGTTGAGACAACGTTGTTGTTTCCAAGTTTTAATGAAGAAGTAGGAAATATAAGGTTAATGGCCTTGATTTATGTAGAGGAGCTAAAAAATGTGTTGTTTAAATTTCAGAAGGACAAGAGTCTAGGCCTGGATGGGTGGGGAGTCGAATTATTCTTGGGGCTTGTTGAGATCTTAGGGGGTGACCTATTAAAGGTAGTTGAAGAATCTCGAATGGAAGGTATGATCCTCCCTGCTTTTAATTCGACCTTCCTAGCATTGATTCCCAAGAAGGATTCCCCAGACTCTTTCGAAGATTTCAGATTGATTAATTCTATATACAAAATCATAGCAAATATAATTTCTAACAGGTTAAAGCCAATCCTTTCAGCCTTAATTAAGGAGGAGCAATTTGGTTTTTTAGAGCATAGGGAGATCCATGAGGCAGTGGGGGCTGCTTAAAAGGCCTACACATCCTCAAGATGTTGGATCTGAAAGGAGCTATTATGAAAATTGATCTTTCCAAAGCATTTGATAGGGTTATCTAAATTTATCTGAGGTTGTTGTTGACTTACCTGGGGTTTGATGTGGAATTTGTTAATTGGGTAATGGATTGTATTGATTTTGTCTCGTTTACAATCCTCATTAATGGGGCTCCATCCTATTTCTTTCATGCCCAAAGAGGGCTTCATCAAGGCTTCCCACTCTCTCCCCTTCTCTTCTTATTGGTTACAGAAGCTCTTGGTCGCCTTATTTCGAACGCTAAGAGAAGGGGGAAATTCCTGGGAACTCTAGTGGCTAGAGCATACTACCTGACTCACTTGTTTTTTGTCAACGACATTCTTATTTTCTCCAATGGTGGGTTGGCGGAGCTAGCTTGCCTAAAAAATATCCTTCAGTCATTTGGAAACACAACAGGGATGATTATCAATCCTAGAAAATCCATTTTTTGGTTAAGAAATTAGATAACAGGTAGTGGAGGAGGCTTGCTCACCTATTCCCTTACGAAATAAAGGATCTGGATGAAGGCCTCAAATACCTTGATTTCCTAATCAATCCCAATTGCTATAAAAAGGAGTACTAGTACTGGTTGATCGCCAGGATTGAAAAGAGGATAAAAGGTTAGTATTTTAGGTGGTTTCCTCATGCAGTAATATTGGTGTTGATCAAGTCTATGTTGGAGGCCTTTCTGGTGTATTGGTCCTCCCTGGCATGGATCCCGAAAGAAATCTTGGAAAATATTAGGAGGCTCTGATTTAGATTCTTTTGGTCTGGGAAACAAGATCAATCCACGCTCTCTTCGGTCAAGTGGGAAAAAATTGCTCTCCCCAAAATGTTGGGGGGTTGGGGGTTGAAGAACATTTTTAATTTCGCTCAGGCGCTGGCAGAAAAAGTAGGTTGGAGGTTTCTTTCCTTCAATATTTTATGGCCCAATCTAGTCACACAGAATTACATTGACCCTAAGGCATTGGAGGACCAGATTTGAAGGGAGGCGAAGCCTAGTGATAATGCCTCGCTCACCTGGAGATCTCTACTTAATTTGTTTGATATAATTGAAAAATTTATGGCCTAGAAGATAGGGAGGGGTAGCAAGGTGAGAGTGGGATTGGACCCTTATCTAGGTAGCAGTCAAAGCCATTAAATTCCTCCAAATTTTATTGGGGCCTTAAGAGACATGGATTTGGTTAGCCTGGATCAGGTGGTAGATCCGAGGTCTTCAAAGATTTGGAGGAATGGATGGAAATCTGTTGAGGAATTTGGGCTTGCTCTATAATTTTGGTCAGGATGGCATGATTATCTAAATTCACTATCATTGGGACATATCCTCCTTACAAATCAGGATGATTATTTGGTGTGTTAGGCCTCTCCCTCGGGGGTATATTATCCTAAGGATGGTTATGCATTTCTTTGTGTTGGTTTGGCCCCCAGGGAGGAGCGTTCGTGGTGGAGACAAATCTGGAAGGAAAAATTTCCTCCTAAGGATAAGTTACTAATGTGGTGTCTTCTGAAAAACAAGGTTCATGTGTGGAATGTTCTACAAAAAAGATTCATGGTTGGCATTACACGTCATTTTGTCACCATGACACTTGACAGTTAAACTGCATCTATCGCCATCTATACTTATGTTCCAATACACTCCTTTGCAAGTCAAACATTCATATTCCTTGACTAAGTGATGAATTTTGGGTTAAATGGCTCTTTAACCTCTTAAAGATGACTTGCGCACTTTTCCTAGTCATTTGTTGTGCATGCGTTGTTACTGCCATAAAATATTGTGCAGTTCTACACTCTGTTATACATTAAAAACTGCGCAACTGACTCAAAGTAAAGTAAAAATAAAAATTAATTTCTAGAAGCATAGTTGGGTGCATATATCCCAAATAGAAGCCTCTGATTCATATAAGTTCGAGACAAATCCCTCTAAGCATGGAGATAATTCCCTTAGATCATGGAACCCTAATCCCACTATTTGTGGATCTCATCCATCTTTTGAGGATCTGAAACCTCCTCCATTTGTCCTATAAATTGAGTTGAGACTTCAAGGTTAAGGGAGTTCACTGATAGTAGTCTTCTGCTGGTAATTTTGGATTGGGAATCTTATCATCCAAGGAGGAATATTAGAGGCATTTGGGAGGAACCTTCATGACATCAAGGCTTGGTTGTAAGGATTCTCTTTCATCCCTGATAATACATTTGGATACTTTTTCTCATTATGTTGTTTTATTGGAATTTTGAATGGTTTATGCTCATGTATTCATTAAAAAAAAATCAATTCCTAATTGTGTTGATCATTAGGATGAGCTAATTTTAGATTATTATACTGCATATGCCTTTGACCTTTTGTATGTTGGTGTTTGCATGTTTCTTCAAAGCACTAAGGAGCTACATGGAGACATTTTGTTGGATCTTCATGAGGCATTTCGTTTAAAAGGTTAGAGCATCATCCTCTTCCTTTAGTTTAATAATCTAAACAGAGTTAGCTTAGAGAAAGAGATATCCTTATGTATGTTCGTTTTTAGTTCTCCTTTAGGATTATAGGGATCGCTCCTATCCACAAGAGGGTTTTATCTGAATAACATTTGGGCCTAGTTGGTGTGCCCTCTATAAGAATGGTGAGGAGTATTTGAACCATGTTTTCCTCAACTACCCCTTCAACAAGCAGGTTTGGTCAAGTTGTGTCGGTGTGTTGGTATATAGACTCCATTGGGATGGCTTGTTGGTTGATGATGCTTGGAGAAGGTGGTTCACAACACAGGATCACAATTTAGTTTATTCCTTACCGCTCATTCTCATTTGGGGTATCTAGTTGGCAAGGAATAAGGCCATATTTATGGACAAGTCCTCAAATCCATATTTCATTGTAGTAGAGGTTGTGATGATTCTGAGTCACTTCCCCCAAAAGAAGTTAGGGGTGCCCCCTAGATTGATTCCTGATATTGAACCAGACTGTAGTAAGCCTTGGCATTTATTTTGCGGTGCCTCTCAAATCGTAGGTGCTCGTTGCAGGGACAGTCTCATTCTTCACCTCTCAGGTCCTCATTTTTTTGAAGTCACGTTAGGGGTGGGAGAGGGCTAAAACAACTAAGCCGAGTTGGCTGCTTATAAATGTATTATACTTTTTGCCCTAGATAATGGTGTGTCACAACTACAAATTTATGGGGACTTATTGTTGGTTGTGAATTGGCTCAAGCATATTCACGAATGTATAAAGATCAACTCAATCCCTTTATTCTCTAAATTATTGTGGCTCAAAAACGTTGTTCACCTTCTTTGCGGTTTCCCATATATTCAGGGAGCGGAACTGTCTAGTTGTTTGTCTCTCCAAAACTGGCATGGAAATGGCACCTAGCTTCTAGCAGGTGACGGAGTAGCCGAATGGGGTGAGTCACTCTGAGATGCTGCCTTTTGAGGGCCTTCCTCATTAATTTATACTCCTTTCTCTCTCGACTTTGTGCATATCTGTCAGCAGATTTCTTTTCTCTTTAGGTTTGGCTATGTCTCTACATAATTATTGGCTTTTCGGTATGTATGTTTGGAAGCCTCTCTTCCCCTATTCTATGTTCACATTTGCTCCTCTGTTGTTGGGAATCGTCCTAACTTTATTTTTGGTGGTTTGTTCTAGGTGGCATTCTCTTCCATTGTGACTATCTCTTGGATGAACCAATCCCCATTGTAAATCAGAATGCACCAGATGTGTTTACAACATGTAACTATCTTTTTTCATAAATAATAGTTACGTCCTTTTTCCAGGGATAAATAAATAAATCTTGTACACCTTATCAAACACTAACATGACATTATATTTCTATAAAGAAAACATAAAATCAACTCAATCAATACATAGTCAATCCATTAACCATCCCCAACAATATTTAAGCAATACAAGTTGTAAAAAAAAAAAAACTTCTTAACTTGATTTCTAGATTCTATAACTTTTGTAATCTAGGTAAATCAAAAAATTTAAGAAACTTTATATAACTTACCTTAATTTGTACATTTGATTCATCTATTCATTAACTATAATAACCATAGTGCTATAATAACCATAGTGCTAGTAGGAGATTAAAAATAAAATTATTTTTTAAGACAATACATAGATAATTAGCATTCATGTAAAGGGTTAGATATCTATGAATCACAACAAATACATTAGAGTGCACACCATTGCTTTAGATGTTGATGCTCTAGACTTTATTGGTTAAATAATTAATTCTTAAATGTGCAGTTTTCTGTTGTTCACACGGAGAAACATAAAAGATAAAATGGTTGAAATGACAAGACTATTTGAACATAAACCAAACATGCACCCTCTTCATTCTTATGTTTTTCCTGTCTATTTTTATAGGGAAGAATCTTTTAAAATGTAACATCATACATCAATGGTAGTTGTCTTTCCTCACATTAAGCTTATGATTCTTTATATCAAGATTTTATACTACACTCTTGTCAATGATCAATTGTAATTCCTCGGAAGAATGACATTGGAATTTGTGTAAATACAATAAAATTTCATAATAAATATTTTTTATTATAAACTTTATCATGATATTGATATCACCTTACATATTTATAAGATCATAATGGTATGATGCATGAAAGATGCAAGTGATGCACGTGTGGTATGAGTGAGAATAAATGATGCATTCATGAAACAAGTGACATATACGATGCCAACAAGACGCAAAACAACATAACAACAATTTTTAGAGTTTTGAGTCACATATGTATAACGTAAATATAACGGGAAATTTGGATGCAAAAGCATGCCAATAAAAAATAAAAAATAAAAATAAAAATAAAAAAATAAAAAAATAAAAAATAAAAAAAAATAAAAAAAAACTTAAAACATTGTTACCGATGAAATAGGTAACCGCATTGTTATCTACTTTTTTTTGGTAGCATAAAATGCATCTGATTTTGAAAAGCGGTGATGCAAAATCACACTTTTTTTTTTGTGCACATTTTTAACAATCTAATATTTTTATTTATGAAGTACGAATATTTGTTTTAAAATGTTAGTGATTTTCATGCTAATTTTGAAATGTATTGATGCAGCGTCAACTTTTTTTTTTAGAGGGGTGATTTTCATGCTAATTTTGAAACATATTGATGCAGCATCAACCTTTTTTTTTAGAGTGGTGATTTTCATGTTGATAATAAAACACAAAACTTAAATAAATATATATATATATATATATAAACAATAAAAAAAACCAAAAAAAATGTTAAAAAAAACAAAATTAACTCGTAAAAATAAAAAATTTAAACAAAAATAAATATATATATATATATATATATATATATATATATATATATATATTCGAAAATTATATCAAAATAAATGACAAAATTTGAAGAAAAAAAAAAAACACACATAATTTAAAGAAAAAAACAAAAAAAACAAAAATTAACCAAAAAAATTTAAAATTAAATTAAATTAAATTAAAATACAAAAAAGAAAAAATTAAATTTAAAAATTAAAATTAAAATAATAATAATAATAATAAGAAAAAATAAAAATTTTAAAATTAACAAAAAAAACAAATTTAAAAAAAAAACAAACAAACAAAATTTAAAATTGAAAAAAAAATTAAAAATTAAAAATAAAATTAAAAAATAATGAAAAAAACCACGTGCAAATAATTAAAAAATAAATATCTATAAATTTACTGGTTTTTTTTTTAATGAAACAATTAATAAATTTTAAAAATGAAAAACTAAATAAACTAAAAGATTAAAAATAATAATAAATTAAATTAAAATTTAATAAATAAATTTTAAATTTTAAAAATTAATTAATCTAAAATATTAAATTTAAAAAAATAATAATAATAAAATATATATATATATATATATATATATATATATATATAGATATATATATATATTGAATTTTAAAAATAAAAAATAAAATAATTTTTTGAAATTTAAAAAATAACAATTTAATTATTAAAACAAAAAAGAAAAAATCAAATTAAAATAGGTATATATATATATATATATATATATATATATATATTAAAAATACAAAAATAAAAATGTTACAAATTAAAAAATAATAAAAATAAAAATAAAAAATAAAAATTTTAAACAAGAAAAATAAATCTAAAAAGAGAGAGAGAGGAGACACCACGGCACACGCGCCAATACAATTTGACTGCACGCCAATCGTCTTTCGCCTCAGGCAAGACCGATCTCAGACTCAGCTCGCCAGCAGTGGCGGCGAGGCCGATTCCCGGGAATCACCGCCATTTCGACTCCGCCTCCGCAGGGAGTGCGCCGATTCCTGACTCAGTTTCCCGTGAGGCCGAGCTCCTGACCGCCTCGCGTACTCCCAGGCGTGAGGTCATTGGCTGCCACCATCACCATCTAAAATTTTTTTTTTTTTTTTAATTTTTTTAATTTTTTTTTTTTTTTAATTTCAAAAAATTTAATTTTGTTTAATTTAATTTTAATATAAAATTTAATTTGTTATATATATATATATATATATATATATATATATATATATATATATATAATTTTTATTAAATTTTGTAATTTTTTTTATTTAATTGATTTTTTTAATTTTTTCATTTTTTTTATTATTAAATTTTATGTTTAGTTTTTTCATTTAATTTTATTAAATTTAATAATTTATATTTTTTTTAAATTTATTTGAATTTAATATTTTTTTTAATTTTTTTATTTTTTATTATTATTTTTTTAATTACATAAAATTTTTATATTTTTTATTTAAAATTAGATTTTTTTTTTTTAATTAAAATTAATATTTTCATATTAATTTGTTTTTTATTTTATTGTTTATTTAATATATTTTTTTTAATTTATTTTTTTCAATTTTTCATTTTTAATTGATTTTTAAAATTTTTTAACTTTTTATTTTTACAATTTTTTTTTTTTTTCAAAATTTGTTTGTTTATTCATTTATTTATTAAAATTTAATATTTTTTAAACTTAATTTGTTATTTTAGTATTTTTTTTTTTAATTTAATAAAATCTTATATATATAATTTTTAATTTAAGTTCATATATATATATATATATATATATATATATATATATATATATATATATTATTTTTTATAACTTAAATTTAATTTATTTTTTAAAATTTTTTTTTTTTTTAATATATATTTTTCTAAATTTAATATTTTTATTGTATTTTATTTTCATTTTTTATTTTTAATTAATTTTTCATTTTTTTACTTTTAATTTAAATAATGTTTATGTTTTTTTTTGTTTGTTTAAATTTATTAAAATTTAATATATTTTTTTAAACTTAATTTTTTATTTTAAAATTTAATTTAATTTTTTTTTTAATTTAATAAACATTTTCTTTTTCTTTTTTAAATTTAATTTCTATATTTTATTTTTATAATTTCTTTCTTCTTCTTTTTTTTAATTTAATATTTGTATTTTGTTTTTATTTTTATTTTTTTATTTCTATATATTTTGAAATTTTAATCTTTAATTTTATTTTATTTTCCCTTAAATTTTAGGTTTTTTTTAATGTTTGAATTAAAAATTTTATTTTGTTTTTATTTTTATTTTTTTATTCCTATATATTTTTAAATTTTAAGCTTTAAATGTTTTTATTTTTTAAATTTATTTTTTTCTTAAATTTTAGGTTTTTTTAATGTTTGTATTTTAAAAATTAAAAAATGTTTTTTCTATTTTTAAAAATGTCAAAAATATGACACAATTTATTTATTTTTTGTTATTCCAGCATCAACTGGTTTTGTTTTGAGGGTGTTTTTTCAATCTTTTTTTCAAGAAACAATTTTGTTTTTAGCATAATTTTATAAAATGTTGAAATTTGACCTTCAAAAAAAAACCAAGTGCGTTCTGGAATACATTTTTTTTTGTTTTTGGGGTGTTTTTTCATGTTTTTTGAGTCTTTTTGGGCTAGAGTTCTCGTTTTGAGGTCAAGTTACCTATTTCATCAGTAACAATGTTTTAATTAAGGGTTTGAGAAATATGACATAAAATATCAATGTGAAATCATGACATATGCTAATAAAAAAACCCTCAACCAAGGGTTTGAGGGCTAAAGTGACATCATAGCCTCGTATTTTAGTAGTGTGTCAACATTGGGGATCACGTATTTATTATATTGAATTTGAGAAGATTTATTTAAAGCTTGGAAGTTGTGCTAAGCTAGTGTTGAGAAATCTATAAGGCAGTAGTTAGGATGATTTCTCTTTTCTTGATAATCGCTTGTGATGTCTTTTTACTTTTCTTACTTATTAGCTTCTTCTCTTATTATTATTTTTGTTCTTATCATCAAACAACTACCAAAACAAGAAGAACAACAATACATAATAACACATGATATAGGTTGCAAGCCAGGGCCAAAACCTCTCCACTTGGGAGGAAAACCTATAAATCTCTTACATTCTTATAGATTATTCAATTGACAATTTCCAAGACCTCTAGGCCAAGATAAACACCCTTCCAAGACCAAGTCTGACCTCCTTGATGATGTGATAGCTTTTTCCATGTCAAACCCAGTCAAATCTCTTCCAGTAGCACGATTTCGACACCTAGCTTCATAATTTCAGCCTCTACTGCAGATCTAAAATTTTTGGCCCTTGCAACAACTACTACATCCACATGTGTGAGAAAAATTTAGTCTTCCAAGGCCTTCCAACAACTTTGCTTAGCTTGCTTCCCTGTCTAGGTATGGTAGGTGACCTATTTAGCTCCTCTTCGAACAACTTTGATCTTCTTCCTGCAACTTGAGAATTTTGACCTTGAAGCAATAAACCATAGTCTTCCTTCTTTGTGCATGTGAGAGCGAAGTAGCCAAAAAACCTTCTTCCTTTGTCCTTCTTCACTAGCCTTATTGTGATTCTCCTTCACTTAGATGATGAGAAGTGAATGTGTGTCCAAAGAAGGTCGAGTTATCTCCTTTATATAGGCTTCTAAGGTGGAAGTGGCTCTTCAAAATAGGCCAACTTCTTAGTTGTGAGGCCAACTTGGCCTTGCAGGGTATTTTTACACTTTTAAATAGAAAAATAATTCTTTTTACAAGTTACAATGTGCTCGATGAGGTATTCAACATATTACAATGACTCTTTTAACTTCTTGACCTAGGACAAACCCTATAAGCACTCAATGGGTTCTTGACCTTTAAAATAAAATACCTTAAGCATGAAACCCATGCTCCAAAAATAACAATAATAATTTTTCTTTCATTTTACAATATAAAAGAATAAAAAACACATTTCATATTTAGGAATACCAAACCTAGTTACACATTTTTCAACACTCCCTCTTAACTAGGGAGGTATTCATAAATGGTACATGGACATTCTCAATCTGAAGAGATCTCATAAGAAGAGTCAGATTGGTAACCCATCTCTTTAGCATCATACCAACCAACATTGTCACATAGAAAGGCCTTGAATAACAACTCTATCTCTCCACAAGATCAGAGCACAATGCTGGCGAGACCAATGATTTATAAACACCATCATCATTCTCTCTCAAGGAACATACCCCACGTAGGTGTTCACAGAGTATGTCCTCTCAGGACTATTCCTATCTTAGATATCCATTCCTCAAAGAATATCTATCCTCTATGACTACTCTTATCTTAGACTCCTAACCTCACCCTCAAAGAGTATCAGATACCAGATGCTTACCTAATCCTCCACTCTTTCTTCCCAAGTGAAGAAAATAATGATGTGCCTATCTCTCCCTCTCAACTAGCGAGGATAAATCAACCAGAACAATCTTGTCTCTCAAATACACAAGCTTCTTATTAGGAAGAGATTTTGTCAATAAATAAACTACTTTATCATCGATGGAGATATATCGTAGTTGCAATAGACCATCTTGTACTAGCTTGTGAAAGTAGTGATACTTTTTCTTTATATGCTTTGTCCCCATGAAACATTGGGTCTACAGATAACCTCATACAATTGGTGTTATCACAATGTATCATTGTAGGGTCCATTGGTCCTTCAAACAAGTTAGAAAAAAGCTTCCTTAACTAGACAACTTCTCTGTTTACTTCACAGGTTGCAATATATTCAACCTCAGCACCACTCAAAGCAATTGATTCTTGATTTCTTCTCATTTGTAACACCCCCATCCCACATCTACCCAAATAACGAACCAACCAGGTTAAATATGCGACGAGAGGATACGATGATCAAATTCAACCTCCTAGGTAACCTTAAGGAAGTGGAACCAACAAGACTATCCGTCGCCCTCCTACGCGAGAACGCTCTGGAGAAGAATCTGTCTGTATGGTTTTGCTTCACAGCTGTACAGAACGCTCTGGACTGTTTTTTGAAAATTTCCCCTACGCTGCTGCCCTCGTAGGGCCCTGCTATTTCTGTTCCTGCTGCATCCTGTTGTGCCTGCTGCCCCCTGCTGCGTCCTGCTGTGTCGTGTCAATGTCTAGGTCGGGATCCGACGGCTCTCTCTACGCGTCCTGAGCTTTGCTAGGGCTTCTGCTGCGTGGCTGCCCCTGCGGCGGCCGGCCTCAAGCCCTCCCTATGGAGACGCTGGGTCCTTCTATGGATCTGCATTCTTCTCCTGCCATCGACGCCTTCAACCAGCTTCTTGTCGGTTTGCCTCAAAAGAAAAGAAGCAAAGCATCCAAATTTGTTAAGAAGCTAGATGAAATTCCTGAGATCTCTTTGCCTCTGGAGGCCCCCATTCAAGTAGCTTTATCTTTGGCTGATCGAGGTCTCATTGGCCAGTTCACGAGTCTGTGGCCTTCTCCGAAAACTACTGAGCAATGGGTTAACAGGAACTGGGCTCCTCTGATCAAGGAAAAGGTCACCTCTTACTTTCTGGGGAAAGGGTACTTCCTCTTCGAATTCTCCTCCAAAGAAGACAAAGACTTGATCTTTCAAAATGGGTCGTATTTCATGGGTTCTCAGGGCCTCTATCTGAACAAATGGACTCTGGACTTTGATCCGGCTGTCGATGTTCCCAAGGCTGTCCTGGTGTGGGTTCGCCTTCCAAACCCGCCAGTTCACTGCTGGAACTGGAGTTCCTTGAGACACATTGGCAACACTCTCGGGAAATTCATTGATCGAGCAAACAATAAGGACCAGTACGATTGTGCCAGGATCTGCGTGGAAGTAGATCTAGAGGTTGGTCTTCCAGAGGCTATCAAAATCAAAGTTGGAAGCTGGTCTCATGTACAGATCTTGGACTATGAGCAACTGTCGTTCAAATGTAGGAAATGCCACGTTCATGGACATTTTGCTAGAAATTGTCCGTCCAATGCTGAGCCAGAGAAAGGGATTGAAGAGGGTTGGAACCAAGTCAAACGAGCAAAAACCAATCACAAAGGGAAAAAACCGAGAGGACCCTCTATAAAAGGCTCTCTTCAGGATAATGTTCAACGCCCCCCTCCCAAAAAGGCGCAAGGAAACAAATTTGACCCTCTAAGCCAGCAGACAGAAGATACTCAGGAGAACGAGACACAAAATCCAGTTTCTCCTAGCAAAGACACTCCCTCAGCCTCCCTTAAAGGAACAAGTGCCAAAGATCCCAATGGTATGACCTCAGAAGATGAGGAAGAAGAGCAACAAACGAACGAGTCAGAGGAGGAAGGAGAAATAGGAGAATCCCAAACCTCGGTACGAAGATCTACAATAGGCCGTAAATCTGATAGGGAAAAAAGAGAGCAGGAGACTTACAAAGATAAGTTACAGGGCAGCCAGCCAACTCTGGAAAAGTTGCTAGCCTCAGAGCCTAGGATGTTGAAAAATCAGACCCATGGCTCCAAGGGGGCCCACCAGAAACATAAATAATGAAGGTCATCTCCTGGAATTGTAGATGTATGGGGAGTAAAGTTAAGGAAGAAGCCATGAGAAGCTTAATAAGAACAGAAACTCCAGACATACTTCTCATCCAGGAGACTAAGTTGGAAGACGTAGTCTTCCTGCAAGCATGCAAGAAACTTTGGTTCAAAAGTGAAGTAAGAGCAATCTCTGCCCGGGGCGCTTCGGGAGGGATTGGCACTCTATGGAACCCTAACAAATTTGTAGTCACCTTTGAGGCTAGTAATACTCACTGGTTGCTGCTGAAAATGCAGAATCTGGATACTAAGGAAATCTTTTGCCTCTTCAATGTATATTCTCCAGTCAATGTTGGGGAAAAAAGGAATGCTGGCATTCTATAAGGCAACAAGCAGACTTGACAAATCTGGAAAATATAATTATTGCTGGAGATCTCAATCTCACTCTCCACTCGTCTGAAAAAAGAGGAGGCAGCGCTGTTCGAGATCCGGCAAGGGAATGGGCGGAGGATCTGCTGCAGGACTGGGACTTGCTGGATATCAAACCCTCTTTCGGTAAGTTCTCTTGGTCTAACAAAAGAGTGGGCCCTGGTCATATCGCTGCCAGATTAGATAGATTTTTCATTCAAAGCTCTTATCTGTTACTAGGATTAGAACCTAGAATGCACATCCTTGCTAACAGCACCTCGGACCATAAGCCTATAAAGCTTGAGCTCCTGACCCATCTAGATCTGGGTCCTATTCCTTTTAGATTTAGTCCTTTCTGGGTCAAGGAATCAGACTTCATGTAAATAGTCAAGGATTGTTGGAGTCAGCCTGTCAATGGTTCTCCCTTCTATGTCTGGGAGGAAAAACTTAGAAGGGTAAAAGGCGATCTAAAACAATGGGCCAAAACCCTGTCCAACCCGGATACAGAAAGAAAATCCATCAAAGTCTCTCTCGCCTCTCATCAAACTCATATGGAGCACGCTATAGTCACAGAGGAGATGTTAGACCAAGAGGCTCATTTGCAACAACGCTTTCATAAGGCCTGCCTAGCTGAAGAAGAATACTGGAGATTAAAATCTCGAAATCTCTGGCTCAAAGTAGGGGACAGGAACTCTGCCTTTTTCCACAAACAAGCCTAGGCCAGGAAATGCTTCAACACTATTTCTGAGATTAAAGAGGATAACGTCACCTTCAAGGATTTTGAAGACATTAAAAAATCAGCCTTCTCTCACTTTCAAAACTTGTATAGTGAGGATAAGGACTCGGACCAATACTCAGATCTGCTAGACATTATTCCTTCTGCAATTTCTCCTTGTATGAATGAGATCCTTGAGGCCAAAGTCACCAAAGACGAAGTCAAAAAGGCCCTCTTTGATATGGATCTGGATAAGGCCCCCGGGCCGGATGGCTTTTCTGCCAGGTTCCTTCAAGTTTGTTGGGCGATTGTTGAAAAGGATCTGCTCAAAATGGTTCAGAAGTCTTAAAATACTCAAAAAATTGGAGGCAGCACAAACTCCGCTTTCTTAGCCCTCATACCTAAGGAAAAAGGCGCCAACAATTTCAGCAGATTCTGCCCGATTTCCTTATGCAATACTGGGTACAAGCTAATCACTAAAGTTATTGCAAATAGACTGAAGCTCATTCTTCCCAAAATAATTCCGGAGAATCAAGGAGGCTTCATCCAAGGAAGGCAAATCGTGGACAACTTCACCCTTGTTCAAGAGGAAATCCACTCAAGTCTTCTTCGAAAAGAACAAGGTATGGTGATTAAACTTGATTTAGCAAATGCTTTTGATCGAGTAAATCATAGCTTTCTTTTAAAAGTCATGAGCAAGTTTGGTTTTGGAGCAAATTTCATCAAATGGATCCGGGCATGCATCTCGGAGCCATGGATCTCTCCTCTTGTAAATGGAAGAGCCACTGAATTCTTCAAAGCTTCAAGAGGGCTAAGGCAGGGGTGTCCTCTTTCCCCTCTGCTTTTTGTCATCCAAGCCTCTGTCCTCAGTTTCCTGTTAGACAAAAAGATGCAAGATCAAGATATCAACAGACTGTGTATTGCAAGAGGGGTCAAAAATATAAACCACGCCCTATTTGCGGACGACACTTTGTTTTTGGGAGCTGCCTCTCTCTCCTCTGCCTCTAAATTTAAAGCAGTTTTGGATGAATTCAATGAAGCCTCTGGCAGTGTAGTAAATAAGAACAAATTTCATATCTACAGCTGGAACACCTCGCCCAGATTGCTCTCCGCTATTTCTAGATGTTTGGGTTTTGCAGCCTCCTCCACTTGGATCTCCTTCAAATATTTGGGCCTTCTTGTTTTTCTTAAGAAATATACAAGCAAATACTGGCTCCCTCAGCTTGAAAAATTCAAGTCTAGGATCCAAGCTTGGGGCTTCTCCTGGCTCAACACTGCTGGAAAATCTGTCCTTATTAAATTTGTGCTCTCCAGTCTTCCTCTATTTCAATTTGCTGTGCTTCTCGCTCCGGAAAGTATACTAAAAAAAATGGAAGAATTCATGTGGAGGTTTTTTTGGAAGGGAGGCAAATAGAATGAAAACAAGATTCCCCTTATCAGTTGGGAAACCATCTCCAAGCCTCTGTGGGAGGGGGGTTTGAATTTCAAAAACCTCTGTCAGCAAAATGTGGCTATGGCAGCTAAGATTATTTGGAGGATCATTGCGCCCAAGCCTGGCTGGGCCCAATTGGCTCTCTGGAAAAAGTATTTCAGAGGTCCTCGTTCTACCTATGTAGACAATGTAATCCATTTGCCTTATTCGTCTTTTCTCAAACTGTGTGTTAAAGCTGCTCCCTTAATCAATGCGCACTCCTATTGGATTCCAGGAAATGGAAAAAAGATCAATATCTGGGCTGATAAAATTATGAATAAGGACGCAATTGAAGACAGATCCTCCATTAGAGCGTTGAGTTGCTGGATGGATAGAGAGGGGCTGTGTTCGTTGTGGGATCTTTCTCTTTGGAACGACTCTGTCTGGGTAGGTTGGAAACGAATCAAGGTGCCGGCTCATCTGACCCTCGAATGGTCCACGCTGCTTGACCTCCTTCATGGCTTGGCGCCCACGCGCATGAGGAAAAGAGATATGAAAGTCTGGGGGCCGAACGCCAAAGGTTACACTGTCTCCATGGGATATGACAAGCTGAAGGAGAGGCCATACGTCCCCCCTGACCCTGCACCTTGGCAGGGGGTCTGGCGTTTTCCTTCATGGCCCAAAGTCGACTTCTTTGCTTGGCTTCTCTGCCACGGCAAGATCCTTACGTATGACATCCTGCAGAGAATAGGGTTCTATGGTCCCTCCATCTGCTCGTTGTGCAACGAAAATGCAGAGACAGCTGTCCATTTAGTTCTCGAATGCAAGTTCTCTAAGCAGATCTGGTTCTCCTTTATCCACAATTTGGATCCCAACTTTTTGCTTCCGTGTTCCACTGCTGATCTTTTTTCTAATTGGGCAATCAGATATCCTGGCCCCCCTCCTAAAAATTAGATAATTAAATCCGCATGGGTTGTCCTTCCAAAGGTTATTTGTTGGCAGATCTGGCTAGAACGAAACAGAAGAATCTTCAGAAACACTAAACAGAATCACAAGGTCTTAGAAATTAAGATTAAATGTCATTTAAAGGAGTGCTTGACTGATATAAAAGATGATTCCAATCTTAGCCAACAGGACATTGCTTGGGGATCTTCCCTTGACTTGCAATTTCAATCAGCAGTTAGAAACGTCCCTCCTCTCAAAGACTGGCAAATAAGGAAATCCGAAACTGGCCTTCAAGACTGGCTCAATTCACACTCAAGGCACTCTCTCTTTTTTGATGGGGCAGCAAAGGGAAATCCGGGCAAAGCTGGTGCAGGAGGTGTTGTTGTAAGTCCAATTGGGGAAAAAATTCATACCTTTGCTTGGGGACTTGGATTCTCATCCAGCGTTCAAGCTGAGGCTTTGGCCCTCTACCAAGGCCTCAAGATCCTCAAAGATTTAAATATAATTGAAGCTAATGTCATAGGTGACTCCCAGATCATTATAAACGCAATGGTTTCCAACTCCCCAGCCTCGGATCTCAAACTTGCAAGGCTGATATCCAGAATTAAGGGTTTGGAAAACGCTTTTCAGAAGTTGAATTACTACCATGTGTTAAGAACTCATAATAAACAAGCGGACATTAAAGCCAATAAAGCTACCCTCCTCTCTGCCGGGGTCAAGATGAAAGACGAAGAAGAATCTTGGGAACCTATCCCATAAGCTGTTCGTTGTCATGTTTTACTGTTGGCTCTTAAATAAATTTGTTTGTATCTTTAAGTTGGGGAAAATCTCTGAAATCAAATTTTTATATTTTCTATCATGGAAGAAGTTTGCAAGCTTCGACTGCATTCTCATTATTAGCAGTGAGATGCATCAGGATTTAGACATCCTCAATGTAATCAGATTTCCGACATTCATGCCAAGATGAATATTGATACTCCATAACCGTTGTTGTCAAAAAAAAAAAAGGAAGTGGAACCAACAGAAACACATCATACAAACCTTCCACACCAGCAACAAGACTCCCAAGAACCATCCCAACCACTCAGGTAACTATCCCATGGGTCCCACTGAGGTTTTAACCCACTTAACCCCCTCACACTCCCACAGTATGGGCATGTGTGCATCTAGGAGGTTCTGGTTTCTCCCATGACATAGGCATGCATGCGTCCAGTGACTCAATTTCCCATACATGTGCCTGCATCTGCAGGATTTAAGGTGCTTTTTCAGACCCAGAGCCCAGGCCAGTGCCCAAAACTAAATGACAAGCTCAGACATGAAATATAACAGTGAAACAATGGTGCAAAAGCAAATACTTGAATAAGGACTTGACTGGACCCCTACTAGCCATGACAGGCATTTCGTCAAACATGTCACAAATATGTAATCTACAAGTTTAAATATTAAAATTTGAACATAAGGGTCTCATACTTATCTGAGAATCACTAAGAAGCATTGTTCCCTTACATAATTAGGTGTGGTATCATCAATTAGGTCATATATACATTGTTTATTCACTTTCAAATAAAAACATGAGGAGAGCCATACATCATCATTGTCAGAATACATGCTCATAACCATAAAAATAACAACAAAAATATCAGGAAGACATCAACCATAGGATCCACATATAAACCAGTACATTTACACATCAAATTCCAAGGAAATGAACTTCTCATTAATGAATGTAAAAACCAATCGGAGATGGGACTACCATGTTCCACCCGGCCATATATTGGTTTAGCCACATATCTCTTTCGCCAATTACCCCCGTGTCATATTCCAAGCATGAATGTGGAACTCATAACCAACCAAACAAGCATGGATGCTACTAGATTTCTCCACCTACACCGTGAGGAATTTAACTACCTCCTAGTCTCTTAGGCTTTACCGTAATCCACAGTCTAATCCAGGGATCACTAGGCCCTACACCAAGACCCACCCTCCAGGCTTTACCGTACATCCCATCCCAGGACTTCTAGGCCCAACAAAGAGAAATCCACCTCTTGGCTTTACCGTATATACCACCATTCACCAACAAGGATTCCTAGGCCCATCGAGGCACACAATCTTCGATTTACCACAACCCACAGTCTGGTTCAGGGGTCACTAGGCCAGTGTCTTTACCGCGATCCTCATTATGGTTCAAGGATCACTACACCATGTGTTTGTCATTTCGAAGATCCACGTCACTCAAATTTGAATCCATCTAGCAATCCAGCTCAACCAAAGCATAAGAACCTATCTCATCAAGTCTATCTGGAAATGGAAACGCTAGGCTGAAAACAATGTCACACCTAGAAAATCCCATGCCATGATAGAAAAGAACCACATGAAATACCATGCATTCCAAATCTAGCAAGGAAATCACATGTGTAAATCAATACCTACAAAGAATCATGTTGTAGCTGCTTGAACCTACTCTTCCTTGCTTTCTCCTTCCTTCTTCTTTCCTTCTTTTCCTTTCTTGATCCAATGCCAAAGTGTTCCAAGAAAACTCTAAGTGTCAAAGAGTGTGTGTGAGAGAGAGAGAGAATAATGAGAAAGCTCCAAAAATTAACTGACAAAAGGTACCAACTAATCCTCATAAACCTTTTTATCGATGAGGCCTCTATTTTCTTTATTTTCCATTATTTTCCCTCATTTTCCTCCTCACATGCAACATGTGGCCTTTCACTTACCTTTTCTCCTGATTTCCATTATTTTTATAAATAAATGTGCCAAAAATTCCATTTTTCCTTTACAAATACTTTGACATTTAATTTTCCAATTTCCTTAGCCATATTAACCTAAATTAACACCCACTAGGATGTGTTTGTCCAACATTCAGCTTAAAATAAGTATGCCATTAGTCGTGGTTATTATTTTTGCCTTTATTAAATTTTGTTACATGGAATTTTCACCAAGGTTGTTACAAAACCCTCCCCCTTGGGGGACACAATCCTCAGTGTTCAATCACGCATATACCTCAGCAAAATTGTTGGAAAGAAAACATACTACTCATGGAGCTTTATAACATAGCTCGATGCAGTATTCACAATGATCACCCTATTGAAAAGCAAACTAACATGACAACTATAATGACATGAAACCCATACCACCACTTATTGGATCCTTTTAACATAGATCATGACATTTTTTACATCCATACACATATGTACATATACTCGAACATCACATCAAAACATCACCAAAACGTATTCCAAACATATACCAACATCATACCAAAACTGCTTTGCCTCAACCGGAAAACAAAGAAGGATACATAGCCCGCATTTGATCCACCATCTCCTGTGTAGCTTCATTGAGCCCAAAGTGCTTCCATTGCACTTTAACTTTCTCTATTGCTCGATTCTGAAGCATAAGCACCTTTTTCTGCAATATACACTGAAGCTTCGGCTGGGATTCTCCATCTAGCTCCACCTGCAATACATACCAGTCAATCACATGATCAACATCTTTAACATACTTCTTAAGAAATTATATATGAAAAAAATCATGGAATTTCACTATGGAAGGCAATGCAAGTAGATCGGCTACTGGTATGATCCTCTCAATAATCCTAAAAGTTCCACAAAACCGAGGTGCCAGCTTGGCACATGATCTGTCAGGCCCACGAGTTGGAGTGATGTGCGACCGAGTTGTAGCGGGAGCACCCATGTGCGACGGGAAGTCGTATTGACCAAATCGGGTAGTGTGACGACTCTATGCAGCATCTGGTGTTGAACGTGCATAGCGGGTGCGTCATATTGGTGGAAAGCCACCCGTTGACAAGTCGTGGTAGCGTGTACGGTGAACGAGCAAGTCGTGTTGACAAGCATTTGAGGCATGTACATGGTGGACGGGAGAGTTTGCGAGTTGGGCGAGAACGCGTCGAGCGACCCATGTTAGGCGCCCGAGTGGGCACGCACCCAAGACAAGCAACACGACATGTGGTGAACATCGGTGGAGTTGGGAAATAAGGTGGCATGAGCCGACACGAGAGGAAACGACGAAATGATTGGCAACGATGGGTTATAGCCTAGGGCCAACGTATTAAAATGTGTAGGATGATGTGCAGAAGTGGTTGAGCCAACCATGGATGAGGCCAATTGACGTGAATGTTGGGTGGTGTTTGGGTCCACCCAAGCCACATAATTAAAGATGAAGTTCAAATAAAAGGCATCGAACTCGTTTGGAAACATATCACAGATAAAAGAGTCGAATGAAGAGAAAAAACTGCAAACAAATACTATAGGGCAAGTCGAGTTGTAGGCGAGCAGAATCGGGCTAATCAGCAGACATGTTCAAGAGGTCAGGTGATTAAGTTCAGTCAAGTGGCAAGTCACACTGTGTGTAGGCCATGTGCCCGCACTGATGGGCAAAACTCCGGTGGGCAGACAGGTCGACGGTTCAGGCGGAACAGGAAATTTGGTCATGAAGTACTGCGTATCGTTCAAGATCATGTAGGCAGGTCATTTTATAGCATGTTACATGTAAACGGGCCAGCTTATAGTGCACCATATGTAGGACGGGTCAATCGGTGACCTGAGTCATGCATAAGTGCAGAAAGTGACCCATGTCATGCAGAAAGTGTTGAGCAGGTTAGGCCGAGCTGGTGGAGCGTGAAGAACATGTTGTGAAGTGACCAAAATTGGGGTTTTCGGGTTGAGTAGTGCGGGCAGGTGGGAGCAGTGTGCTACACGACTGTGGCACGGGCGTTTGGAAGATTTGGTTAAGTGTGCAGACTAAGTCAATTAGCAGCATGACTTATGTAAAATTTGTATTTTGTAAAATAATGAACAATGTTATATAATATTGTTGGGCAGACTTTACGAGAGTTTCCCCTCCCAAGTATATATGGGTATACTTGTGTTATTTATGATTTATGTTGCATATTGATGAAATATTAATAATGAAGGTAAATTATTATGATGCATTGTTAAATAACACTTATTGGAATTTTGGTTAAGTGTTGAGATAGGCGTATTCCATATACTTTAGTATTGGTGAAAAGAAAAAGTATAGTGGTGTCGCACCGCTATATGTGGTTGGAAGAGTACCACAAGTATAGGTTTGTGACAGTTGGTATCAGAACTTGATTCAGGGTGAGTCGAGTTGCATTGAAGTATTCAAGGATACAAGAATACAACATCATGGTTGCAGTTGGTATTGAAGCTTGGACATTATATTAGTTGGTCTCAATGAGACATTAGGAAGTTGAGCAGGGGCAAGACCATGGTTTGGCCGAAGCTGAACGAAGGAAGATGGAAAATTTGAGAGATTTTCAAAAGCTTGATGACATGATGGGTTATTGGAAGGATAAGAGGAAACAACACCATGAAACTCTTGTGCAAGGGTGGGAACTCTTGGGGCACATTGGAGATGGGTTAGTGGATGTGTGAAAATCCTTGAACAATATTCATGGTAGTTTTGTTGAACTTGATGAACTTGACGAGAAGATACAACATGGTAACCGAAGATTCCAAGAACTCGTGGATGAAAGATTTTGCTTAAGGGAGGAAAGTGCCAAGTTGCAGGATAAAGTCAAGGGACTTGAGGATGAGATCAAGAGGGTATTTCTTGATCGTAAACCTATTTTTATATAAAATGATGAGCTTTCATATATTGAGAAACTTGGAGATTGCTACCGAGCTATGAAGGATGATTCGCAAATTACTTCGACTAGAAGGGGTCGATCTCTGTAAGGAAGGTGCACTTAAGCAACATGCGAAGAAGGAGAAGCTTGATGGAATTCAAGCTAGACCAAGATTGGATTTCTTGAATGAACTAAAAGAATAGATTGCATACCTTAAAATCACTGTTAAATCGAGACATAAGTCGAAAGATAAATCTGAGGTGGATTTGATGAAGAAGGTTGTTGAGATAAGATGCAAGACTAAACTAGTGGAATATGAAGGTTCCTTGAAGTTGAGTTTTTTGTAGGTAACTGTACATGGAAAGAAGTTTGCAGCATTGGTGTATACAAGGGCTACACATAGTTTCCTTAGCAAGAAGGCAACATCTTCTTTTGAAAATAATAAGGTTTAAATGGAGAAATAGTTTAGTGCTTTCAAGCAATCAATTTTGGTATAAAATTTGTGACTGGTGTTTTGAAAAACATACAAGTGAGAGTGGGTTCATGGTTTGGAAGTTTGGATTTGAGGGTGATTGAGATGGATGATCATGCTATGGTTTTGGGGCAGGACTTCTTAGTTGCATCACAAGCCATACTGATGGTGGACTATGGCATACTCTTGATTACAGTTGATGGGAAGACCATGATCGTTCCTATGACAAGGAAGAGTCGCTTGGGATATCAACCAAGGATTTCTTCGATGGTTTTACATGAAAAGAACTCGGATGTGAGACATGACTATGTGGAATAGGGGGAACTTGGATGTATGAATTAAACAACAAAGGAGAAGTGCATGAATATTTGCAAGAGCCATGAATGGGAAGAAGGATGGAGGTGGAAAGGTGATTTTGCTTCTCAAACATGCAGTTGAGACTTCTACCGAGTGCCCTCACCATGATGGTATTGTGGAGAGAGGGGGCTCAATTGCTTCTTCTAACACAGGTCCAGGGAAGGATTATGAAGGTAGATATCCCATTGGCATTGTGGTCTATTCCAGGTATGTTATAGGCATATATGATTTTCAGTTGATGAAGGAGAAGCTAAGTGTTAGGTCCCCGTAGTTTTGGCAGACTGGCAATGACCAAAAAGACAAGGGTAACATCAAACTAATCTTTGGAGTCCTAGGACCTAGCCTTTCTTGGACTCAGAAGGGCTCTCTCTATGCTTATATAAAGGATTTAACTTGTTTGATTTTAGAGTTTTATTTTATGCTAGTTATAGGGATTAGGGTTTGCTTGTTTATTTGTTTGGTTGGATAGGTTGTCAAAAAGAATAGGTAGAGTAAGAGAGGATCAATCCATTGGGCTATGGAGTCTGCAAAGATTTTGAAGAGTGAAAAAATAGTTCAAGGGTGTTTCATAGGGCAAGTAAACAAGGCCAAATGGATCTAAGTAAGTTTTGAGTGAGTGAAATGAACATGGAGGAGTGATTATAGTAGTTAAGGGGAAATCAAGGATCCTTTAACAAACTAATAACAAGGAAAAGCTTTCAACATGATTAGCATAGTAAAAACTTGAAAAGCAATGAATGATTCTTCAACCAAACAATACTAAGCAGACCTTAGAGAAACAGATGAGGAAACTTAGACAGCAGTTAAGGATTCTCTGAAACTTACTTTCAAACAATTAGATTTTTAACATAACATCTCAGTAAAACTAAAGAGCACTTAAGAATTCATTAGTTAAACTTCAAGGAAGAAAACATAAATATCAAAGGATGCAGATAAAGCAGGGTGCCAAAAGACATATCATACTCTAATATTTCTACCCCATGATAAAAGAAACATAATGAGAACTAAAGAAAACATGTACAAAAGGTGGAATACATCACCATTCAACACAGCTTTATGAATCCTAAGAATGAGCTTAATCCACGGCTGCTCAGTCCAAAGCCATCACAAGACACCAAAGCCAATTTCACAAATAAACTCAGAGTCTATATCATATTATGCTTAGCAACCAACCAAAAAAATACAATAAGACCTCCATGCTCTATTTCTCTAACAAAGGAGGGCAAAAACCCTAATTAGGGTTTTGGAAACCCTAAATGTCATTTATGTCCAAAGAGGTCATACAAGGCCCAAGGCACATAATATCTATTACAATAAATGAAAGATAACTCAAACATAACTCCTCAACCAATTCTGGATTGATTTGCCTCAAAAATCCAAAAAATATCTTCCAGTTTGTTTGGTTGACTTTTTTGCAAAAGCGCAGCACAGAGGTCCAAGGGTGCAGTGCCTGCACTAGAAAAATGGGTCACCTTGCAGCTGAATTTTTATGGCCTTCCCGATGTCAGAATGGGCTCTGTGATGGCTTGTTGGAAAGACTGTTGAGTCTAATTTCCAAAAATTCCATTGGTTTTCTGATTGGGCCTCATTTTCATGTCTAAAAATCAAAATTCCCAAGGCTGGTAAAGGCGCAGCGCCAACCCTGAAAACATGGCAGAGAGGTGAAATTTTAGGTGTTTTTGACCCTTTTGGAGGACCCAATCAACTCCAAATGACCTGAAATTTGGTATTGATGTTGTACTTGACCTGAGAAATCCAAAATTTAAACCATTTCTCTTGAGGATTCCTATCGAAAAAGCGCAGCGCCAAGGGCGTTGCGCCCTTGGACCTTCAAATCAGCAAAAATTCAAAATTTCCAAAGAGTTCCCAAATCTTAGATTTGCCTTGCTTATTATGTCTAGGATACTTGCATGGAAGCATCAGCAAGAAGCTTAAGTTTTTCTTGACCTTTTTCTTGCTTGAGGGCTTGAACTTTGGCAAGGGCTCTTTTGAGCTTAGCCCTTGCAATTTGATTTCTCAAGGCATAGTGCCTGGCCATCTTTTTCTGTAGGCTAAGGTCCCTTTTAGTTTTCTTTAGCTTCTTGTTTTCAACCTTATAATAATTAATGACATACTTTTCCATGCCAATATTTCTTTGTAGTCTATGATCTGAGCATCCTTGCTTTGGAGCAATATGCTTGTAACCCTCTCCTCATCTTCATTTTCACTGTCAAGGTCAATGAATTCAAATTTTTGTTTAGTTCCATGCTTACCTTCCTTATCTCCAATAGTGACCTTTTCCTTGCCTTTTTCAAGCTTCTTTATTGATGTGGAAGGCATGGCCCATTTCCTTTTAGAGGCAGTAAACACATGCCTTTCTCCCTTTTGGTATGTCAAAGGAAAAGGTTCAATATTGTTTACCTCAGTGCCATATGTCTTGTTTCCATATTTTTCATGACCTTCGCTTGGCTCACTAGCATCTTGGCTTTCTTCTTCACTTGTGTCCTTCATGCTAACATTATTGACTTTTTTATTGTCTTCAACACTGCCTATGTCTATACTATGAGCCTCACTGTCTTTTGCACTGCTTTCTGCACCATCATCATTTCCACTATGAGCCTCATTGTTTTTACTGTCCTCATGGCCATTATGACTGATGCGATGACTGTCAATGTCTCCCCCCTTGCTATTGCTTGCCTCATTGTTGTGATCTTCACTTCTATTATCAGCCTCTTCATTTTCTTCACTCCTATCATCAGCTTCACTAACATTTTCTTCCTTGGTGTCATTGATGTCATTACCATCATCATATGTCTCTTTGTCACTTTCTTCATTTGTATCCATACTGCCTTCTGTCTCTTCATCTCCAACATCATCATTTGTTTCTACATCATTGCCCTTATCATCACTAGGAGCCTCACTGTTTTCACTGTCATGCTCTTTGTCATCTTCTTCATCATTGGTTTCTTCATCTTCATTGACATCTATCTCCATGTCTGCTTGACCACTTTCTTCATTTGTGTCCTCATTGTTTTCTTCCCTTTACTATCATCTTCTTCATTATTGATTGATTGATCATTACCCTCTCCTTCATGGTCACTTGATTGTTCATTTTTACTTTCCTTATTTCCTGATGCACTGGGAGAGGGTGATGAAAGAGGGTTGTCTTGAGGTGAAGGAACATGTGTAGAGGTGAAACATGCTCATCAGGAGATGATGGAGGAGTAAGGATAGGAGGATGAGATGATGAGGGAACATTTTGCTGAGGATGGGGTTGTGGGTTTGTGAAGACCTCATGGGCAATGAAAACTTCCCATGGAATACCCTTTGGCTCTAATTGATGCAACACAACCATCTTAATCAAGGAGTGATGAAATAAACTTTGCATCTGCTGTGAAGGGTATCTCTTTTGCACAATATAAGACATCTTTCCATACTCCTGTAGAGACAGTAGGGAAAATGTAGCATATTAACCCTAGTGAAGTGCATGATCAATTTGATATGATAGGAATACAACCTGGAGAACCTCCCCTCACATGTAAAATATTTCATGATGACCCTCAACAAGGGTGCATACCTCTCCAGAAAATGTGAGAAATGGAAGATAGATTTACAGTTTTCTTTGTATCTAGGTTTAAGGAATGGGTCATAGTGGCTTATGTCCAAGCTGGCCTATTTGAACCACTTTTCACCAACACTAGGTATCCCAGTGGCAATAGCAATGGCATCTTATGACAACTCAAAGTCTACCCCTGCAAGATTTACTTGTTTCTCATGAAATTTGAGGATGAACAACCTAGTGAGATCAGGGTGACTTTGTACCCATTGTACTCTTTCACAGAAATTAAAACAACCCACATTTTGGAAACATGTGACAGTCATAGGAGAGGCATCAAGCTCCATTGTGTTTTTAGGTTCAAACCTATTAATCGTTCCACCTTTGTATTGATTCCTCCTTGTCACTTGGCCTTCTTCACTAGTACCATTTCCCCCTTCTCTTGACATTTTGACACCTGCTGCTTTGAAACAAAAACCCTAACTCTATTTATGAAATGATATGGAGAGGTAATGGAATGGTGGTAAAAAGACAGCGTTTTACAAGTGAGTGAGAGGGATAAGTGAAGGGGAAAATTGGGCAAAATGAGAAGCTAAATAATCCTGAATGAAAACCAACTGATATATCAACCCCTACTATGAAATACCTTAGTAATGATGACAACTTTGAGATGAGGGAGGTTTAACCAGTGTTTTTGAGTGTGAAACTTAGGTCTTCACTTAGGATTTATTTCTTTAACAACCGTCAAATGCTTGGAGAGGAGGTTTAGGACATCCACTTACCACTTAAAAATGTTTTAGAAACCCTTGATGGCAGCTTGAGGAGGCCTTGAGTTAATTTGAGAGTTTGAACTGGTGCAGATGCCCTCCTGGCCAAACGCGTAGTGCTTGAACGTGCAGTCGGGCGGTCTAAACATGGATTTAGGCGGCAAGGGCACAGCGCCGTGCAAGGCTGAATGTGTTGTCAGGTGGCTGAACGCACAACGGTGTGGGTTGAACGGCCTGTCGGGTGAGCAGAGGCACAGTGTTGAAATGCATTTCATGGGACTTTGCCAGGCCTGTTGGGTGCTGGGTGAAATGCGTAGCATTTAGCCAAGGGCGCAGCGCATGCACATAGGCGTGCAATGCCTGACTCTGAACGCGCAGCGCTGCCTTGAACACACAGCACCCAGTAGACTTGCCCAAATTCGACCAAAAAACTAATAGTTCTTCTCCTGGATGTCTTTGATGACTTTTTACAAGTGAGGAAAGGGTTTTGAAGTGTTAGAAGAGTTTATATAGCCCTTGGAACTTTAATTTTAACCATGAAACCCACTTTTCTCACGTTTTTACTCTCTTTCCCTTTTTACTGATATTTTTTTTATTTCTTGCTTGCAGGTGATAAAAACACTGAAATGGCTTTCTATTTGTAGGTTGTTGGACTGATGATATTTGTCTTTCCTTTGATCTTGAAAACTTGACATTTTGTTCTTATATCAACAACCTTATAATCACCTTTGAGCTCAACACTATGTTTTTTATCCCTTTGACCACTGAGTGTAAGTAACTGAAATGAGAATTTGATCCTCCTCTCACTAAGTGTGAAACTTAGGTCTTCACTTAGGATTTATTTCTTTAACAACCATCAAATTCTTGGAGAGGAGGTTTAGGACATCCACTTACCACTTAAAAATGTTTTATAAACCCTTGACGGTAGCTTGAGGAGGCCTTGAGTTAATTTGAGGGTTAGAACTGGTGCAGAGGCCCTCCTGGCCAAATGCGCAGCGCCTGAACATGCATTTGCCCTGTCTGAACGTGGAGTTGGGCGGCAAGGGCATAGTGCCGTGCAAGGCTGAACATGTTTTCGAGTGGATAAACGTGCAACGGTGTGGGCTGAATGGCCTATCAGGTGGGCAGAGACGCAGTGCTGAAACGTGTTTGCTGGGCCTTTGCCAGGCCTGTTGGGTAACGGGTGAAACACGCAGCGCGCAACCAAGGGCGCAACACATGCACACAGGTGCGTAGCATCGTGTTAATTTGCACGGTGAAGACTTCCAAGGGCGCAGCGTCCGACTCTGAATGCGCAGCGCCGCCTTGAATGCACAACGCCGGGTAGACTTGCCCAAATTCGACAAAAAAACTAACAATTCTTCTCCTAGATGTCTTTGATGATTTTTTGCAAGTGAGGAAAGAGTTTTGAAGTGTTGGAAGAGTTTATATAGCCCTTGGAACTTTAATTTTAACCATGAAACCCACTTTTCTAATGTTTTTACTTTCTTTCCCTTTTTACTGATGTTTTTTTTTATTTCTTGCTTGCAGGTGATAAAAACACTAAAATGGCTTTCTATTTATAGGTTGTTGGATTGATGATATTTGTCTTTCATTTGATCTTGAAAACTTGACATTTTTTTCTTATATCAGCAACCTTATAATAACCTTTGTTTTTCACCCTTAAGCTCAACACTATGTTTTTTATCCCTTTGACGACGAAGTGTAAGTAATTGAAATGAGAATTTGATCCTCCTCTCACTAATATTTTTTACTTCTTTGTCCTTTGAAATAGTGAGGAATTTCACTTTGGCAAACTCTGGGATGATATAGACAGTAGCCCTTTCAAATCTTCTTCCATGTTTGGTTTTCTTGGTGTGCCTCCTTCATGTGATTCGCTGCACTAGATCCTTTCTTGGCACACTACTGGCCCAATCAGGCTTAGAAACCCTAATTCTTCTTGAACACAAATTTCTTCCTCTCTCTTTGTTGTGAATGTCTTCATTTTGGAGCAGACCTCTTGTCTAACCAATTTTCTGCTAATGGTCATTTTAAACATTCCTGCGGAAATGTCAAAATTCTCATTTGTCTCTTGCAAAACTTGAAATTGGTAGAGTGGTCTTCTTAGGAGATTTTCTGATCTTTCTTGGACAACCATGTGCTAATCTTCTTTTACATTTGAACCAGCTTCTAGCACAAGAAAAATAGAGCTTAAAACACCAAGGATGACCCTACAAGCTATGAAACCCTAATGACCTAGTGGGGGGATCCTTTGACCTGGTTTTTGATTGAATCTTGGTTTGGGGTCTTCAAGTGTAAAAACAAAGTTTTTGACAAATTGATGTATTCAAGATGCAAAATCCAATGTACTTGATTTATCTAAAGAGCCTACAGAGATATTTTTGAGACCATCAATACTTGAGGAACCTGGTGAATATGGAAGGAAAGGTTGATTGGTAACCCTATATGGGAAGTGGAGTGATGGGCAAAGGCAAAATAGAGTACTGAGGTTATAGGTGGGAAAATAGGATATAGATGAGTGGCACAAGCCCGTGAGGGGTCTTTTAGGAGTGGTAAGTTAAGCATGGAATGGCAAAATAGTAGAATAGTGAAAAATCTGGTATAAGGATAATGAAGGCAGTGAGATTTCTAAAACTCACAATATTCAGGAATCTTGTTTTTAGAAATCTAGTTTTAGAAATCTAGAACTGATATTTAGTCATCTACAGATAGCAAAAATTATTAATGACTAACAATGGCTCCACTTGGGAAGGACAGCTCCTTTTCAAGAGGTGTCCAGGAACTCAGAGCTCAAATCTCTAAGTTTTGAAGACCAATGCCTTACTTGCACTTTACAGATTTCTTTCCTTCATTTGCTGATGTTCTCTTGAAGCTATGATCTTAAAATCTGAAAAGACATATTTGCTTCAACCTCATTTCTACCTACCCATCATACCTTGTCTAACATTTTTTCTTCCTTTGGGTGCACTTGGACTGGAAAACACTTGACATTATTTTCTTTTGAAAGCATAAAAAACTATCTACTTGTACCCTTATCACTACCAAGAATTTAGATTAGACTAATGAACTCTTCTTATTCTCTACCTATTCTACTCATTTGTCAAGATTAAGTTGTTTGACAAACTTCATTTTCTAACCTACTAACATAAAATTGAAGCATGATCAAACCAGGATTGAGCAATCTGATTTGGCATGGGCTGTGGTATTTGGACACGCTGCACACAGACATTATTTTTGTACAATCAAAACTAGAAAACATGAGGGCTGTGATCTAGAATTTGTTAGGCATCCCTCTCTTTCTCCTTGGTTCAGATTTGAGCATTAAGAACAACAACTTCTTTTCCTAATCTATCCTACTGACAAGTCAAGTTTAAATAGTCTGACAAGTCTTCCTTCACTAATCTATCAGCATGAATTTAAACATTTCTAATCATGATTAGGTTTTGTGATTAAACAAGACTATTTTTCTTAACAAGTAGTGGCATTTAGGCTTGCGCACTTTCAGCAATACTCTTTTTTTTGGGTACGGGGTTGTACCT
This sequence comes from Pinus albicaulis, assembly GCA_034641835.2. NCBI lineage: Eukaryota > Viridiplantae > Streptophyta > Pinopsida > Pinales > Pinaceae > Pinus > Pinus albicaulis. The sequence goes on along the minus strand of CM076570.1, from coordinate 340,525,913 downwards.
CTTCTTTTCCTGCCCTCTTTTTTTTCTGTTTTTGTGTCTTTGTTTTTCTAATTTTTTTATCAAGTAATGTTATGTACAATGACTGAAAGCTTCAAACTAGGAAGTTTGACAAAAATAGTGTTTTAGCATCCTGCCATTGACAAGACCTTGAAATAGCTCTACTCCATCCAGCTCTTGTAAAAAGAAAGCATTGTTACCTCTAATTGAATGAATGATGTAAGGACCCTTCCACAAAATTTCAAACTTTCCATGTTTGCCTTTGTCTTCTCTCCTTGAATCCCATTTTAGAATTTGTCTCCAATTTGGAAATCATTTGCCTTGGTCCTTTTGTCAGAGATCTTATTTATGTTTTCTAGCATTGCTTGTGTTCTCTTGTAAACTTCTTCGCTTGACTGATGTAAATGAATGGTTTGGTTCAACCTTCTTTGCATATCAGTCTCTTCTGATTGCACCTCTTGGAGGAGCTTCATCACTGGAACTCCCAAAGATGTTGGGAGAACTGCATCCATGCCATACACTAGTTGATAGGGAGACATACTGATTGATTTCTTGGTGGTTATTCTATCAGCCCATAGTGCATGCACTAGTTTTCTATGCCATGCCTTTTGGTTTTCTTCCAGCAGCTTATTGATGATGTCACCAAGATTTTGTTAGAGGACTCGGCCAGTACATTACATTGAGGGTAATAAGTTGTAGAGTGCCCTAGTGTGATGTGATACTTGTAGCAAAAGTCCACCATTATCTTAGACTTAAATGTAGCAGCATTATCGGTGATGATCTTTCTTGGGCAATGTTGACGATCAAAATTGTACTGCCGACAACAAGGGGGTCTCCCCGGTGAAAGGTCCCAATTAGAGCTCATACCATTTGGGATAGGAGACCCATTCGGTATGTGGGCCCAGCTGCCGCCATAAGTGTTTCCACTCTTGGTTTTCAAATGAGAAGATGATGGAGCAGAGGCAAAGGTGAAACAACCAATCAGTGAAGCAAAATCAGCCCAAGATTGACGAACCATAAACAAAGATACAAGCAAGTCCAAGCAGCAAAACAAAAGGGGGGTATGTCTGTATAGGAAGAATTGTATATGAGTTCTATATGTATTCTTGATCGAATCATCTGAGGAAATGGTCTCAGTGTAACTGTATATCAGTTGGATAAATCGGGATGGAGAATACTGGTATTTACTGGTGATACTCCTGCGTGAATCTCCCTTAAGTTCTTGTATAAGTTGGACTGTGTAAATCAAGCTACGAGTCTGCCTGTGTATTCAGAAAGGAAAGGGTATGATAATGTGTAGATATGTACCTTGTCATTTTGGGATAAATTGTCAATGATTGTCCAAACTGTATGTGCCTTGGTCGTATTGAGGTCAGTGCAAACAGTGCCAGTAATTTGAAATAAGGGTTTTGATCGCCTTCTGAGAATTGACGAGAGTTGAATGAGATTTCATGACAAAGTACACATATAAGAAACATACAACAGAGCCTATAAAAGAGCGGAACTCTGCGTTACCATAAAGAATATATATATATATATATATATATATATATATATATATTGGAGGTGGAACCATAGTCTTATCAAAGAATATATATATAATTGAAATCATAAAGGATCAGAACCCGAAGTCAATGAATGCGAGGGAGAACGTAACTCGCATTAACTTTGGTTAAAAACTGTGGAACCCGCGAGTGGTTTTGGAGAGTGGATTTTCCCAATTCCGCACCGCCTTTCGACGTTAAGCGGTATTCCTGGAGTGTGGAGCGATTCCATACAGGAATCGACGCGTGTCCCAAGCGGTTTTGATTAAAATGAAATTTCGCGCATTAACGATCGGCGGAAGACGCCTAGCGAAATGAATAAGATCCGTTGATCTGGGCAAAGGCTATCCAACGATGGGCGATCACAGGACTTGCACGAGGTTTAATAAAGGTGCGTGGATGATAAGTCATGTATGTTGTGTGCATTCGATTGGCGGTTGATGGCATTGTGGGCCCGGCGGAAATATACGTAATGAAGTTGGGTTATTAATTTAGTATAAGGCTCGACGGAGTATAAAAGAACTTATGCATAACGACGAAGACATATTAACCTGTGTAATGGATTAAATACAATATAATTTAAATATTTATCACTGAGGGTTATATGATAAGATTGATCATATATATATATATATATATATATATATATATATATATATATATTCGACACTGGGTTATTTGCATTGATATATATTAAGGTTACGGAGGCTGCTATCTTTTTGTACACAGTAGATGGGGTGAGGCCCCGTAGTAAATATTGGCCATTGATTTGTGGTCAATGTTTGATCAATTGGTCAACTACGGGGGGTACACATCCCGTTAACCTCCACGCTGTTTGAGCCCCCACACTCCGTTGATCTCTGCCAACCTGCGCGCTTTTTAAACCTCTGCGTTGAGCGATGATGCAGCCGCCTGTGACTTGGTGGCAGTTGGAAATTACATTCCAACAAGAAAATGGTTGGACACGAAACTTTGAATGCAATTAAAAAGTGGGAGCAGATATTTGTTTTGTTAATAAGGCAAAGCGTTTCCTGTAAAATGAAACCAAAGATTATACAGTTGATGGCATATGGTAAAGATTGGGAGCACTGATATATCCGTGTGATTAAAAAGGGTTTATAAAAATGCAGAGTTATATTTAAGTTTGACTAAAAGACAACTGTACATACAGCTATTATATAACTGGAATGAACAAGAAAAATACAGGGATTCAGAAGAGCAGTGAACAGGTGAAATGTACAGATGACAGTAAACAAAGATGATGCAGAACAGTTTCTTAACAGCAGTAGAAAAAGACAAAATCCAGTAGCCAAAGTTTAGAAGAGGAGCTGGGTGATATTGAAATATGTAATTTAGAATGTGAATGTAAATGATGTAATTATTTTTTATTGTTTGTGATGCAAAGGCAAGTATCCTAAAGAAAAGACAAAAAATTCCACTGTAGCATGAAATATTGTACATATTATTATGATTTTAAATTGAGTTGGACAAATAAATGAGGAGGCAGAAGACCAAGAGGTATGACCATTCATTTCGAATTCCTAGAGGAATACAAATAGTCTTGTGAGAATTCCTATATAAAATCAATTTGATAAGCTCAAAATGTGAGAGAGAGAGAAAAGGAGAGAGAGCAGATATAGAGAATGCAGAATATCGAAGAATAAAACAGAGAAGATTAAGAGAAGAAGAACAGATACAGAACAGAGCTGATATCTGGAGTAAATGAGCGAACATTCAGCTTAATAGCTGTCAGTTGTAGCTGACAAAGGTTGAAGCCTCCTGTAGGTTGGTGCCTACAGAAAATTGAAGGGAGTTGGTGCTTCCTTGCAAGTTGTAGCTTGCAGAATTGAGGTTGGAGCCTCCTGTAGGTTGGTGCATACAGAAAAATAGTGGTGATAGGGAGTAGGAGCTTGCCTTTGCATCACAACAATAATAAGATGTGGTTTTCTCCCGTTATGGGTTTCCACTTATATCTGGTGTCTCTGTGCATGATAGTTATGTATTGAATCTGATATGTATCATCTGCTTAATACCTGCAACTCTCATATTAAGTCTACTTCTATATTAAACTAATACTTGTTGCTTGCATTCTAAGATTACTTGCACATTAAATTGGATATGAAATGAAGGTGTAAATAGCTTAATGAAAAGTTTTAAGAGATCAGGAATGCATTAAACTGATTCACCCCCCCCCCCTCTCAGTTTAATTAAAGGTTCAACAATTCCCGCCCTGCAAGAACAACAATGTTCGCAATCAGATCCAGCATAAAAAATTGTGCACCGACAAGAAGACTTACCTGAAAAGCATGTTCGACAACCAGAAGGTCATGGCTACTTACCAGAGAATGTGCCAGAATGGATGGTTCAATTCGAATTGCACTTTCATCCCGATACACAGAAATACGTACCTAAAACCTAAAATCATTTATAAGTGACACACATCCATCCACGCACCACGCTAGGTCCAACAGAAGCGGGGTAGGACATCGCCTATTTGCAGGTATATTCATCAAATAGGATCCATCAAACCAGCCGGGAATCTCACCATGATATTGAGGATGATAAATTTGATGGAATGGAAAAAATAAGCATCCGCCAGGCAAATTTTAGGTGCTCGTGAACCCAAGTGCGAAAAACCTAATTTTGAAAGCCCTTGTTCAGAGTTGTCCCTGGGTTTTTTCGAGGATGCGAGGATCTGAAGCAACCTTCAGTGGAGGTTGAAATTCCTCACCATCCTGGACAAACTCTGGACCTTCGAGCGGGGGGCTTCCAAACTTTGATGGTTTGGTGAGATCAACCGGCGAATGGATGTGATCATTAATCATGGTGGTTGGACAAATTTCAGTGGGCTTATTATCAATTCGGCGAAATGTTTGCGCACTGACCGGTTGACAATCCAATGTATCATATTCTTTAGATTTCCCAGGATGGGGTGAATTGACTGGAATATTTTCAGGCAGTATAGAGGTTTGCCAAACATCACATCCTTTTGCCTGAGTGCAACTGGTACTGGCTGGGCAAAAACCGAAAATATTATAGACAATGGTCGGTGTTTACCTTCCAGTGAATAAATTAGGGTATATCGGTTGTTGCATACTAGCTGTTAGGGAATAGAAATCTATGCGCAGGGAAAGATCACTCGAATGGAAGGTTTGCCCAGATGAGCTGACATACGACGTGGTTATGCCGAGATGAGTGTGATACGTGGGAACCATCATTTCAGAAACCCTAATCTGAGAAACCCTAGTTTGGCTTGCTTCAGCGGTTTCCTTGTGATCGTAAGAACTTGAGGTAACATCCAGAAAAAGCTGAATTGCTTCAATTTCCTGATGGGTCCTTGAGTCATCACAAAGCAGATCATCAAATTTTGGTGGTTTCGTATGGTCAGCAGATAGATACGAATGACAGTCCTCAGAGGCGTGAGTGAATATATTTTCTTAGAGCCATCAATTTGATTAGGTTGGGCATATTGTATATTAGACTCCTCTTGGGTTAAAAATTGGGATGAATCAATAAAAAAACCTCTTGAGGCTGCTGAGACATCCAGTCACTCTTTTGGTTGTTTAAATATTGGGGATGAAAAATATCAGACATAAGAGATTCATCAATTTTGTAATGCGAGTGTGAAACACCACCCACGTGCTCATTGTTGTTGCCAACACCAGTACAAGACGATTTCGAAAGACTTGAAGAAATTACTGGCGTGGAAGGCTCAAGAAATGAATCAGGGAATAATGGATGAAATGATTTGGATGCGGAGGCATCCACCGTACATGGACCTTCATCTCGCACATCAGTGTCATCCAGAGAGGCAAATGATCCTGCATGCCCAGCACGGTCCAATGATTTTGAAGGGAAATCAACTTTATTTGGGCCAAGACTATATTTATTATCAGTATGTGAATGAGATTTAGGACTATGCCCAGGTAATCATTCAGTGGAGTCGAGATAGGTTTCATTAACAGGGAGAGATGTTGGGCCAATATGGTATTCAAGCTCTGATTTTACAGGGTGCGTGAAATATTCAGAGGTGGTACAGCAGGTTTTATTTTCTTGCATACGTCTATCATCACTCAGAACTTTTGGGACCACAACTCCATTACACGGCAATTCAGGAGGAGGAATAGTAATATTCTTTTGGGAGGCTTGAATGTGTTTTGGACTCAGGTAGATAGACAAGGAAACATTAGGGACAAAGTCTGAACAGCTAGAAACTTGAGGATCATCATAACAAACATTGGGATCAGGCTTGGTTTCTGATTGAAATTGTTCTAGGGAAACGAAAACCACATGTCGAAATTGTTCAATTAAATATGCCCAATCGACATCCCTTTCAGGGAACTCAAACAAAGATGAAAAAATCTAATAGAAGACTCCTCTAGAGATTCTTGAGGTTCCATTCTAATCTCATTTAACCGTATTAATACATTTTGAAAAGCATACTTGTGAAAATCTTGTTGTAATTCACCGGCGAGCTGCTTGAACGAATGGATGGAAGCTGCCGACAATGTGCGGCACCATTGCTTAACACGACCTTCGAGAGTGAGGGAGAAAATCGCACTAGCGAACTCCTTATCATCAATTTCATAACACTCACAAAACTCACAGAAATCCGAAAGGTGCTTGGTTATGGAAACTTCGTTCTCATCGTCGAATTTTAACTGGGACAAGTGATACATAGGTTCATCTGGGATTGAGCATCGAGAACCAGATAAATCCGATAAACATCTCGGGAGAATGATTTGGGGATGAACCATTACATATATGAGACTAACTGCAGGCTCTAAGGGCTCAGCTTGTCGTCTATCCCTCCTTCTAGCGCCAATTTTGTTGATGGGAAAAATTGTACTGCCGACAACAAGGGGGTATCCCCAGTGAAAGGTCCCAATTAGACCTCACGTCGTTTGGGATAGGAGCCCCATCCAGTATGTGGCCCCGGCTACTACCATAAGTGTTTCCACTCTTGGTTGTAGGATGAGAAGATGATGGAGCAGAGGCAAAGGTGAAACGACCAATCAGTGAAGAAAAATCAGCCCAAGATTGACGAACCATAAACAAATATACAAGCAAGTCCAAGCAGCAAAACAAAGGGGGGTATGTCGTGAATGGGATCGGTGAGCCGAAAAACTAGTCAAACATACACGAAAGAAAACACTCCAGAAGTTAACTGCAAAGTAGTTCACAATATATCACCGACGTGGCAAGGAACAGATAAACACTGATTCGAGAGAAAACGTACATGCAACCACGGTGAATTAGTTCATAATCAATTGCATGCATGAAAGCATCTGCACAACATAGTGAAATATTAGATAGCTAGTATTACCACCACAAACAAGCACATGAATCAATGACGGAAAAGAGAATATATTATTGATGATGTTGCAACGTCAAATACATGTTTACACCTCGTCAAACCCCAATAGTGGAACATGGGCTATTCATCTCAATGCATGATACAAAAAACCTAGCCTCGCTACCTCTATCTCTACTTGGTACCAAGAGCTGAGTGCCTTTAGCTCTCAAGCAACAATTCCTCTATCATCCTGGCTTCAATTGCTGAGCTAAAAGTCCATTACTCGATTTCCCGAATTTGTATATATAGGTTGAGATGTCCTTTGAGTTTCCCTTGACTCTTGGTCTTCCTGACTGTTGGGCTGGCTTGCGACTTGGTCCATTTATGACCTGTGACCCAGGGGCTACTCGCGACCTGCGACCTTGGGTCATTTGCGACCGGGTCGCATAGTCGCATTTGAGGCTCGGTCGCACATTGCTTTCCTTCTTGAAGATTACGACCCTGTGACCTATGGAGATCTGCGACTTGAAAGGGTTGCATAGTTGCATTTGAGGATGGATTGCACATTGCTTTCATGCTTGAAGACTGTGACCTTGCGACCTGTGGAGATCTGCGACTTGAAAGGGTCGCATAGTCGCATTTGAGGCTGGGTCGCACATTGCTTTCATGCTTTAAGATTTCGACCCTGCAACCCATGGAGATCTGCGAATTGAAAGGGTCACATAGTTGCACTTGAGGCTAGGTCGCACATTACTTTCCTGCTTGAAGATTGCGATCTCGCGACCTGTGGAGATCTGCGACTTTAAAGGGTCGCATAGTCGCATTTGAGGTTGGGTCACACATTGCTTTCATGCTTGAAGATTGCGACCCTGCGACCTGCGGAGTTCTGCGACTTGATAAGAGGTTGCATAGTCAGATAGTCAGGGAGTCGCATCGATCATTTCTCTGTGGTATTTTCGACTCAGCGATCGGTCTCAACGAGCCAAAGGTCGCACTGCAAACTTGACTGTGTTTCTTCTTGCGAGGCACTTTCCCTCCAGCCCAAGCTTCTGCTGGAAAAGGACATAGGCAGCTTCGGCTTCGATTTGGAGACCTTTATTACTGCTCTGCCTCTGGCATTTGATGAGCCTTTTGCGTCCCTCAACCTTTATCACTGCTCTTCTTCCTGTGTTTAATGAACCAGTAGCTTTAGCCACTACCCGCACCTCCCGCACTAATAATCGACGAAGAAGGGCCTCCAGGTAAATTAGAACATGATGGTTGTATTTGCGAAGATGCAAATGGTGTGGCGACAACTAGTGGCTAAGTACTTCTGAACAAGAAACCTTACTGATCCTTTTATGCAATAGCCAAGTAGTTGTGCTGCACTTTGGATACAAGTTTTATTTTATTCATAAATACCCTTGTCCGTTGGGTAGACTTGGAGGATAAATTTCTTCCTGTTGTTTCTGTGCCCTTAGAATTTATACCTTTGTATACAGCATCAAAACCTCCCTCTCCGATTTTATTATCTCCATGAAGCCCCCCTTGTTGCTTCTGTCAATGTGTCCAAGTTAAAACTATTTGGGGGTTGAACAACGATCCCGATCCAGAGATGTCATCCCGCCTTCTCGAATCTCCAATGCGGTGGTGATATTATCGGGTATATCTTTCATGGGTTAAACCTGCATGAAGTATTATAATATCAATTATTTCACAGTTACCCTTTTAGAGAATGATGTCCTCACAAAAATAATTTACATGGGACCATGAGCTTGGTAGATAGAATGCCTGAATGATCTATGGTGAAAGCACTTCTAATGGACATACTTAATACACAGGAAAGCTTCCATTCGAGTGTATGCACAATGATCCCCCCACACATGGCGTGGCTGCAGCAAAATTATCTCGTCATGATGGTGAGAAGGTTTACGAGGGGCTGGGAATAGGTCATGGGGGTGTCACTGACTACAGGCCGGGTCAAAACCCTAATGGCTGAGCGAGCAGAGGGGGACCCAAAATTTTGAATATACCCAAAATTTTGGGTGGTGTTGTAGCAGCTACAACAGGCAACCAAACCGGGACAAGATGTTGGTTTCAAGGAATTTGATGATGACTAAGTCAGTGGCATTCCTAGAAGGGATGGCTTCTATCCACTTGGTGAAATAATCTGTGGCAGTGAGGATCCACTTGTGTTGGCCAGATGAGGTGGGTGGATTTCTCCAATGAAGTCCAAACCCCATTGTTGAAAAGGAGCTTCAACACTAATAGGATGCAAAGGTAAAGGTAGAATTTTTCTCTTGCCATCAAAGATTTGGAACTTATGGCAAGTCATCACTAGCTTGTCGGTATCAGGGAAGAGGGTGGGCCAATAGTAGCCAGCTCTAAGGATCTTGTTAGTTGTGGTTTTCCAGTAGAGGTGACCTCCACACTCTCCTTCGTGAAACTCATGCATAATTCTATTTGCATCATCTTCAAGCAGACATTTAAGCAATATGCCAACAAAATTTTCCAATTCAAAGCTTTATCTATGATGCAGAAATTTAAATCCTTTTGTTTCAAGAATCTGGCCTTTGTTTTGGATAAGGTAGGAGGAGCATTAAGATAAAGAAGCACATATAAAATATAATCATACCAAGATGAATTCAGAAATAATTCTTCAATGGGAGTTGTGAATTCTTCCTGTTCCTCTAATGCATCAATCATATTCATGTCTAGTGCTTGGAAATTTGATTCAGCCATGAGTTGCAAGTCCTTGTCCTTTAATTAGTTTAGTGGGTCTGATTTCCAAATCATATTCTAAGATAATGGCAATCCATTTACCCCTTTTACCATCCGGATCCTGATTTAGAATGTCTTTAACAATTGTATGTGGAACAAAATCTATGACATGGGAATGCAAAATGTAAACTCTAAAGTATTTCAATGATTTTACCAAGGCAAAGGCTTGTTTCTCCATGATATTATATTTTAGAGGTGCATCCCTCAATGCTTTGTTGAAGAAAGCTACGGGTTTTTCTCGTCCCATTATGTTCTTTTGAAGCAGTACTGCAGCAATAGTATGTTCTGATGCAAAGGAGAAAATGAAGAAATCTTTGGTAAAGTCGGGGCTGATTAAAACCGATGTATGGGTGAGTGCTTGTTTTACCAGTTCAAATGATTGTTTGGCTTCCATGGTCCACTTGACTCCTACTCCTCTTTTCAGCATGTTTGTGATGTCTCTTAGGAGTTCAACAAGGTTTGGTATGAACCTCCTTAGGAAATTGATCTTTCCAATGAAATATTGTAGCTCTTTAATGTTCCTAGGGTGGCTGATTTGTAATATACCTTCAATCCTTTTGGGGTATATCTTTATCCCTTCCTCAGAAATGATGTGGCCTAAGATTTTTCCTCCTTGGAGACCAAACAGTGTTATCTTAGGATTCAAAGATAGGCCATACTTCCTACACTTCTCAAATGAACTAGGTGTTCTTTATCAGTTTTAGAATAGACAGTGATGTCATCAAGGTATATCACTATGAAGTAACCTATGTCTTCAGAAAAAGTTATATCCATGGCTCTTTGAAAATTAGCCCTCGCATTCATCAACCCAAATGGCATTTTTACATACATGAATGTGCCCCAAGGTGTTGTGAAAGTGGTTTTATGCTGATCACTTGGCAGTAATACTACCTGATTGTAACCTAAGAAGCCATCAAGTAATGATATTATTTTAGAACCTACCACCCTTTGCATTATATGATCCATCTTGGGTAAAGGGTAGTTTTCCTTTAGGGAGGCTTTATTCAAGTTTCTAAAGTCTATACATAGCCTAATCTCCTCGGTTTTCTTCCTAACCGACACAAGGTTTGAAACCCATTCCGAATACCTGATTGGGACTATCATTCCAGCATCATACATCTTTTTTATTTCTTTCTCAATTAGAGGCACTAAGACGGGGTTTATTCTTCTCAATTTTTGCTTGAATGGTTTCTGATTTTCCTTGAGAGGAATTTTGTGTTGAATAATGTTTGTCTCATAGGAATTAAGGTCTTCATAACCCCATGCAAAAACATCCTTGAATTCTTTGAATAGCTCAATATATTGTTGTTTTATGTCAGGTGGTAGAGTTTTGGACAACTTGATCATTTTGGGCTTTTCTATACTGCCTATGTTGCATTCTTCTACATCAGCCTTAGTGGTTTCCATTTTTGGCTTCCTAGCAACATCATTGAAGTCAAACGGCTCTTCAAATGGGGCAAGGCCTCTTGGTAATGAGTTATCTTTACATTGTAAAACCTCAAGGTCTTTTTTATCTAAATCTTCAAATAATTCTGCCTCAAGAGGATGTTCTAGCAAATTTATATCAGCATTTGGAAATGGCTCTGTTTTGTGGGCTTGATGTTCAGCAAAACAATCTTCTTGATTGATTAAGTCTAATTTTGACATTTCAAACTTAGTTTTAGGCTGCAAGAAGTCTTCAATTTGTTTGTCATTTTCAAATACTTGCCAATAATCTATGTTTTCCGGGACTATTGGTCTGCACTTGACTTCTATGGTGTATTTCTCATTTGTATGAGGTGTTTTTCAAGTGTTGGCAGCAAAGGCAAGTTCATTAGCAAGGGTGTTTTGAGCTCTAGGGATGGAGGTAAGTTCATACTTCTCAAAAGTTTTCAGGAGGTCTAAGGCAGCATTCCTATATTCTCTTAGCCTAGGGTTTTTGGCTGAATACTCACCTTTGATTTGTCTAACGATCAGGTCGGAATATCCTAGAACAGAAATTTTCTTAGCTCCTATGTTTTTTAGCAAATGTAAACCAGGGAGAAAAGCCTCATACTTTGCAATATTATTAGTGCATGGAAAATCTAGTTTGTAGGAGTGACCTTTATTTCTGTTGTGTATCCAAACACCAGCCCCTGAACCAGCTTTGCCACAAGAGCCATCAAATCTCATGTTCCAAAGTGTTTCAAGTTCAGATTCGCCATTATGTTGTTGTTCAGGGCTGCTAGAGTTTTGGTTGTCATGTTCCTCATTTGGTGATTGATTTGACTGTTCTGGTAGGCCTAGATCCTTATCATTTTCATTTACTTGTTCATTAATGTCATCTTCATTGTACAAGATAAATGAGTCAAGGTTTGAATGGATGGAATAGAGAGGGGTGTTGTTTAGCCTATCTTGGCTGCTTACCATGTATTTCATGTGAGTTTCCCGGTACAATATCCTTGTCTGGTTAAAGACTGGGATGGTAGAATATGACATGTCCATTTGGAGATTCCCTTGAAGTTTGGCTCCCCATGACCTAGATAAAAGCATGCCATACTTCAGGGGAATGTTAGAAACAACTATGTCCATGACTAGGCTCTTGGTCAGTATTTGTGCAAAGTGACACACAGATCCTTGATCAGACCCAAACATTTGACTCTACTTGAATCAAAAGAGTACAAGTCTTTGTAAGGTTTGGTTATTTTGAGGCCTAATCTCTCCATCACTACCTTAGGCATAATATTGTGTGAAGAACGGGAGTCTAGCATAGCATTGTGCAAGATTTTATCATGGATGTTTAAGCTAACATAGAAAGGAGGGAGAACTCCTTCTTGGTACTTTCCCTCTACCTCAGGTCCAAACAACAACTCTGGCTTCTCATCAGTTAGATTCAGAGTGTTGATGTCATTTCATATGTTCAAAACTTTCAAAACTTGAGATCTATACATATCTTGAGTTACTAGTTCAGTGAGAGGTATGGTAATTTTGATCTTGGCAATCTCTCCCTCAAAACTGAAAGGTGTTTGTGTTTTTGACATATTTACATCAGTCTTATTAGCCATGACTTTTTCTGCAATTTTAGTTTGCTAATTCTGATTCGAAACCTTAGTCAAAAGAGTTTTTTCAGGGCCATCAGTAGATGCAATAGGGCAGCTAGAGTCACCCTCTTGTTGGCTAGTTTTTTCTTCGTTTTGGTCAAGTTTCTTAGCCATGGTGTTTGTGTTTTCTGTTGTCTTCTTAGGAGTGCTTTCAGGGGTCTTCCTAACAGCAGTGTCTAGTTTGTTCTTCTTGGAGGCATATTGGTTTTTCTTACTCCTAAGGTCATATTGCTTATGAACCTCCATGATGGAATTCTCAAATCCTAATCTGTATTCTTTAGAATCCTCATAGTTTGTTTCAGTTTGATTTGAGGAAAATAAACCTTGTTCTTCTTTAGTGAGAAAAGTGGTATCCTCATTATTAGAGCCTATTAGATTTACAGGGTTTTCTTCTGGATCTTCAGCCTCTCTTTCCTCTTCATCTACATAATTTTCTCGGAAAGGAGGTCTGATTTGTTGGCCACTTTCTCTTTGTCTGATTTGAAGAGGGTCTCTCCTGAATTTTGGGTTCCTATTTCTGTTTTGAGGATTGGCTTTGTTTTCCCTAGGAGGTGTTCTCTCATTCAAGCTGATTCTCTCCATTGTTCTTTCCATTTTCCTAACTAGGCTGTCAATTTTAGCATCATAAGAAGAGGTTGAGGCCACAGTGTCCTCTTTGAATGTAACTCTCTTTTCTGACCTCATCCTAGCCCTCTTCTCAATTAGATTGGCTTCTAAACTGATGGCTCCTTTTTTCATGTCTTCTAAGGTTAGGGGTTCTCTTTCTCTCAACTGGTAGGCCATGTCTGGATCAAAGCCTTCTAGAAATTTTACTAAGGCTAGGCCCTGTGTGGGTTTCATGTGAGGTGGGAGAGAATTGTATACACTATTGAACCTAGTGTAATAGTCTTGGACACTTTCCCCAAAATTTATTTCATGGTTGTTATACTTTGAAAGGATTTGAAGGGGATTTTTCTTAATCTCCCACTTGTTTATGAATGTTTGATCAAGAGAAGGGAGGTCATGTATGTTGTTAGGAGTTAAGTTTTTGAACAATTTTTTGGCTTCTCCCCCTATACTTTGGGCAAACATCCTCATTTTCATGGTCTCCTCTTCTACTTCCATGTAGTCAAAAGCATCATTCATTTTGTCTACATGTTGTTGGGCAGTGGTAGAGTCAGCTCCAGTGAAATGAGGGATTTTAGATTGGTAGTCATTCGGAAAAGGTAGTAAAGGTTGTTGTAGTGCCAGAGGGGCATACCATGTTGCCATGATGGGAGGTAATGGGATCCAAGGAGGATTTACCAGGGGAGGGTTTGTGAGAGGAGGTGGATGAAGTGGAGTGGTTTGCACAGTGGATGTATGAGTGGGTGTAGTAGAAGTACTTGGACCAGCTAACTGATTTTGAGCAGACTTGGAATGAAATGAGCCAAAGTGATGGAGAAGCTGTAAATCAGGAGGAGTGGAAGGAGAGGTTTCTCGACTAAGATTTTGGTGCAAATTTGTGGGCTCAAGGTCTGTCTGGTCTGTCTGAATAAATTTCTTTGATGATGTAAGTCAAATTGGGTATCTTGCAAGGTTGTGATATGTTCAGGGGAAAAACTTGCTCTGTGGATTGTTCTAACACTAGTTGAATCTTCAACCCTAGAAGTTTTCCACAAAATATTCTCTGGGTCATCAACTATGATAGGAGGGTTATGGTCAGGGTGAGATCTAGTGTTAATTCTTCGTGAAGCCAGAATTCAAACATATACTACAGAGAGGCTAGAAGTTTGGGAATGTTTTTGAAAGGCAGAGCTCGCTAAATGTATACTGAACTCACACTATGTGTGACTAGGCCTTTAAATTACTTAGGAGTGATTTGACACAATCCTATAGGAGTCTATGAGAATTAGTGGATTCAATACGCCTACTGGAGGTCAGTGGAGTTTCCAGGTGGATGTTTTTTACTACTTTGAGGATATGTACTTGTGGTCCACCACCAAAAATCGAAAAAACCCAATCTAGAGATATTTTTGGGTTTTTCTAAGTCTATTTATACAACACTAAGGTTTTTAATGAGTGTCCTCTAGTTGAGTCATCATTTTGCTAAGATGGTGAAACAATTAGATTCTACTTTTGGCTAACACTTGATTTTCTAAGTGTGACAAGGATTTGAGAGTTCCTAAGGGATACTTAGGATGTCACTGACTCAAGGGTCTCACCGTGATCGCCACTATGTTAGGTCCCCGTAGTTTTGGCAAATTGAAAATGACCAAAAAGACAAGGGTGACATCAAACCAATCTTTGGAATCCTAGGACCTAGCCTTCCTGGACTCTGAGAGGGCTCTCTCTATGCTTATGTAAAGGATTTAACTTGTTTGATTTGAGGCTAGTTAGAGGGATTATGGTTTGCTTGTTTGTTTTTTTGGTTGGATAGGTTGTCAAAAAGAATAGGTAGAGTAAGAGAGGATCAATCCATTGGGCTATGGAGTCTGCAAAGATTTTGAAAAGTGAAAAAATAGTTCAAGGGTGTTTCATAGGGCAAGTAAACAAGGCCAAATGGATCTAAGTAGGTTTTGAGTGAGTGAAATGAACAAGGAGGAGTGAATATAGTAGTTAAGGGGAAATCAAGGATCCTTTAACAAACTAATAACAAGGAAAATATTTCAGCATGAATAGCAAAGTAAAAACTTGAAGAGCAATGAAGGATTCTTCAACCAAACAATACTAAGCAGACCTTAGAGCAACAAATGAGTAAACTTAGAAAGAAGTTAAGGATTCTCTGAAACTTAGTTGCAAACAAGTAGATTTTTAACATAACATCTCAGTAAAACTAAAGAGAACTTAAGAATTCATTAGTTAAACTTCAAGGAAGAAAACATAAAGATCAAAGGATGCAGACAAAGCAGGGTGCCAAAAGATATATCCTACTTTAAGATTACTACCCCGTGATAAAAGAAACATAATGATAACTGAAGAAAACATGTACAAAAGGTGGAATACATCACCATTCAACAAAGCTTTATGAATCCTGAGAATGAGCTTAATCCACAGCTGCTCAGTCCAAACCCATCACAAGACACCAAAGCCAATTTCACAAATAAACTCAGATTCTATATCATATTATGCTTAGCAACAAAACAAAAAAATACAATAAGACCTCCATGTTCTATTTATCTAGAAAAGGAGGGCCAAAACCCTAATTAGGGTTTTGGAAACCATAAATACACCATAAATGTCATTTATGTCCAAAGAGGCCATGCAAGGCCCAAGGCACATAATATCTATTACAATCAATGAAAGATAACTCAAACATAACTCCTCAACCAAATCTGGATTGATTTGCCTCAAAAATCCCAAAAATATCTTCCAGTGTGTTTTGTTGACTTTTTTGCAAAAGCGTAGCACAGAGTTCCAAGGGCGCAGCGCCTGCACTGGAAAAATGGGTCACCTTGTAGCTGAATTTTGATGGCCTTCCCGATGTCGGAATGGGCTCCATGATGGTTCGTTGGAAAGCCTATTGAGTCTACTTTCCAAAATTGCCCTTGGTTTTTCTGATTGGGCCTCATTTTCCTGTCCAAAAATAAAAACTCCCAAGGCTGGTAAAGGCGCAACGCCAACCCTGAAAACATGGCAGAGAGGTGAAATTTTAGGTGTTTTTGACCCTTTTGAAGGACCAAATCAACTCCAAATGACCTAAAATTTGGTATGAATGTTGTAATTGACCTTAAAAATCCAAAAATGTAAACCATTTGTCCTGAGGATGCCTGTAGAAAAAGCGTACCGCCAAGGACGTTGCCCTTGGCCCTTCAAATCAGCAAAAATTCAAAATTTCCAAAAAGTTCCCAGATCTTATATTTGCTTTGCTTCTTATGTCTGGGATGCTTGCATGGAAGAATTAGCAATAAGGTTAAGTTTTTCTTGACCTTTTTCCTCCTCGAGGGCTTGAACTTTGGCAAGGGCTCTTTTGAGCTTGGCCCTTGTAATTTGATTTCTCAAGGCATAGTACCTGGCCATCTTTTTTTGTAGGCTAAGGTCCCTTTTTGTTTTCTTTAGCTGCTTGTTTTCAACCTTATAATAATTAATGACATACTTTTCCATGCCAAGATTTCTTTGTAGGTCTCTGATCTGAGCATCCTTGCTTTGGAGCAAGATGCTTGTAACCCTCTCCTCGTCTTCATTTTCACTGTCAAGGTCAATGAATTAAAATTTTTGTTTAGTTCAATGCTTACCTTTCTTATCTCCAACAGTGATTTTTTCCTTGCCTTTGTCAAGATTCTTTGTTGATGTGGAAGGCATGGCCCATTGCCTTTTAGAGGGAGCAAACACATGCCTTTCTCCCTTTTGGTATGTCAAAGGAAAAGGTTCAATATTGTTTACCTCAGTGCCATATGTCTTGTTTCCATCTTTGTGATGGTCTTCACTTGGCTCACTAGCATCTTGGCTTACTTATTCACTTGTGTCCTTCATGCTGACATTACTCACTTCTTTATTGTCTTCAACATTGCCTTTGTCTATACTATGAGCCTCACTGTCTTTTGCACTACTTTCTGCACCATCATCATTTCCACTGTGAGCCTCATTGTTTTTACTGTCCTCATGGCCATTATGACTATTGCCATGACTGTCACTGTCTCCCCCCTTACTGTTGCTTGCCTTATTGTTGTGATCTTCACTGCTATTATTAGCCTCTTCATTTTATTCACTCTTATCATCAGCTTCACTGAAATTTTGGTCCTTGGTGTCACTGTTGTCATTAGCATCATCATCTGTCTCTTTGTCACTTTCTTCATTTGTATCCATACTGCCTTCTGTCTCTTCACCTCCAACATCATCATTTGTTTTTGCATCATAGTTTTCTGCATCATTTCCCTTATCATCACTAGGATCCTCACTGTTTTCACTGTCATGCTCTTTGATGTCTTCTTCATCACTGGTTTCTTCATCTTCATTGACATCTATCTCCATGTATTTTGACCACTTTCTTCATTTGTGTCCTCATTATTTTCTTCCTCTTTACTGTCCTCTTCTTCATTATTGCTTGATTGACCATTACCCTCTCCTTCATGGTCACTTGATTGTTCATTTTCACTTTCCTTATTTCTTGATGCACTGGGAGAGGGTGATGAAAGAGGGTTGTCCTGAGGTGAAGGAACATGTGTAGATGGTGAAACATTCTCATCAGGAGATGATGGAGGAGTAAGGAGAGGAGGATGAGACGATGAGGGCACATTTTGCTGAGGATGGGGTTGTGGGTTTGTGAAGACCTCATGGGCAATGAAAACCTCCCATGGAATACCCTTTGGCTCCAATTGATGCAACACAACCATATTAATCAAGGAGTGATGAAATAAACCTTGCATTTGCTGTGAAGGGTCTCTCTTTTGCACAATATAAGACATCTTTCCAACACTCCTATAGAGATAGTACGGAAAATGTAGCATCTTAACCCCAGTGAAGTGCATGAGCAATTTGATATGATAGGAATACAGCCTAGAGAACCTCCCCTCATATGTAAAATATTTCATGATGACCCTCATCGAGGGTGCATACCTCTCCAGCAAATGTGAGAAAGGGAAGATAGATTTGCAGTTTTCTTTGTATCTGGGTTTAAGGAATGGCTCATAGTGGCTTATGTCCAAGCTAGCCTGTTTGAACCACTTTTCACCAACACTAGGTATCCTAGTGGCAATAGCAATGTCATCTGATGACAACTCAAAGTCTACCCCTGCAAGATTTACTTGTTTCTCATGCAAGTTGAGGATGAACAACCTAGTGAGCTTAGGGTGATTTTGTACCTGTTGTACTCTTTCACATAAATGAAAACAACCCACATTTTGGAAACATGTGACAGTCATAGGAGAGGCATCAAGCTCCATTGTGTTTTGAGGTTCAAACCTATTAATCCTTCCACCTCTGTGTTGATGCCTCCTTGGCACTTGGCCTTCTTCACCACTACCATTTCCCCCTTCTCTTGACATTTTGACACCTGCTGCTTTGAAACAAAAACCCTAAATATGTTTATGAAATGATATGGAGAGGTGATGGAATGGTGGTAAAAAGGCATATTTTTACAAGTGAGTGAGAGGGATTAGTGAAGGGGAAAATTGGGCAAAATGAGAAGCTAAATAATCTTGAATGCAAACCAACTGATATATCAACCCCTGCTGTGAAATACCTTAGTAATGATGACAACTTTGAGATGAGGGAGGTTTAACCAGTGTTTTTGAGTGTGAAACTTAGGTC
The DNA here is from genome assembly GCA_034641835.2 of Pinus albicaulis. Lineage (NCBI taxonomy): Eukaryota > Viridiplantae > Streptophyta > Pinopsida > Pinales > Pinaceae > Pinus > Pinus albicaulis. The sequence goes on along the minus strand of CM076570.1, from coordinate 340,507,050 downwards.
TTCACTTAGGATTTATTTCTTTAACAACCGTCAAATGCTTGGAGAGGAGGTTTAGGACATCCACTTACCACTTAAAAATGTTTTAGAAACCCTTGATGGCAGCTTGAGGAGGCCTTGAGTTAATTTGAGAGTTTGAACTGGTGCAGATGCCCTCCTGGCCAAACGCGTAGTGCTTGAACGTGCAGTCGGGAGGTCTAAACATGGATTTAGGCGGCAAGGGCACAGCGCCGTGCAAGGCTGAATGTGTTGTCAGGTGGCTGAACGCACAACGGTGTGGGTTGAACGGCCTGTCGGGTGAGCAGAGGCACAGTGTTGAAATGCATTTCATGGGACTTTGCCAGGCCTGTTGGGTGCTGGGTGAAATGCGTAGCATTTAGCCAAGGGCGCAGCGCATGCACATAGGCGTGCAATGCCTGACTCTGAACGCGCAGCGCTGCCTTGAACACACAGCACCCAGTAGACTTGCCCAAATTCGACCAAAAAACTAATAGTTCTTCTCCTGGATGTCTTTGATGACTTTTTACAAGTGAGGAAAGGGTTTTGAAGTGTTAGAAGAGTTTATATAGCCCTTGGAACTTTAATTTTAACCATGAAACCCACTTTTCTCACGTTTTTACTCTCTTTCCCTTTTTACTGATATTTTTTTTATTTCTTGCTTGCAGGTGATAAAAACACTGAAATGGCTTTCTATTTGTAGGTTGTTGGACTGATGATATTTGTCTTTCCTTTGATCTTGAAAACTTGACATTTTGTTCTTATATCAACAACCTTATAATCACCTTTGTTTTCACCTTTGAGCTCAACACTATGTTTTTTATCCCTTTGACCACTGAGTGTAAGTAACTGAAATGAGAATTTGATCCTCCTCTCACTAATATTTTTTAATTCTTTGTCCTTTGAAACAGTGAGGAATTTCACTTTGGAAAACTATGGGATGATATACATAGTAGCCCTTTCAAATCTTCTTCCATGTTTGGTTTTCTTGGTGTGCCTCCTTCATGTGATTTATTCCACTAGATCCTTGCTTGGCACATTACTGGCCCAATCAGGCTTAGAAACCCTAATTCTTCTTGAACACAAATTTCTTCCTCTCTCTTTGTTGTGAATGTCTTCATTTTGGAGCAGGCCTCTTGTCTTACCAATTTTCTGCTGATGGTCATTTTAAACATTCCTACAAAAATGTCAAAATTCTCATTTGTCTCTTGCATAACTTAAAATAGGTAGAGTGGTCTTCTTAGGAGATTTTCTGATCTTTCTTGGACAACCATGTGTTGATATTATTTTACATTTGAACCAGCTTCTAGCATAGGAAAAACATATTTTAAAACACCAAGGATGACCCTACAAGCTATGAAACCCTAATGACCTAGTGGGGGGATCCTTTGACCTGGTTTTTGATTGAAACTTGGTTTGGGGTCTTCAAGTGTAAAAACAAATTTTTTGACAAATCGATGTATTGAAGATCCAAAATCCAATGTACTTGATTTATATAAAGAGCCTACAGAGATAGTTTTGAGGTCATCAATACTTGAGGAACCTGGTGAACATGGAAGGAAAGTTTGATTGGTAACCCTAGATGGGAAGTGGAGTGGCGGGCAAAGGCAAAATTGAGTACTGAGGTTATAGGTGGGAAAATATGATATAGATGAGTGGCACAAGCCCATGAGGGGTCTTTTAGGAGTGGTAGGTTAACCATGGAATGGAAAAATATTAGAATAGTGAAAAAATTGGTATAAGGATAATGAAGGCAGTGAGATTTATAGAACTCACAATATTCAGGAATCTTGTTTTTAGAAATCTAGAACTGATATTTAGTCATCTACAGATAGAAAAAATGACTAATGATTAACACTTAGAAAGCTTGGATGTACTCAGGAGGAGGTTGTTTTTGTGCATGATTACTTAAGGACACAACGTCAATATAATACTTGGGTGTATCAGAGTCAGGGAGGAAACTTCTTGAACCTTGCTTTGCACTAAACCTTTGGAGATGGGTGTGTGCAGTGCCTTGATATGAGGAAGGATTGCACCACCCTGACAAAGGGGCCTTTGGGGAAAGGCCTCTCTCTTTTACACATTTATGGATGACGTTTGGGTGGATGTGGTTGAGCTGGTACTTGAACATGGGAAACACATGGACATTAGCATCATGGAAAACATATTGCAGATGTGATGGAGGCTACTTCATGGACCTGGATATGGATTATTTTACATTTGGATAGAGATGGGATGGATTCTTGATCGAGTTGCTGATGTGACAGAATTTTGGAGAAACGATTGACGATGGCATGAGGAGGTGCATTCTCATGGTTTGAGTGTGATGGTTGGACTGATCACCCAACTTGTTCGATTCATGAGGGCTAGCAGTGTACTGAGATGTGTTTGATTTATATTGGAGTATCATAGCAGAAGTTCAGATGATGATGATGATACATGATGGGTGTACACGATATATGTTGCAATGGTAGCATGTAGCTTGAGTTAGAGGGGCCAAGCTTTCCGCGATGGAACAACATGAGGAGATTGCGGCGAATGTTGTTGATGATCATGGATTGAGGATATTTACCCATGTATATGGAGTCATGAGCCTTGATGGAGGTTTATGCAATGATGGAGGTGAGGGGGAAAACATGGACACTTTGGATGTTGGATCTAAAGACACTTTGTGATGTATGATGGATTCGTTGAGGATGAAAACCTTAATTAGAGTAGGGGAGGATGTTAGGCCCACGAGTTGGAGTTATGTGAAACCGAGTTTTAGCAGGCACGCCCATGTGCAATGGGTGCTCGTATTGACCAACTCGGGTAGTCTGACGACTTGGTGTGACATTCGTAGATGTGCGACGGTGATGAGAACGCATAGATGGTGTGTCATATTGGTGAGCGCCCACCCCTTGGCAAGTTGTGTTAGCGTGCACAGTGGATGGGTGAGTCATGTTGATGAGCAGACGAGGCATACACATGGTGGACGGGCGAGTTGGCGAGTTGGGCGTGAGAACTTCGGGCGACCCATGTTGGGTGCCTGAGTGGGAATGCACCTGAGACGAGCAATGCGACCATGTGGTGAAAATTGGTGGAGTTGGGCAAGCAGGTGGCATGAGCTGACCCAAGAGGCAATGACAAAACTATGGGAACTGATGGGTTATAGAGTGGGGCCGACGTATTACAATGTGCAAGCCGATGTGCAGAAGTGGTTGAGACGACTGTGGAGAAGGCCAACCGATGTGATTTTTGGGTGGTGTTTGGGTCCCCCAAACCCATATAAGTAAATTTGAAGTTCGAATTTTCAAAGGCATTGAACTCATTTGGAAAAATATCATAGATAAAAGAGTCGAACGAGGAGAACGAATCGCAGGAAAAAACTGCAGGGAGAGTCAGGTTGCAAGCGTGCAGAGTTAGGCTAATCGGTGGATGCGTTTAGGAGGTCAGGTGAGTCATGTCAGTTGGGTGACAAGCCGCACTGTGTACAGGACATACGCTTGCACCAACGGGCAAAACTTTGGTGGGCAGACAGGTCGATGATTTAGGCAGAATAGGCAAGTCTATCACAGAGTAGGGCGTATCATTTAGGCTCATGCAGGTAGGTCAATTTATAGCGTTTTAATTGCATATGGGTTAGCTTATATCATGCTATGTTCAGGATGGGTCAGTTGGTGACCTGAGTCATGCAAAAGTGCATAAAGTGACTCGAGTCGTGCAGAAAGTGTTGAGTAGGTCAAGTCGAGTTGGTGGAACATGCAGAACGTGTTGTGAAGTGACCATATTTGGGGTTTCTGGGTTGACTAGTGCAGGAAGGTGGCAGTAGTGTGTTGCACGATTGTGGCACGAGTGTTTGGCTGATTTGGTTAAGTGCGCAGGCTAAGTCAGTTAGCTACACGACTTATGTAAAACTTACATTTTGTAAAATATTGAACTCTGTTATATATTATTGTTGGGCATACTTTATGACAGTGGCCCCTCCCAAGTATATATAGGTATACTTGTGTTATTTATGATTTACGTTGCATATTGATGAAATATTAATATTGAAGATATGTTATTCTACTGCATTGTTAAATAACACTTATTGGAAAATTGGCTAAGTGTTGAGATAGGCGTATTCCATATACTTAGTATTGATGAACAGAAAAAGTATAGTGGTGTCACACCCATTATATGTGGTTGGAAGAGTACCACAAGTATAAGTTTGTGACATGACCTAATCCACAAGGAGCTCTTCTTGGGCTTGATGCGCAAGTACACATGTTCCCCAACCTAAAACTCTGTAAACAACCTGTTCTAGTCTACATAACTCTTCTGGCTATCCTGCGTTGCTTTCAAATTTTTCTTGATCACTTGCATTTCATGTTCCATATCTACCAAAATTCCTGGTCCAATCAATACTATGTTAACCGGATCACTCCAACTGATGGGAGTGTTGCAAATCTGCCCATACAATGCCTCAAATGAACTTATCCCCAATGATTCATGGTACCCGTTGTTGTAGGCGAACACTACCATTGGAAGATACTCTTCCCACTTTCATTGTTTATGCATCACATACATCCTCAACATATACTCCAATATCATGTTGACCCTCTCAGTCTGTCCATCTGTCTGCAGAAAATAAGTTGTGTTGAAATCCAACGCGGTGCCCAAACCTGCAAACAAATCCTTCCAAAACTTGGAAGTGAACTTTACATCCCTGTCTGGCACAATCTTCTTTAGGACACCATGCAATCTGACCATATCTCTAATGAACACATGTGCCACATCGCTAGTGGAATATGTAGTCTTCACTGGAATGAAGTGTGCAACCTTTTTCAACCTTTCTGCAACAACCATGATGGAATCATGTTGTTTAGTTGTCCTAGGAAAACCTGTGATAAAATCCATGGAAATGACCTCCCATTTCCACTCTGGAACCGCAATCAGTTGTAGTAGTCCACCTCGATGTCTATATTCTACCTTAACCATTTGAAAATCCAAACACCTAACTACGAACTTTGCCACATCCTTCTTTATATTCAGCCAATAATAGAGCCTCTTCACTACATTCAATGTCTTCTGATATCTTGGGTGACTTGAATATGGTTTTGCATGAAACTGCCTCAAGATCACCTTCTTGAGCTCACTGTTATCCGACACATATATCCTGCCTCTAAACCTGACCAATCCATCATCCGTGAGACCGTAGTCCACATCCTGTACACCTGCACCTGTACATGTACCACTACATGTGCATGTACTTGTATTCTATTGCAACATGTTCACAATATCCATATACCTGTCATCTTTCCGACCATCCTGTAAGATCCAATCTTGTAAATTTGTCCCATAGGAGCTCATAGCTACTATGTGATTTAAATATACCCTCTTGCTAAGAGCATCTGCGACTCTATTCTCCTTTCCCTTGATGTACCTGATCTCGTTGCCAACCATATAGCTTGCCTGGCATTCAGATTCGGTTGGTCAAACAAGTACCTCAACCCAATGTCATCACTCATCAGTACAAACCTCCTGCCAAGAAGATAGTGCCTCCACATCTTCAGTGCATGTATGATCACTGTTAGCTCAATATCATGTGTTGGGTAGTTTTTCTCATGCTTGTTTAGTTTTCGTGACTCATAGAATACCACTTGTCCATCCCGCATAAGGACTCCATCAAGTCCTCTCTTGCAAGCATATGTACATACTACAAACTCTTTGTTCAGATCTGCAATATTTAACACTGGAGCACATGTCAACAACTGCTTAAGTTGCTCAACACTGGCCTCACACTCCTCTGTCCAATCAAACTTCTTACCTTTCCTCTACAATGATGTAATAGGATAAGTAATATGTGAGAATTTCCTAATTGACCTCCTGTAATAACCTGCCAATCCCATGAAGGATATCACCTCATCTACATTTCTAGGAGATACCCACTCTATGATGGTCCTTATATTTTTTGGATCTACTGCAATGCCATCCTTGGGAACAACATGTCCCAATTAATATACCTCAGTTTGGAAGAAACTACATTTTTTGAGCTTAGCATACCACTGATGCTCTCTCAACAATCTCAACATTGTTGCCAAATTCTCGGCATGATCTTCCTCACTTTTAAAATATACCAGTATGTCATCAATGAACACAATAAAAAATTTGTCCAAATAAGGACGTGACACATTGTTCAAAAAACACCTAAATGTAGTTGGAGCATTTGTCAAACTGAAAGGAACTATAACAAACTCGTAATTCCCATACTTGGTCCTGAATGTGGTCTTGTAGAAGTCCTCTTCTTTGATGTGTACCTGATGGTATATTGATCTCAAGTAGATATTAGAGAACATTGATGCTCCCTTCAATTGATAAAACAAGTCATCAATCCTCGACAATAGATACCTGCTCTTGATGGTCACTTTGTTCAACTACTTGTAGTCAATGCACAATCTGAGAGAACCGTCGTTCTTCTTCACAAACTATGATACACTTGGCCTAATGTATCCTTTGTCAAGCATCTCTTTCAGCTGCAAATTTCATTCTACCAACTCAAGTGTGCTCTTACTGTAAGGTGCTTTCAAATTTCATTCTCTTTCAACAGAAATTAGTTAACTCAATTAAGTGAGTTAAAGTCCGTTGAGAAAGGCTAAAATTCCTAACGAATAGGGATTGCATTCCTCATGAATTATGTGAGCAAGGCAGGTTGAAGACGGGCTGAGAATTGGCTAAGTGTTGGCTTGATTTTGTCTGGATCTATGTGAGATGATAGGCAGAGTGCAGGAGACTCTTGTGAGAAGAGTGCATTGTAATTGTTTCATGATTCCTTGGTGAATATACAATAGAATATAGAGGGGTTTTGATCAACAATCTTTCCCCGAGAAAATATCTGTGATGTGGTTTGATTTGCTTCATTATTTACTTGTTGTGATTTGCGATCGTGTTTATTTTCCGCAATTGATTTATAGAAGGATTCAATATATTTATTTAGTACATTGCTTGATCGGATTGAATCTATTGATATAAAAATGTTTGTATAATTTCTACATGGTATCAGAGTTGTGTTAGATATTTTATACATGGTATCGGAGCACAGGAAATCACTATAGTGAAGAAGAAATTAAGTTTGTGACTGAATAGAATTTGAAATTGCAAAAGTATTAGTGGTTCGATAGGCGGATCACGATCGAAATGGCTTTCAATGGCTTGAGATTGGAGTATTCACTTGAGGTAAATTCCAATTATATTGCATGGAAATACAAGAGGACAATGGGTTGAAAAAATTCATTGATAATGACATTCCCAAACCCGCTGCAGCAGATGCCGCAAATCTTGATGCTTGGAAAAAGAAGGTTGCAAGGGCGAGGAGGATCTTATTGGAGGGAGTACGAGACCACATTGTCTCAAGTCTCCATGGAAAAGAAACTCCATATGTAAAGTCGAAGGTTTTGATAGATCTATTTCAGAGTAGCAGTGATCATAGAAAATTGGCACTGAAGGAAAAGCTTAGGAAAATTAAAATGGAGAAAGATGACACTATTTCGAAATATTTAACCAAGTTTGTCCAATCTCGAGATGAGCTTGGGAGCGTCAAAAATATTGTCGCAGATGATGAATTGGTGAGCCTAGCTCTTCTAGGCCTTCCCAAGAGTTGGCATAGTTATCAGGACTTTGTCAATGGGAGGGAGAAGTTGCCAAGTTGGGAACGACATTGCTCGGATTTGGTGCAAGAAGAATCTAGGCGAAATACCAGGGATGGATCTTCATCTAAGGAAGATGATGAAGAAAAATTGCACCTTGGCTTGTAAGGCAAAGAAGGGGAAAGGAAAGAAATCCTATTCCAAATCTGAGACCAGTTAAGAAGGCAAGGAGCGTGACATGTCTAGAGTGAAATGTTTTCACTGTCACGAACATGGACATTATTGCACTAATTGTCCACAAAGGAAGAAGAACAAGAAGGCTTTAGGATCTGCAGTTGGTGAGGCTTTGGCCTTACAATTTGAGTTGGACTTATCGCTCATCGCATGCATGGTGTCAAGTGCAATGGGATCAGTGTGGTACTTGGATAGTGGTGCATCTTTCCACATGGCGGGAGACAAAGAACTTTTCAGTAGCTTGGAGGAGAAGGACCTCTAGATGCATATTGAAATGGGTGATGATGGGTGGTACAGTGCTACCGGGATTGGTACAGTTACCTTCCAGAGACAGTCAGGTAAACCCTTCTTATTAAAATATGTAATGCATGTACCAGGCTTGAAAAATAATTTAGTTTCAGTCACAATGTTGGAGGATACAGGTTATGATGTGGTTTTCTGTGAAGGGAAATCTTTCCTTCAACACAAATCCATAGGAAAAGCCAAGAATATTGGGATTCAGGTGAAGTATCTCTATAAAATTGATGTAGATGGCTACGCAGAATTGATGGGTAAAGCAGACAAAGTGGTGAGCCAAGATGAGGGTGAGTTATGGCATAAGAGATTGGGCCATCTACATCACAGAGCCTTGAAGGTCATGCAAAATATTTCTACGGGGCTTCCAAAGGGTACTCTTGCGCAAATAGACACATACAAAGGATGTACCATGGGGAAGTGTTAGAAATCCATGTCATTGTCCCTTGAGAGGGAGCTTGATTTGCATGCAGATGAGGAAATCTTGGTTCCTAAGGATGAACCTCAAGATGTGGAGCAGCCAAAAGATGAGGATCATGGAGTGGCATAAACCACTCATGCAGAGACCTCCAGGAAGGGGAAATTTTGAGCCAGATGGGAAGAGGGAGTACATGCAGCTATACCTCTAGATGTGAGGTGGGCGATGTGCAAAATTAATCCCAAGAAGAAATTTGGGAAGGGTTCATTGAGATGGTGCGTCTCATGGATCAAACCTAGCTACAAGGAGCCCACAATACAACAGTAGCAGGAAGGATCAGTTAGATTAATGCATTCATATGTCAGGAGGACAAAAATCAGAGTGATAGGTGTCAGATGCTGGAGCGCACATCAGAGTTAGCAACAGTGCAGAGTGCATGGATGCAGATGTCAGCAACAACGCAGGGAGTCCAGTAGACATGTGCAGTAGCTAGCAGCAGTCAGAAGACTCTGATGACAGATGCATTCTATTGATTCAGTTGTTTAGAGGCTATTCAGTTTCAGAAGTGTTGCATGCAAGAGTTGCATGTGCGAACAACATAGAGAAGTGTTGCATGCAAGAGTTGCATGTGCAAACAACACTACAAAAGTGTTGCATGTGCGAACAACACTACATAAGTGTTGCATGTGTCCATGCAAGAACGTTCCAAAGGTACTAGATCAGGACAAATTGATTCCATTCTTGTTGAGAGGGAGCGTTGAAATTTGCAACAAGAAACAGTGAAATTGGCATCCATAAACAACATGACAGCACACACACTAGTGTGGGACCACAGGTCATGTAGTGATGGGTCCTAGCGATACATTAGTGTACAATTCAATTTATTTAATAAATTGGAAATCTGTCTAATTTAATTATCCCTTAATTAAATTGGACAATAAAATGTAATCTTATCTCATAATCACTTGTAATAGTTAACTGAGTGTGATAAACTCAGTTAGCTCATGAATTTCAAGTTGAGGGTGGTTGTTGAGGCATGTTGAGTGATTCTATGTGTTTTAGAGTTAAATTTGCAGTTAAGTGCGTGAGTTTAATGCATGAGAAATTAGTTAACTCAATTAAGTGAGTTAAAGTCAGTTGAACTAGTTTTAACAGTTTGTTGCACTAGTGAGAGGTCAAGTGAATTAAATCAAATTTAAATTCACATGCAGTGATATGTCATGAAAATGATTATTTACTATTAATAGTTGCATGCATGTTAGTTACAGTGGAGATCCATTTGAGACAAAGGTTAAAGGGAAGTTGACTATCAGTTGTATTATTAGCAAACTGCCCAGATCTAGTTAAAACACCACAAGATTTCCCATGATACTTGCGTAGTTGAGAAAGGATGAAATTCCTAAGGAATAGGGATTGCATTCCTCATCAATTGCTTGAGTAAGGTAGGCTGAAGACAGGCTGAGAATTGGCTAAGTGTTGGCCCGATTTTGTCTGGATCAGTGTGAGATGATAGGCAGAGTGCAGGAGACTCTTGTGAGAAGAGTGCATTGTAATTGTTTCATGATTCCTTGGTGAATATAAAATAGAAGATGGAGGGGTTTTGAGCAGCAAGCTTTCCCAAGGAAAATATCTGTGTTGTGGTTTGATTTGCTTATTTCTTTACTTGTTGTGATTGGCAATCGTGTTTATTCTCCGCAATTGATTTGTAGAAGGATTCAGTATCTTGCTTTAGTACATTGCTTGATCGGATTGAATCTATTGATATACAAATGTTTGTATAATTTCTACACCATGTCCCTTTCTAGCTGCATTAAACTTATTTTATGATGTCACATTTTGTTTCTCTTTTACATTCTGAGGCCTTGCTCTCTTAGGCTTCCATTTACCTTTACCTTTGTCCTTTCCTTTCCATCCTTGTTGAGATTCATTCTTATGCTTTGACTACTCATAACAATTCTTCAACTTCCCAATGACTTCCTCAAGTGACCAAGGCTCATCATACTCAATCCGATCTCTAAATGCTAATGGAAAACCACTGGAAAATCGTTAAAATTTAGCTTTCTCATCTTCAAGATATGGTACATGCCTCAATAGCTCCAGGAATCTGGTCGTGTACTCTTCATATATCATTAATCCCATCTTTAGCTCATATAATTCTTTGGCCTTACTATCATAGTACCTTTTTGGCAATTATTTCTTCCTGAAAAGTCGCTTGAACTCATGCCACCTCAAGTCTTCTGTCCTGATGCTTTTGACCCGCTTTACATCTTTCCACCAAATGTTTGCTTTACCTTTCAAGTTGAAGATAACAATTCCGGACTTCATATTTTTTGTGTACTCATGCAACTCAAAAAATTTGATCATCCCAAGTATCCAAGCCTCTGCATCTTCTGGTTTCTTCAAGTCTCCATCAAAAGTAGGTGGATTTTCTTTTTTAAATTCATCCAGCAAGTATCCACAATCACTCCTCCTTTAAGGATGATAATGATGATGATCATGATGTCTATCCGAACCAGAACTAGAATAGTACCTGTACTCATTACCCCTCCTATCCGGAGTATCCAAAAACCTAGCATCTCTCATTATGTCAGCTCTATCCAACATGTGTCTACCAGGAGACCTAATGGTGTATGCCCCATTAATTAGTTCCTCATGTCAATGGCTAATCCAAAGTGGTCCTTGCCGCTGCAATTCTGACAAGCTATGAAGAAGTATTTCATTAACCTTTGCTTGTTTCTCTTGTGCCTGTATGATTTTGTCATTGTTTTCCTTACAACTCCTTGTTTCTTCCTTCAACCTTCTCAATGTGTCTACCAAACCAGCCTAGATCCGTCTTAACTCTGGATCTATCAAGCGTCGAGAGGGATCAAATCTCGAGACATGTAAACCTCTTTTTTGAGTGAAAAACTTGAGGAAAGGTTTGCACCTCGAAAGATTTGATCTCGCTTGGGGCTTGATAGATCCTTAATTAAGATGGATGTAGGCTGGTTTTTTACACATTTAGAAATAGATTCTTGAAATCACTTTCTTTGAGAGTCGGGCTCAGAGCCAGGCAAGGTTTCAGGCAAGGAAAAATTAAATCATTTTAATTTGGTGGTCTTTCGCCCAAGGCAAAATTAAATCATTCTAATTTGGTGGTAAGAGTGATTCATTGCACATGATCGCATCCATGGAGTCGAAGTAGATGAAAAGGTAAAAACAAAAGGTAGAAGAAAAATCAAACCTAAAAATCTATGGACACTTTATTTGTGTTAAATTTATATATTTAGGGAGAGAAGTGATTTTTCATTAGGGCCAACATTAGATTAATTAGATTAAAATTTAAAATTTAAATATTAAACATTACATTTACATTTACATTTACATTTACGTTTACGTGTTTACTTGATATAGTCAATGCATGTAGTGTACTCAAATACAAACCTCCGGGATCCAAATTTATTAAATTTAATAATATTAATATTATAATATATTAATATGAATATTATAATTAATAATAATATTAATATCAATCTTTTAATATTAATATTAGGGTATTTGGCCCTTAGGCTTACCTAAATAGAACATCTTTTTTGAGTGTTCGTAAATATAAAGAGGAGCATGGAGTAAATATAAAAAGATGTTTTATTTTTTACCATACCTAATTTATTTTTATTTACCATGGTATTTAGCCCATAGGCTTGGTATATACTTAGATGTTGATTTCTAATCATATTTGATATATTCTATGTATTTACCATACCTCTTTTATAAATACAGTATTTAGCCCATGGTATTAATAATAATTTGTTCCATGATATTTGGCCAAAGTATTTGGCCCATAGGCTTCACCTAAATAAAACCTCATTTTTTAGTTTTCGTAAATATAAAAAAGTTTATGGAGTAAATATAAAAAAGAGGTTTTATTTATTTACCATACCTCTAGTCTATTTATATTTTTATTTATTTGCCATACCTCTAGAGTAAGTATAAAAAGAGGTTTTATTTAATTACCATACCTCCAATTTATTTATATTTTTATTTATTTACCATACCTCCAATTTATTTGTATTTTTATTAATTTACCATACCTGTGGAGTAAGTATAAAAAGAGGTTTTATTTTTTATTTACCATATCTCCGGTTTATTTATATTTTTATTTGTTTACCATACCTCTTTTTTTAGTGTTCTTAGATATACTCCAGCATTTCAAATGTTTACTTACATTACATTTCTCACATTAGATCTACACATGTACCTTATAATTTTATTTATTTACCATACCTCTTTTTTTAGTGTTTTTAAATATACTCGAGCATTTCAAATGTTTACTTACATTACATTTCTTACCTTACATTTCTCACATTACATCTACACATGTGCCTTTACATTACATTTACACATGTAAGAAGAGTTCCCACCAGGCTGCTCATATGATTCATAGGGAGAGCCAAAAATTCCATTTTCCTTTCCAATGTCTTTTCCATTTCCTTTGCCAATTTCCTTAGCCATATTAACTGAAATGAACACCCACTAGGATTTTTTTGCCCAGCATTGAGCTTGGAATAAGTGTCCCATCAACGGTGGTTATTATTTTTGCCTTTATTTACTTTTATTACATGGAATTTTCACGAGGGTTGTTACATCATTCATGAGACCATGGAGGATCCCGAACTAAAACATCCTCTTGTAGTACTTCTTCCATCCTGCTCATTGCCTCCCCAGTCAGAATTTGTATATCCAATCAAGTGCTAGCTGCTTCTTGCACTCTTGGATTCAACTTTCCACACCTGTAAAGAGAATATCATCCACAAATAGGAGAATGATTACATTCTCATTCTTCACAACCTTGATATAGAGATTTAGATCAGAATAACTCTTTATGTAGCCCAATATTTGTAGGTATGCATCTATCCTTGCATACCATGCCCTTGGTGCTTGCTTAAGGCCATATAATTCCTTCTTCAACCTGAAAACATACGCCTCTTGATCTTTGACTTCAAATACCAAGGGTTGCTCTATATAGACTTCTTCGTCAATTGCGCAATTTAGGAATGCAATCTTGACATCCATTTGATGAATGTTCCATCCCATCGATACTGCCAAAGAGACTAGTGAACGTATAGTTGTATACCTTGTTGTGGGAGAAAATGTCTCTTCACAATCAATGCCTTCTTGTTGAGAGAAGCCCCTAGCCACAAATATTGCCTTATACTTATCAATACTTCCATATTCCACATGTTTAATCTTGTAGAGACATTTGGAAGTCACCACAGATTTGTCTGCAAGCCTAGGTACGATCTCCCAAACTCCATTTTTCATTATCAATTGATACTTTTCATTCATGGAATCCTTCCATTATTGATGTTTGACAGTTTCTTCAAAGGTGGATGCCTTTGCTTCTATTAGCTTTGTCATGTATGTTGCATACCCAAAATAACTTTTGGGGTTCTTACTTTCCTTGAATGTTCCCGTGGCTACTCCATCTCCCTTTGCATCTAAAATAGTAGATTTCAACCAGTTAGGTCTATTTCTAGTTTCGAGTATGATCACAAGTTGCACGGATTCATTGGGACCTTCATCTTCATGATTTGATTATTCTTCCTCCCTAGTGCCCTCCTCTTCAAATATAGGAAGTTCTTCATTATCAGAGTCCATCGAGAGATCCTTTGAGTTCTTAAATGTAATACTTTCATCAAATATCACATCTCTACTAACTTCTATTCAATGTCCTTCTTTTATATATATCTTATATGCCTTAGAAGAATTACTGTAGCCATGAAGGATCCAATTTCGTTCTCTTGTCCTTCGTTATGTGAATATAGATAGGACAACCAAAAATTCGGAGATGGTCCACTCTTGGTTTCTTCTCAGTGAATGCTTCTTCGAAAGTCATGTTGTCTAGTGACCTATGGGAACTTTGATTTTGAATGTATACAATAGTCTTCATTGTTTCACTCCACATAAATTTTTCAAATCTTGATCATATGACATGGCTTTTACACTTTCTTCAATAGATCGATTCTTTTGTTCTACAACTCCATTTTGTTCGAGATTGTATGGGACTATAAGCTCCATCTTAATCCTAGACTCCTTACAGAAGGCTATGATTTCCTTTGAAGTATATTCTCCTCCATTATCAAACCTTGATATCTTTATGCTCCTTTCTATAAGGGTCTCAACTTTAGCTTTGAATTCTTGAAATTTAATAAAACTTCATCCTTGGTTTTCCTTGAAGGGTCATGAATGAATGTTACATAATATAAATGAACTCCAAGAGACTTTGGAGACATAGGACCACATACATTAGAATGAATAACATCTAGAATTTATTTTGACCATGAAGCGTTTCTTCCGAATGGTCTCTTGGTATTTTTACCTAATGCACATCCGTTGCATACTCCTTCATGAACCTCCTTGAGTTTGTGGATGCCATTCACCACTCAATTTAGGGCTGGTAATATTTTGTAGTGAAGTTGACCAAACCTTATGTGCCAAATTTCACATGGGATAACTTCAATGTGAACCAAATCATGAGAGAGGGGAGTCAACAATCTATAGAGTCTTCCTTCACAAATCCTAATCATATTTTCATTTTCGATGCTAGAGTTTTTATCCCATACTGCAACCTTTCCATCTATCAAATAAATTATATATCCCTTATCTTCTAGACATGAAATGGAAAGTAGATTCTTATGCAAACCTAGAACAAATAGGATGTTGTTAAGATGAATATTTTCTCCATTCTCCAGCTCTAGCGATGTTGATCCAATTCCTATCACATGATAGTTCTTCTTGTCACCAAGCTCAATGGAGTATGAATATTTTCCTCTTCATGATGTATTTAGTTGCTTGTGCTCATAGTCATATGTCTTCATGCTCCACTATCGACCACCCAAATATTCTCATCTTCAAAAGTGCTAGTAAGTGTTGATAATAGTCCTTTGTCCTTTGTAGATGTCTTAGTCTTATCCTTCTTGAGAGAAAATATGAGATCCCATAGTTATTGAATGCCCTTTTTTAGACGGCTTTCCACCATTTTACTCTTATTCAATAACCTCTTCAATGTAGAAGAGATCTTCATCATGCCCTTAGCCAACCTTAGCTCTGATACCCTGTTGAGAAATCCATATGGCAGTAGTTAGGATGATTTATCTTTTCTTGATAATTGCTTGTGATGTCATTAAAAAACTACCAAAACAAGAAGAACAATAGTACACAAGAACATAGGATATATGTTGCAAGTGAGGGCCAAAACCTCTCCACTTGAGAGGAAAACCCATAAATCTCTTCTCTTCTCATAGATTATTCAATTGATGAATTCCAAGATCTCTAGACCAAGACCAATACCCTTTCAAGTCCAAGTCTGACCTCCATAATGATGTGCTTGCTTTTTCCAAGTCAAACCCAGTCAAATCTCTTCCAGTAGCACAATTCCGACCCCCAGCTTCAGAATTTCAGCCTCAGTGTAGGTTTGAAATTTCTAGCCCTTATAACTGCTACTGCATCCACACATGTGAGGGAAATTTAGTCTTCCAAGGCCTTCTATCAACTTCTCTTGCCTTGCTTCCTTGTCTAGGTCTGGTAGGTGACCTATTAGGCTCCTCTTCCAACAACTTTGATTCTCTTCCCGCAACTTGAGAATTTCGACCTTGAAGAAATAAACCCTAACGTTCCTTCTTCGCACATGTGAGAGAGAAGTAGCCCAAAAACCTTCTTCCTTCATCCTTCTCCTTCTTCGATAGCCTTATTTTTCTTCTCTTTCACTTAGATGATGCGAAGTGAATGTGCGTCCAAAGGAGGCCGAGTTCTCTCCTTTATATATGCTTCTAAGGTGGACATGGCTCCTCAAAATAGGTCGACTTCTTAGCTGCCAAGCCGACTAGGTCTTGGAGGTTATTTTTACACTTTAAAATACAAAATTGATTATTTTTAAAAGTTACAATGTGCCCGATGGTGTCTTCAACATATGACAATGACTCTTTTAACTTCTTGACCTAGGAAAAACCCTAGATGCACGCAATGGGTGCTTGAACTCTAAAATAAAAGACCTTGAGCATGAAACCCATGCTCCAAAAATAAAAATAATGTTTTTTCTTTCTTTTTACAATATACAATAATCAAAAATACATTTCATATTTATGAAGACTGAACCTAGTTACACATTTTTTCAACAAATAGCTCCAATATATCTTAAGCCACTTGAAATCCTTAATAGTATACGTATAATAACCTACAGACTTGGATTGCTTGCTAACATTATTGATCACAAAATTTTCCATGTTTCCTTGCTTTAACAATATTTACATGGTCATATCTATGCGATTAATTGGGTTGTGATATGGGTGAAACTAGAGGGAGAGTTCTAAAAAGAGCCACTATGCACCTTAACAAGAAAGTAACCTTGCTTCAAAACCAAACCATCAAATAGGTAAGGGCGTAATGAAAGGATGTTGGTCTTGATGAAGCTACATGGGAGTTAGATGATGCCATGAAAGTGGCATACTTATTTTTGTTTTCACTAGAGTTGCATTGAAGCTAATGTTATTCCAAGGTGGAGGGAAATGTAATAGCTAGATCTTAACCTTTTGGACATATTGAATCATATTATGTAAAGAATATAAATAAGAGTTATAAAGAAAATAGTTGAGACATGTGAGCTTAAATAAATGACCATGCGTGTAAATAGTGTAAACATGTTTGTATGGATTCTTGGTGTGAAGTTGAATTCAACAATCCAAATAGTAAATGGCCAAGCATGTAATTGTAGTAAATATAGTTTCT
Source organism: Pinus albicaulis (assembly GCA_034641835.2). Taxonomy (NCBI): domain Eukaryota; kingdom Viridiplantae; phylum Streptophyta; class Pinopsida; order Pinales; family Pinaceae; genus Pinus; species Pinus albicaulis. The sequence goes on along the minus strand of CM076570.1, from coordinate 340,489,740 downwards.
ATGCACCATGTGTTGGAATTTCCATGGTATGCCAGTGAGCTATATAAATATTCTTATTCAAAATGAATACAATGATACAAATCATGCAAAGAGAAGTAGAGGAGATATGAGTCCAAAAGAGGGGAAGAGCAAAGGGCATCTAAGGGAAATAAATCCTCTATTATCAAATGTCATCGTAAGAACTCCTATCTTTTCTCAATGTGTCTTAATTAAAGTTCATCCCCCATATTTGTAGAAATTTGCTGAATAGTGATTAATTATTCACCGAGACTATCCTGATCACATACAATTCGAATTTATATGCAACACATAATCTCTTCCACTCAGATCATCAAACATGCGGAAATAAAATCAAGCGATAATACATCAAATCATCATACACATTAACACAGTATGTATGGGGAAAGCTTATAGCTGAAAACCCCACAGCTATTGTGTATATTATAATGGAGAAATCATGTAACAAACTCAGTACAATACTCCTCACAAGTACTCAGTACTTTCTCATGAAGTTACACACAAACTAGCTCAGTTTTGAACAGGTTACTGGTTCAAAACTCACCGCCAATTGCCTTGCCTCTATTGCGCAATCCAGGCCTGTCTATATAGAGATCCAAGGTTCGAATCTCCTTGGCTTGACAACGCAATCATCATGGGCAATTCCTCCAAGTGTGGTGCAAAACTCATGCACAACTGATGTCGCCACTGATAGCTAACTCCACCCTTTCATCTACCTCTTTCATTGGTCTCCACTGAACTGATCATGCACTGTAGTGAACTGATGTGTTCTTGAGTTGAATAATGAGTTACTAATTAATGAATTAAATAATATTTAATTCACTCCACTCATAACTAATTGATTTGCTAGTTAAACTAATCTCAACTAGTTCAACTAAAATAAACAGAACACAACTCCACTATCTGTCTCATTAACTCCTCCAAACTTCTGCCACTGAAGTCCAACTGAAGTCAACCATGCATGATGCCATCAAACCCTTGAGAATAGCGTAATTCCTCTGTCAGATGCATGAGCCACTTCTGTAGCTCGAACTGAAGTGCTCCAAGAGAGTAAACTGAAGTTTATAGTCTAAATATTATTAAGGGTAAATAATATTTGACTTCCCTATTTTAAGGAGAGGCAGTCTAAAAATAGACTTCGACCTCTTTGACCTATAGGTCACAAAAATAGAGTCCCATCTATTTTTACCAACATGACCAATGCTCCAAGAATCTCATACTGGAATCCCCGGACCATGCTCCATATGTCTAAAAAATAGACATAGTCTAAAAATAGATTTTGCGCCAGAATTTGCCTGCAGGCCCACTTAGTGAAGGCGACTTCATTTCACTAAGCTCCATCATCTTGCTGCATTTTCAACACTCCCTCTTAGCAAGATATGGATTATCTGCAACCCCTATCCTGCCTCTGTGGAATTCAAACTTGCTCCTGGTGAGCGCCTTCGTCAGGATGTCGGCATCCTGATCCTCCGTGGGAACATATGAAAGCATCATGATTCTCCGCTGAACACAATCTCCGATATGATGGTACCTGATTTCGATGTGTTTGGACCTATCATGAAATACTGGATTAGCCGAGAGTTTAATGCAACTCTGGTTATCACAGTAGATCACTGTAGGCTCCAAATGTAACCTGAACAATCCTGCGAGGATCTTCCTCATCAAAATAGCCTCGCATGCAGCCAAACTAGCTGCCATGTACTTGGCCTCTGCTGAACTGAGTGCCACGGATCTCTGCTTCCTGCTGTACCAGGAAAATGTTGTCGACCCAATGCTGAAAACTCCTCCAGAAGTGCTCTTCCGGTCCGTTGGACTCCCTGCCCAATCTGCATCAGTGAAGCCAGAAAGCTTCGCTCCATCCTCCTGTCTATACCATAGACCATATCCCGATGTGCCTCTAATATAGCGCAATACATGCTTGCATGCCTTCCAAAAGAGCTTGGTAGGCTTAACCATAGCTTGCGAAAGCTGGTTAACAGCATAGCATATATCGGGTCGTGTATTGACCAGATACATAAGCGACCCCACCAACTGTCGATAGACAGTGGCATCCACTACCTCGGCTGAAGTAGCATCCTCCTTCCTCCAACCACCAGGAAGAGGAGTGTCAACAGGCTTGCAGCCTTGCATGTTGAACCTCTCCAGAATCTCCCGGGCATACTTGCCCTGAGAAACAAACAGTCCTCCGTTGCGTTGCCAAATCTCCAATCCCAGGAAATAATGAAGGATGCCCAAGTCCTTCATCTCAAACTCTCGTGCAAGATCCTCCTTGCATGAAAGTATCAACTGCTCATCGCCAGTCAAAATCAGATCATCTACATACAATACGATGATCAACAACTTCCCCTCCACCACAATCTGGTACAGGTTTGGATCCGCCTCACTCTTGGAGAATCCAAGCCCAGTGAAGTAGCTGTCTATCCGAGTGTACCAAGCACGAGGTGCTTGCTTCAGCCCGTACAGTGCTCTCTTGAGTCGGCACACATGCGACTCACTGCTGAAGATCTCGAAACCTTCAGGCTGCTCTATGTACACCTCCTCCTCAATGACTCCGTTGAGGAACGCAGTCTTCACATCCATCTGATGGATGTGCCATCCCATCTGCGCTGAGAGAGCTAGGATCGTTCGTATGGAAGAGTACCTTGCGACAAGTGCAAAGGTCTCCTCATAATCGATCCCCTTGATCTGTGAGAAGCCACGGGCGACAAATCTCGCCTTGTACTTCTCCACACTCCCGTCAGCCGCCTGCTTCACTTTGTAGATCCATCGCGAACCCACCACTGATTTCCCCTTCGGTCTTGGGACAATCTCCCATGCACTGTTCCTGACGATCGAATCATATTCTTCGATCATGGCATCAACCCATGCGGGTTCCTCCACAGCTTCCTCAAAAGAGGATGGCTCCGTCACAACACATTGACTCACAAGAGCCATGTATCCAGTGTACCGATCCGGTGACTGTCTCTGTCTGCGCTGTGCTGTAGGTGGTCCTACAACCTTCTATGCATCCCGAGCCAGTCGCTCAGCTTCTGTAGTGCGCATGCGCCCTCTGATGGTTGGCGCTGCCTGGGTGGTTTCTTCCACCTCCTGAACCTCCTCTTGTGGCTGATCCACATCCGTAAGCTCCTCCTTAGGAACTAACAGCTCCTCATCTGCATGCAAGTGTAGCTCCCTCTCAAGCGAACACTGCATGGCTTTCTCCTCCTGAAATTTTATATCCCGTCGCACAACAGTCTTTCGACTGTCTGAAAAATACACCCGGTAGTTATGAGGTGTATCAGTGTACCCCACAAATATTCCAACCTCAGCAGTTTGATCCATCTTCCTTCTCGCATCCTTCGTCACATGCATGTAGACAGGAGAACCAAAAATCTGCAAATGGGAAATATCAGGCCTCTTGCCAGAATAAGCCTCCTCCAGTGTACTCATGCCAAGAACCTTGTGAGGACAACGGTTCTGCACATACACTGCTGTATTGCATGCCTCAGCCCACAAGTGGAGGGGTAGGCCCCGATCATGCAACATCGCCCGTGCAGCACCCACGATCATTCTGTTCTTCCGCTCAGCCACCCCGTTCTGCTGTGGGTTATGGGGTGCGATGAGCTCTCTCCGAATCCCTTCTGCGCTGCAGAACTCCTTGAATTCACCACCATTGTCGCTCCTTAGAGCAATCACCTTCTTCCCCGACTCCTTCTCGACCAGTGCTTTAAACTCACAGAACTTCACGAATGTATCGCTCTTCTTCTGCATGAAGAAGATCCAGCACTTTCGAGAGAAATCATCAACAAAGATCACATAATAATTGTGCTTTGTTGTCGAAGCAACTGAGAAAGGACCACACACGTCTGTGTGAACTCTCTCAAGGATCGTCGTGGCGCGACTATCCTTCTCGTGAAAGGTGGCTTTCACATACTTCCCTAAAGTACACCCCTTGCACTGATCTGACTGCACAAGGGTGCCCTTAGGAAGCCCAGTAGAAATCTACTGTAGAATCTTCAAAGCTCCATGGTGAAGGTGGCCCAATCTCCTGTGCCACAGTTCGCCCTCATCATCCCGGCTCACCACTTCTCCCGCTTTGCATGCCATAGCTACGCAGCCATCTACCTGCAACTGATAAAGGTTCTTGGTTCGAACCCCTATCTTCTGGGTCTCTCCAGTAGTCTTACTGCGCAGGAAGGCTTTTCCTTCGTTGAAGACCACATCATACCCCTTATCCTCCAACATCGCCACAGAGATCAAGTTCTTCTTCAATCCAGGTACATGCATGACATCCTTCAATACAAAGGGTTTACCAGACTCCCTCTGAAAGGATATGGCACCGATACCAGTCGCACTGTATCTACCATCATCGCCCATCTCGATGTGCACACCCAAATCTTTGTCCTCCAGATCTGAGAACAAATCCCGATCTCCCGTCATATGAAATGACGCACTGCTGTCCAAGAACCATACCGATCCCAACACACTTGAAACCAAGCATGCGATCAGTGAAAATTCAAGCTCGAACTGTGGAGCCAAAGCTTCTCCATCTGCAGATCTTCCCGCTTGCTTGCTCTTCTTCTTCTTTGGACAATTGGTAGCATAATGTCCGTGATCATGGCAGTGAAAACACTTCACTTTCGCCATATCCTGCTTCTTGCCCTTTGCACCAGAATGAGAGGTTTTCTTACCCTTCCCTTTCTTTGCTTTGGCAACCAAAGCGCAGTTTTCTTCATCAGCTCCTTTTGATGAAGATCCATCTCGAGTAGTCCTCCTTATCTCCTCCTGCATGAGATCCGCCCAAAGGCGCTCCCATCCCGGCAGCTTCTCCCGACCATTGACACTATCTTGATATGAGTGCCAAGCCTTCGAAAGACCAAGGAGAGCTAGGTCGACCATGTCCTCGTCTTCGACAGTCACCCCCACACTTCCCAGCTCATCTCTGCATTGAGTGAACTTCGTGAGGTATTTGGCGATACTGTCGCCCTTCTCCATATTGATGTTCCTGAGCTTATCTTTGAGCGCCAGCTTCCTTTGGTCGCTCTTACTCTGGAATAGATCCGTCAAAGCTTTCCACATTAGATATGGAGTAGCCTTTCCATGCAGGCTGGATACAATATGATCCTTGACGCCCTCCAACAGGATCCTTCGACATTTCACCATCTTCTTTTGCCATACTTCGACTTCAGCAGGATCAGTGGGCTTTTGGACATCCGTATCTACGAACTCCTTCAGACCATTATCTTCTAATACTGCCTCCATGCAATCCTTCCATGCAACATAATTCGAACTGCCTTCAAGAGCATATTCGAGTCGCAAACCGTTGAAAGACATTTTCAACACCGACACCAAGAAAACAAAACTGCTGCAAAATTTCGAATTCCACCTCAAAGCTCAGCTGCTCTAGATCTGTGAGAACAAATTATTTCTAGCACAGAGATTGACTGCAAGGGGCATTTACCAGACCTTTCACTTTCCGAAGAAAGATGAATCCGGAGGCTACCTGGCCTGCATGCAAACTCTGTCTACCGAAATAAGTTTGTAATCACTATGATGATCAATCTCTGCTTCAATAGCTCCGATACCATGTAGAAATTTGCTGAATAATGATTAATTATTCACCGAGACTATCCTGATCACATACAATTCGAATTTATATGCAACACATAATCTCTTCCACTCAAATCATCAAACATGCGGAAATAAAATCAAGCGATAACACATCAAATCACCATACACATTAACACAGTATGTATGGGGAAAGCTTATAGCTGAAAACCCCGCAGCTATTGTGTATATTATAATGGAGAAATCATGTAACAAACTCAGTACAATACTCCTCACAAGTACTCAGTACTTTCTCATAAAGTTACACACAACTAGCTTGGTTTTGAACAGGTTACTGGTTCAAAACTCACCACTAATTGCCTTGCCTCTATTGCGCAATCATGGCCTGTCTAAATAGAGATCCAAGGTTCGAATCTCCTTGGCTTGACAACGCAATCATCATGGGCAATTCCTCCAAGTGTGGTGCAAATCTCATGCACAACTGATGTCGCCACCGATAGCTAACTCCACCCTTTCATCTACCTCTTTCACTGGTCTCCACTGAACTGTCCATGCACTGTAGTGAACTGATGTGTTCTTGAGTTGAATAATGAGTTACTAATTAATGAATTAAATAATATTTAACTCACTCCACTCATAACTAGTTGATTAGCTAGTTAAACTAATCTCAACCAGTTCAACTAAATTAAACCGAACACAACTCCACTAGCTGTCTCATTAACTCCACCAAAATTCTGCCACTGAAGTCCTAACTGAAGTCAACCATGCATGAGCTCACCAAACCCTTAGGAATAGCGTAATTCCTCTGTCAGATGCATGAGCCACTTCCAAGGCTCGAATTGAAGTGCTCCAAGAGAGTAAACTGAAGTTTATAGTCTAAATATTATTAAGGGTAAATAATATTTGACTTCCCTATTTTTAGGATAGGCAGTCTAAAAATAGACTTTGACCTCTTCGACCTATAGGTCACAAAAATAGAGTCCCATCTATTTTTACCAACATGACCAATGCTCCAAGAATCTCATACTGGAATCCCCGAACCATGCTCCATATGTCTAAAAATAGACATAGTCTAAAAATAGACTTTGCGCCAGAATTTGCCTGCGGGCCCACTTAGTGAAGGCGACTTAATTTCACTAAGCTCCATCATCTTGCTGCATTTTCAACAATATTTGGCTTATAAGCTAAACATTGAGCACATGTGGTGGTTGGTGAGGAATAACTACCATGAATAGGTATGGAGGCATGAGGTTGGGAGGAGTAATTAATGGATATGGAATGAGAGATGGATGATTGAAGAGGAACATGGAGGCTAGAATGTTTGGGGACATTCCTTTTTCTTGTATATTGTTACTAATTAAATGTAGTAGTGCTAAGGCAATGATTTACCAAGTTATCCATATAAGGAATTTAATAAAGCAAATTAATCTTGTGTATATTAAAGAGCATTGTATAAATGGACGAATACTCTTCATGGATTGTTGATTGGAGAAAGGAAATATATTTCCTATGGTTGAGTGGAAAATTGCTCGTATGTAGTCAATTTATTATGCTTCCTTTAATTAAAAGTTGAGTGTTATGTCTTTATTTTTAAAGCGTTAGTTTAAATTGTATATCTTTGTTTATGAATAAAATGAGCAAGGATTTCCATTGTTATGTGAGTTGTACTTGATTGTTCCGTTGAATTATTTAGTTGCATAAATTCATGCATTCAAAAGGTGTTGGATTATTGAGGGCTTCAAATCTATATTGTGATTTCAAAATAGCATACACTTTTAATGGAAGCTACACCAATATCTTAGATAGTTAGTTTGTTGAAAGCACATATAATTATGATGAGTTATGACACTTAGATGATGAAATTTCAAGTTATGATATGTATGATTTATTTCCTCTTATGATGGAAGCTGCACTAATATCTTAGATATCTAATCCATTAAAAAATAAGTATTATGGTGAGTTGTGTCACATTGACAACAAAGTTACAAGTTATGATATGTTGGAGTTGTAGGTTTTTTTGTTGTTTAAAATTATTTTGATTTTAATGTATATTATGATTATAATGGTTTTGTATGAGGATTTTCTAATAATTGAATCTTTATTTGATGTTATAACAATAAATATAATAGTTTGGATATTGATGTTGACTTGGGCTATTAATTGGAGGCATTTGATGACGAAGTTGGTGTTCCAACTATCTTGGTGTCCCAAAGGAAAGTTCTTTTGATGAATGCCACACTAATCATAGATATCCAAATAGTTGAAAACAAGTATGATGAGAAGTTATGGCACTTTGAGGATGAAGTTATAGGTTATGATGTGTTATAGTTATTTCCTCTTTTGATGAAAGGTATGCCAATATCTTAGATAGCTAGTTTGTTGAAAACATATATAATTATGATGAGTTATGGCACTTTGAGGATGAAATTTCAAGTTATGATATGTAGGATTTATTTATTCCTCTAATGAAAGTTGCACTAATATCTTATATATATAGGACATTAAAAATAAGTATTACACTGAGTTGGGGCACTTTGACAACAAAATTACAAGTTATGATATGTTGGAGTTGTAGGCTTTGTTGTTGTTTAAAAATATTTTCATTTTAATATATATTATGATTATAAAGGCATCTAAAACATAAGCATGAGCAGAGCAATGATGAATGAACACAACAATAATGTTATTAGGGTAACTTGACAAAACTTGAAGCATATCGTGTAGTTTAACGACATCCAAACTTGTGCCAGTGGTAGATGTAATATCTAAGCAAAGAAAATGCAAATTGCAAAAAATTTGCAATGGTTATATTTTATTTTATCTCGTTCTTCCAATTTTACTCTTATATTCATATATTCTATCTTTATTTTGAAAACATCTGTGGTGACTTTGAGAAAGACATAATTTCTCTATCAAGCCTATACATGTATTGATAGTTGGTGAAGTCCTAAAACCTAGATTGCTTATAGAATTCTAGTGCTCCTCGCTACTTTTCCCTTATTCTTGCAATTTTACTCTCATCTTCACATCATCTCTCTTTCTTTTGCATGTATGTGTGGAAGTTTTGAGAGAAACATGGCTATCACTAAGCAACAAAGGATAACCTTAATTTCCACGTTAAATGTTGAACGTTAATAATTTTCAAGGGAGGCACATGACATATGTCACATACACTAATAATGAAGTTATGGTTTAAACTTGTTTACATATTGTAAAACGAAAAAATAATTATTTGCTTTATTAGATGAGAGAGACCTATTAATGTTAAAACTAGGCATAACATTACTTTACTTGAAATATCTAACAATAAATTTTGCAAGTACTAAGTTGAAAACAATTGCTAAATTGAACATAGGAAATGTCATGAGAAATGAAAGTCACTTGAATATGATACTGCATAAGACGAATAACTATTTCATGATGTAAATAATGACTTTTATGTGCTCTCAAGTGAAAATGTTGAACTATGACTAATAAACAACTGGATTTACATGTACATTAATAGAAGAGAAATCAAATCTATTCATATACACCCATCATTACAAAAAAAGAAAAGAAAAAAGGACAAAAGAAAAAAAAAAGAAAAAAAGAAAAAAAGGAGGAGAAACAAATTAAAAGTAGGAAAAAAATATGTGGAGAAAAAACAAGAGCAAAATGGTTGGTGGAGGTAATCTCTTTGGATGCATAATATGACAAAAATATTGCTAAGATAAGCTTATACTATTTGAAAATTTCCAAACATTTAAATAATAAAAGTATTAATAACAATGATTATTCACTTTTAAGATTATAGGCTAGTTAGATACCAATTTGATGTATGAGATCCCTTCACTATATACAAATACCACTCATAATTTAACATCAAGAATAAGTTATCTAAAGGCATAACCTCATTTAATCCAAATAACATGGTAACATTAAGGGATTTAAAATTAATATTTAGTTAGATAAAATAATTTTGTTTGATTCTCTCTCTCGCTCTTTCTCTCTCACACATACACACACAATATGCATGTGTGTGTCTGACATTTAGTTAGATAAAAAAAAAAATTTGTTTAATTCACCCACACACACACACACACACACACACACACACACACATGGATATTTGTTTATTTAGATGTGTGTGTGTTCCAAATTTTGTTAATGTTTTGATTTTTATCCAGTTCCCCCTTTTTTGTGAAGGAACAAAGCTTGGAAAAGCTTGTATTGTGTTTGAACCTCCCCTTGTGAGTCAGTAGCCACGTTTGATTTCTCTTTCTTTCATGTTGTTTTCTTCCCTTCTTCATTTTGGTCCCTAACTTTATGTAGAAAAGGGGGAATTTTTGTGGATTGGTATTATGGAAGGATGAAAAAGCAGTGCGAGCTCCCGAGGCAGCCACCCTAGTCCTTCTCGATCGTCGTTATCTGCAGTTCCCCCATTTTTGTGATTGCACGAGGCCTGGAAAGCATGTTTTGTGTTTGAACCTCCTCTTCTCTGCTAGTAGCCACGTTTTGTTTCTCTTTCTTTCATGTTGTTTTCTTCCCTTTTCGTTATTTTTATAAAATAATGGACTTTAATGATATATCTCAAGGTATTTGTTTATTTAGATTAAAAACTTATTAACTTTTAAAGAGAACATAAAGATGGACTTTGGTTTGCATATATGTATTTAGGTGGAGTTAAACATGCTTCACACATCTAACCACAAATTCTAAATGTCTCATATCCACCTTAAATATAAAGTAAATATATCATTTAACAAGTGGTATAGAAAATGAGGTGGATTTCAATCCACTTATATGTGTACATAAATAGTACTACAAATGTCTAATCTATTCAACCACTACTTTCAAATAATCTTATGACTACCTCAAAGTACCAATTAAAGCAATAATGAGATGTTGGAAATATTTATCATTGATATACTACCATAAGAGTCCTTTCTCGTGGAGTATTATGCCCAACATTCCCTAATCTCGTAAATGCTTTAATATAAGGAAAATATTATTAGTGCCAAATGAAAATTTATGTTATGGATGCTTTTGTGCAATAAATTTTTTAATTACTATAAATATCACATACATAACAACCACAAAAAAATGTTTATAATACATAACAAGAAAACTAATTAAGATGTTAGTACTAAAATGAGGAGTATACTATCACATGTAATCTTAGATATAATTGGTGTGAAACACCGTGACATCAGTGTTTGAGCAACTTGTAATCCTACATCAAAGGCTCAACAAGGGGCTAATATTTATTTGATACTCATGTTCTTAGCTTTGTTGCTTCATTTGAAGGTAGGGGGCACTAGTGAATTGTTTCAATCACATGGTTCACAAGCTGCAAGTATTGGTTAACATGCCTAAAGATGTTCCTAACACAAGTAATCAATGCAAATATCACCCATAGACTAGTTTTATTCACAAAACCCCATTTTATTTTTTGTAAAGGCCCACTAATTCAAGTGTAGCCATGGTAGTCGATGCACAACCTCATCTGCACCAAAAAATGCGTAATCACTAACCTCCTACAAGCATGCTTACCCTTGCACTCCTAACACCATAATGTACAACACTTGTCATAGAGTCTGAGGCATAGTTCCCTTGGTGGCCTCCCATCACCATTGATATCTGGAGTTGAGGTGTCACACCCCATGCTTGTGAAACATCTACAAAATTTATCACACCGAATTCCATCCATGTTTGCCAAGTTCCAATCTGCATGCATGCTTATCCTCTATGCATGTGCATTTAATAATGCCAACCATGACATGACATTACAATATCTATATGTCAACAACTTGACACACTGCAACCAAGAAGATGAACAATTACATTATTAAGAGTTGCAAAACCATATTGACATCCAAAAACCAACATTTAATTAAACAACCATTTAACAACACTACAGTGATTAGATTTGTAATTACCATAACAAATATCAATACAAATTTCTTATCATATTACATGTATAAATATTGCATTTAATAGAAGCTAGATGAACTTCGTTAGTCCCAAGCTTTGCTTTAACTTGAAATAAACTTTTCTTAACTTAAGTGTCTCATAGCGACCTTAAATATAAAGTAAATATATCATTTAGCAAGTGTTATAGAAATGAGGTGGATTAAGTCCACTTATGTGTGTACATAAATAATACTTCAATTGCCTCACATGTTCAACAACTACCTCCAAATACTCTATGACTACCTCAAAGTACCAAATAAAATAATCATGAGATGTTGGAAATATTTCTCATATATATACTATCATAGGAGTACTTTCATATGGAGTCTTATGCCCAAACATTCCCTAGTCTCATAAACGCTTTAGATGTAAGGAAAATATATGCCAAATGAAAATTTATGTTATGGATGCTTTCACATAGTAAATTTTGTAATTATTATAAACATCACATACATTAAAACCACAAATAAAAAAAAAAGGTTTGTAATACATAATATCAAAACTAATGAAGTTGTTAGTACTAAAATGAGGAATATAATATCACATGTAATCTTCAATATACTTGGTGTGGAACACCATGACATCGGTGTTTGAGCAGCCTGCAACTGTGCAACAAGGGCTCAGTAGGAGGCTAATATTTAATTGATAATCACGTTCTTGGCTTTGTTGCTTCATTTGAAGGAAGGAAGGCACTATTTAATTGTTTTAATCACATGGTTCACACCTTCCAGGTATTGGTTAACTTGACTAAAAAAGTTCCTAACACAAGTGACCAATGCAAATATCACCCATAGGCTACTTTTTTTCACAAAACTTACCTCACCCACTTTAATTTTTGTAAAGGCTCGATGCACAACCTCATGTGGACCAAAGAGCTCCCCATCACCAACCTCCACCAACCAAGCTTACCCTTCCACTCCTAACACCATAATGTGCAACACTTGTCGTAAGATCCAAGTGTTAGTGCCCTTGGTGGCCTCCCATCACCATTGATAACTAGGGTTGAAGTGTCACACCTCATGCTTGTGAAACATCTACATCATTTGGCACATCAAATTCCATCAATGTGCACCAAGTTCCAATCTACATGCATGCTTATCCTCTATGTGCTTACATTTAGGAATGCCAACCGTGACATGACCATTACAATATCTTTCTTCTTCTCCTTCTTTTTTAGAGAAAAAAGGGACTTTTTTGTTATTCAAGAGGAATAAAAAAATATACAAACATTGAAAAAATACTATAGCTTCAATCATTACAATAGGATATGAAAAGGCAAGGCATCACTATCCAGAAGAAGAGAAAAATAAGTCGTTGTAGAACCAACATCTTATAGTATTTTTTGCAAATTATAAGATTGACTAAAAATGACATTAGCATGTAACCAAAAATTGTAGAAAGTGCATTACACAACCATGAAGAGGCCCCTGCCAAGAGAAAAATGAAGACAATGACTAGAAATGACATTAGATTGTAACAACCCCTTGTTGATTTTCCATGTAAATAAAATAAGACCAAGGTCATGGGACACATATCCCAAGCTGAATGGTGGGAAAACATTATAGTGGGCATCACTTGTGGTTTATTAAAGGCTATTGATCCAAATTGGATCATTATATTATTTGTCATCCATATCGATGCATTTGGAGTGGAAAAATTGAAGGAATCAACTCATTGGACCATTTTTACTAGCAGGACCTAGTTTGGCAAAACAAGGTCTGAAACTTTCCGGGAGTGTTTTGAGGCATCAAACGACGTTTTTTGGGGGTAAAAATTTGTTGTTGAATGCCACACCTTTTCATGCTATTCTACACACAGACCTTTCCAACGACGCAATAACTGCGTCAATCGAAGTCCATATGCAAAATTATGCCACTCAGAAGCTGACCTTCCTGTTTTCACACCTATATTTCGGGAGGATGCCACGTTAGCCCCCATTATTAATGGAAAAGGGGCTAGCCATGTGTTTTTGATGTAAAAGACTCTAGAAGAATCTAATTTGTAACTCTGGTTAAGAGTTTATGTAGTCAAAATTAACCACTAGTAGGCTATCAGGTTGTGTTATAACCGGGCCACTAGGAGGAAGAGGCATTCCATTCTTTTGAGAGCATTTTGTTCCATAGTTGAGCAAAGATATCCAAGAGAGATAGGAGGTACAACACACAAATAGGATTTTTGCACTGTAACATCCCACGGGCCACATGAATTACTTCTTTGTACTTGCAACCATATTTCCAGACAGATAAAGAGAGAAAAGCGGCCTCACCTTCCAGCTGGGTTTGCTCCCGAAAGGGTTTCCAAGAGAGAATATCATGTGTTTTTTGTGTGTGAGAGCTTATTTTGTCAATCTCTACTTTTATGCATAATTTATATTCGCATGCATGCACTAATTACAACTAAATCTATAGATCTTAAAGTTTAATAAAATTGTAATAGTGTAGAATCTCAGATTTTTAATATAATATTATCATATCTGTTGTGACGAACCATCCAGTGGAATATCCACGACATTTTACGGATCAACTATGGAAATTAGCAAAGGCATTGGAAAAGACAAAGGCAATAAATGATATTTAATTAAGGAAATAAAGGAAAATAGGAGAAAAGGAAGATGAAGAGACAAAAATATGCATGCAAGGAAATTAGAGAGAAAATGAAGGAAAATGAAAGAAAGAGGAAAAAGGAAACGAAGCGAGTAGACATCAATGATAAAAAGGAACCCGAGAAATAGTTGACAACTTTTGCTCAGATTTGGATAAGTTTTCAGCAAAGGATAAGGAAAGAGCACTTGGAAAAACAAACAAGGAAAGCAAGGGTGCGCTAGAGGAAGTTTGGACAACTACAAGTAAGGACAAAACTTACTTTTGGATTGCAGGTAACAATGTGCATGTGTGATTTAGCATGCTTGGATTTTAATGCATGGTACATGAATTTGGTTATCTGGTTGTGTTAGCTGTCATTGGCATGGGATTTTCCTAGATTAACGGTGGTTTCAACCTTGCCTTGCCGTTTCCTAGATAGCCATGGTGTTGTGGGTTCCTTGTTTGGTTTAAGCTTTGGATGGCTAGTAGACTTAGATCTTGGTTGAGGTGGTCTCAGGAAAATTCTCGAGGGTCAAGGGTGGAGATGGCTTTCTCTTGGAACTCTTAACTAATGGGTGGAGAAAACAAAATTCCTCTGGAGATGAGAAGGAAGTTAGAGGTATCCATGATTGTTTTGGCATTAGTGTTTTATGGACTGGTTAGGTGAAATCACTGTGGTTTAGGGTTGAGGTGGGTTGGCCTTTGGAAGCCCTGGTTGGTTCTATTTTGATTTAATCCATATGATTCCACATTCATGTTTGGAATATGGCATGAGGGTGATTGGCTAAAAGAGAGATTTGGTTCAACCCAATCTATGGTCGGGTGGTACGTGGAAGCCCTTGACTTGGTTGGCTTTTACATATGTTAATATAAGCTATTTTTTATTGTGATTGATGAGCACTTATATTGGTTATTATGTTGATCTTATGGTTGGTTTTTCATGGATTCCATGTTGGTTATATGCATGGTTATATGATGTGCTCTTGCTATGGATCTTGTTCATGATTTGATAAGTGATTGAATGGTTGATGAATGCATATGCTAACAAGTGTTATTGCATCTACCTTGAGAGGGCATTGGACCTTCTTGATAATTCTCTATTGAAGTTCAAAAATTTATGATCAAATATGCATTCATGACCTGTAGCTTCTCTGTTTACTATTTGCTTGAAGAAATGTGTGTCATGTATTAGGTATGTCTTAGTCAATATTTTGCTTGAGTCTTGGTTGTTCTAACTTGTTATCATCATTGATTTCATTCTGGAAAGTTTCAGGCACTTCCGAGTAGTGTTATGAAGGCTAGCCTTGAAAAAATGGCACAGGTCTCGCTGCTGCATGCACAAAACTGGAAGAATTGATTCATAACCACATGCAGGCAGGCTTATGGGTGCGGTGGGAGCCTCATAACCGCATGCACAATGTGTTATGAGTGCGGTTGGGGTGTCAAGCTTGTAAAAATGAGTTCCAGCTCAAGGATTGATCACCAGGGGTGGTTGTCAGACTACTAAGTGATCTAGTGTCCCTGAGGGGTGGTAGTATGTGTTCCAGTTTGCAAGCCCCATTTCCATAACTGGAACTTGGAGGTCGGGTGATGTCTTAGTAACACTAAGCTCATGTTTACCTTGGAGAGCTTGTAAAAGTAGGTAAATGTGGGAGGAAGTGGTTTGTAGTCCTTTTTTCTCTAAAAAAGGGGACTTTTTTGTTATTCACAAGGAATTAAAAAAGAAGTACAGACATTGGCAGAAAGACTGTAGCTTCAATCATTACAATGGGCTGCCAAAAGACAAGGCATCACTGTAAAGAAGAATAGAAAAATAAGCTGTTGTAGAACCAAAATTTTATAGTCTTTTCTGCAAATTATAGGACTGACTAGAAATGACATTAGCCTGTAACCAAAATATGTAGAAAGTGTATTACACAACCATGAAGAGGCCCCTGCCAAGAGAAAAACAAAGACAATGACTAGAAATGACATTGGACAATAAAATTTTTTGCAGAAAGTGTATTATACAACCATGAAGAGGCCCTTGCCAAGAGAAAACAAAGACAACATATATGAGTCTAACTAAACACTGAATGTAGAATAGCTTGAAATCGACAATAAGTTAACTGATAACTAATTGAAAAATTGACTTAAAGTTGACGCATATTATTATATGGGCACCGAATGAGAACTTTGAACTGAGTTGCCAACTAATTCATAATAATATATGTAACCCACGTCCAAAAAAATAGCTCTTTTTGAGAAAGAATCTGCAGTTGTATTTAGCTCCCTATGGATGTGATGGAAGCTGATTTCCTGGAAGTCATTCTTTAACTCCACAATTTTGTTTTTCCAGGAGGATAGACTTATAACTTCCAATTGTGCTTTACTGGTGTTTTTTTGGCTCCATTACAATATTTGTATGGAAACTACAACCAAGGAGATGAACAATTGCATCATTAAGACTTACAAAATCATTTTGCCATCTAATAACCAACATTAGTCAAACAACCATTTAACAACACTATAGAAATTACATTTGTAATTACACTTTATAAAAAATATCAATAAAAAAACTCTTATCACATTACATGTATAAATACCGTGTTTTAATGAAAGTTAAATGAACTGTGCTAGTCCCAAACTTTTCTTTGATGTGAAATGAAACTATTTTTCACTTTATGATTTTTGGGTCATTCATACTTTTACTAGATACTGTGCTTGACATATTCATATTATTTTCATCCTCAACACTTTTTTTTTTGTAACTTGGGCTAAACTATATTAAAAGCATGAAAAACTCTACAGATGCAGTGAGCAAAGATGGCAACTGTGCTTAGCCAATCCCTGCCTTGGTAGTTCTCAAAATAAACAAAGTTTGGGCCTCCCTCAAATGAGGAAAACAACCCTTAAGAGTGTGAACCAATCTTGTAAGACACAATATTAAGTGGCCCATACAAAAACAAAAGAGCTAAAGTATAGTCTGAGATGAAAAAAAAACAGAAATTAACCTTGCTACCACACATTCATGGAGTTCCTTCATCTTCGTCCATTGCCTGGTCCTCTTCCTCTATCAGGCATCCATATTCCTTTCGAATGGCTTCCTCCTCAGTTGTGGGAATTTGAGGAGGCTCCAGAGGGGCCAAGTAGACGATGTGTGCGACTGGGTACTCAACATCGTAGTCTCTAGTCTAGACACTATCAGAGTCCACGACCCAAATGCCTATCTCCTCCGCCGTGGGCTGGTTTTCTTGGGTATTGGCTGCACAGTTCGCGGGATAGTGGATTTCCTGTGGCCTCATCGGCCCTTAGTGTGTTCTGGAGGCAAAATTTTCTCCCCATGAGCGCTGTCAGCAACTTGAGGAGCAAGCATGTCATGCCTGTCTGTTACAGAGCCCTCAGTGGATTCCAGTTGCTGATCATGGCCACGGTGAGAGCGGCCTAAAAACGCATCCCTGCAACTGCCCCTGATGGGCTTCTAACGCTGGCGTGGAGGCATGGTATGACTATCAATCAACAGAGGGAGAGCTTGCCAAGGCGTTGGGCTGAGTGCAGGGGAGTGACGACAGAGGGAGCCCGAAAGACCTGCGAGAGCAGCTGCGAAATGAGAATGTGGAATGCATTTAAGCCATTTGAAGGCCCGAGGCACTGCGTCCGAGCGCAGGTGCTGTGAAGGATGAGCCATGTGTGCCTTCACATGGTACATGTTATAACAGGGTGCCAAGTGGAGCAACGAGCCAGAGGGTTTGCACATTGATTTGAGGTTCCGCAACAGTGCTGTGACCTAGATCAATATGGCCTTGTTGGACATCGTCAATTGGAGCGTGGGAGGGCCTGTATTCATGATCTCGTGAGATATCACCCGCATCCGGGGTCATTCTCAACACTTTAATGATTTGGGCGAATATTTAATTACCTTATTTTAGTGCTTTCTTAACCACATTAACACTTTTTTTTTGGTGACTAGGTTAAACCTAGGGCTGATATTCATATTATTTTCATCATCAACACTTTAATGTTTTGGGAGAATATTTAATTACCCTATTTTAGTGCTTTCTTAACCACATTAACACATTTTTTTTGGTGACTAAGTTAAACCTAGGGTGGGACCAATTTCTGATTGGATGGAAGAAGAATGAACCAACTTTCTTATTGGATGAAAGAAGAATGATTTATTGGATGAAATAACAATGGGATGCTTATCACTAGGATTGTGTAAAGCTGATGGAAGAAGAAGGAGCCAACTTTCTTATTGGATGAAAGAACAATGGGATGCTTATCACTAGGATTGTGTAAAGCTGATGGAAGAAGAATGAACCAACTTTCTTATTGGATGAAAGAACAATGATATGCTTATCACCAAGATTGTGTAAAGCTCAGTGGATGATGCTCCTTAGGATAGTTTTGATTCCTCCAAAATAACTTATATTCTTAATCCCTCCCCATGAGATTTGAACTTAAGACGAGGTGATAACAAACCTATACAAACCAACTCACTTACAACTCATGAATCAACCACATCAATGCTTATTATAATAATTTAAAATCAATATTTATAATTATTTTCCCAAATTTATCTAATACACTAAACAAGTGCCCCCCATTCCCCATTATTATTACATTAAACACTATAATATATCACCAAGGAAGAGTTCAAAATTGCGAAAAATAAACAAAAACACAAAGCAACCTCCTCCTTGTCCCAACATGACAACATGAAGTAGGCCTCTCGTGTTGGAGATATGATTTAGGGGTTATTCCACGAGCCTTACCTCCCTTTGAAACCCCCGAACCATCCCCTTCCCTCCCTTTGAAATCCCCTTCACCTGTAATAAATTATTATATTATCTTTAACGATGCTACTTTTACTCTCAATCTTTAACAGCTACCGGCCTTCCCTCTTCAAAAACCCTTATATAGAGTGTTTTCCTCTCCATCGACCTCTTTGCCCTTTGCCTTCGAAGCATTTTGCACAGTTAAATCCTTTGTCCAAAATCCTTGGGGTTTCGCATTCGTGTCTGATATTGGGCGAGTTTCTGGCATATTTTGGATCCATCGAATTTATTCGAGCCCTCCCTCTGTGCACTATCTGGTATTGGGATGGCTGGAGCTCAGGAGGAACCTGTTCTTACACGGGCAGTAGATGACGATTCGAGAGAGAACGAGGATGATGCCGGAAAGGAGGAGGACACTGGAGCTCAGGTTGCACCCATTGTTAAGCTTGAGGAGGTTGCAGTCACGACTGGAGAAGAGGAGGAGGATGTCCTTCTTGACATGTAAGTTTCTCATCCATGGCTATTTCATGATTCGTTTTTTTCTCAGTTGAAAGTTCTTTTCATGGCCTCTTCGGTGGCCCTTTTCCTGTGCACATAAATGGGTCCTTGACTACAAGGAAGATGCATTTGGGCAGTTGTTTACTTTTATTTTTTCTCCTTTTTAGTAAGATCTGTTTGATCAGCTTCTTGATATTTTGGTTGCCTGTTGATGATGATCGGATTTGCCATGTCAATGGGGTACTGAAGAAACTCTATGGTAGATGCATTTATCGGGCTATCGTTTGTTTTTCGGGTAATTAGGGTTTTTTGCTTTTCTGTGTATTTGGTGAGTTTCTTGTTGTTTTGATGTCCCATTTATATTTGATCAGTATTTTTTGATCTCGTTATGGCTTGTAATAATTGTTTTCCTATGTTGATATGCTGCCGATGAAGATTTTTTCGGGGATGCATTTGATGGTTTATTTGTTATCATCGGGGGGTTTTGTATTTTGCCGAGTCTTTTTATGTTTTGTTGAACTCTAGGCAATCCTTTTTACAATGCCTTTGAAGAATCTAGGATGGTTTCTCTGTTATTCTGGTTTGGTGGGGGGTATGATGGTCATTTGTTATTGCTAAGCATACGGGGTTTCGTATTTTAGTGTAATTTTCGTAATTTTTTGGCTTTTGGATTAGCCATTGAATACTGAATCAGGCATATTTGATAATATGTCTCATGGTTATTGGCATTAGGGTGATTTGCCTTTTTATGTTGTGAGGTGGTATGAATTGGGCATATGCCTGTTTTTTTTTTCTGTCAACTGTTTTCGGTGACTTTCTATGATGTTTTGAATAGGCTGTTATCATTTTTGTACTTTATGCGGATGTATGGGATGAGCATTCATTTGTTATTAAATAGTTAATGATCTTTATTCTTACATGCTTGATGGTATTATTGAGTTTTTTTTGGGATCTCTTTCGGTCATGTTAAGGAATATCTCGTGTGTTTTTAATAGGTCGTTGGTAATTTATCTCTGAATGCATTTGATATGGTGGGCTATCACTGCCGTTATTTTTAATGGATGCCATGGGCTCTTAAAATGATCCTAATGCAGTTTCATTTCGTTGTTTATTAATATTTCCATTCTTCTTTTATATGTTTGACCCTGCAGGAAGGCCAAGCTGTACAGGTTTGACAAGGATGGGAATCAATGGAAGGAGCGTGGTGTAGGAACAGTAAAGTTTCTTAAGCACAAAGAGACAACAAAGGTTCGGTTGGTCATGAGGCAATCCAAGACATTGAAAATATGTGCAAACCATTTAAGTACGTAAATTTGCCTTTTTTATATCGTTTTCTGTGTAATTTTTTCCCCTGAGATTGTAATAGCTTATTTAAATGAGTTGCTGGTCTAAACAGCTCGTGTCCAAGTTTTAAGAGGTTTTTTGTCCAAGTTTTAAGAGGTATTTTGTCCCGAGAATATGTGTTGATCCTAATTACCTGGATTGTATTCTTGTTTCTTTGCCATGCAGTTCATTCACCGATGTCACTTCAGGAGCACGCAGGTAGTGATAAAACTTGGGTCTGGCATGCAACTGATTTTTCAGATGGGGAACTGAAGGAAGAACTCTTCTGCATTCGTCTTGGTTCTGTAGAGAGTGAGTACTATTCTTCGACTCTTCTAATCCTTGTTTTGATCTTTTCTTGCGCTCTTGTATTTCTCTCTGATAAAATCAATGTTTGAGTACCTATATTCTTGGATCATTTCATTGAAGGGTTGATTTTGCATATGTTCTTAGGATGCTTTTGTGCAGATTATAGAGGGTTGTTAAGGGATACCCCATCCCCAAACACCCTATCAGCATGGTTAAGACTTGAGTTTAGGGTGGCTTTAATTATCTCTGATGATAGCAAATGACAGGGGTGGTCACCGATAAGCAGAGGTCACTGTTGTAACCTGATTTTCAGTTTGTAGATACAAAAATGGGGGCAGAACTTTCCATATTTTTTGTTTTGTTTTGTTTTTTACATCAAACAATAGTATATTTATTAGCACCTTAGTCAACCATACAAACAGGAAACAATTTATTTGACAGGTGGACAGAGTGACAGGCTTAGAGCAATTGAATTGTAGGCCATGCTTCTTGACAAATTGATGAACAGATGTCTACTTACTTGAGATTTAGGTTGGCACCATCCTGTCTATCATTATACACTAACCATGTCAATATTTTTTCACTGTGAATGACTGGCCTGTTCCCTGCAAATAGATCTGGGCATACAGGAGCCAATCCAATAACATTAATTTCTATCACAAGACAATATTAATGATCTAAACACCTAATCTTAAAGCTTGCTTTTGATTTTTCTCTACTGGTTCCTAATCTCTGATTAACAATCTCCCACTCTTCATTATCAAACCTTCTCCTTCATCATTGGCCTCAGCTGCACTGCTGAGGTACTTTGGCTGGTTGTCATCAGACTTGAGAGCTTGAAGTGTCAAATGATTATAATAACAGACAGCCAGAAAAGCAGCCCACATTCACTCAAGTTTATGACTGTAACCTTGTCATTTATTACAGGCCAAGATTAGTTTATGAGCAACTAATCCTTGACAACACCAGCAACATTCATAGTCAAGGCCGAATTATTTCCTATCAGAAGAAACACTGCAAGATTAAGAGTCAAGGCACAAGCAGAAATGTCATGTAATCGAAATCAAAGGAAGAGACCCTGATCATCAGAAAGGAGTATTCTACAAAGGCCCAAGGAGTGCTGAGGAAAAGTGGGCAACAAGGAGCAACAAAGATGTGATGGGGTTCAACTTAATCCCTTTTGATGTCAGCGGAATTTGTATGAGAACCAAACGGGTAGTCTCACATGCAACTGCAACTATCTGGAGAATCATCCCCTATGCATTCATCTTGGCCTCCCCATAAGCTGCAATGGCAACTCCAATGGATATGGCCAACATATTGGCCATGGGCTCACCTTTATATTTATAAGCTTCTTTCTTCAGTGAAACAACAATCGAATACATGGCAATGGGCATAAGAGCTTTCAGCATTTGAAATAATGATACTGAGAGGAAAACATAGGTAGAATTCAAAAACCAGAGACTCAAAGAATACACTCGTCATTACTATGGGTTCAACGAGCTTGAAGACTCCTACAATAGCAACAGCCAGTGTTGAGTAGAGACTCATGTGAATCATGGTGGGACTGATCACACTAAAGTTGTCAAGCAATGGCAACTCCTTTTTAAGCTTCTTTCTTCAGTGAAACTGTAATTGAATACACAGGAATGGGCCTAAGAGCTTTCAGCATTTGAAATATTGATACTTTGAGAGACATACACCAAGGGCTGCATCATTTAGGATTTGTACTCAGTTTAGGTGTCATGTTCAAGGGAAAGTTGTTCTGCTTCCCACCACTTCATAAATTGTCATAGTGATGAAACAAAAGAGGCTCCCTCTTGAGACTAGATTATGTCATTCATATCAGCTGTGTTGTTGATGTCCTAGCTCAGCCAAGTGTTGCTAAAACTCTGTTGAGGTTCAAAATTTATTATAAACTGAAATGTCTCCACGAAATTTGACCTCATAAAATGCCATAATCACAAGATATGCCATGGATGGCTGTGCCAAGGAGACCCTTAGACTTTGAGCAATGAGGCTTGCAACATCACTTATGATTTACCATGCATGCTACAATTCTGTGACCAGCTGAATGTCAAACAATTGAACAGTGATTCAAATCCTATTTTGTCAACAGTAAGTAATATACTCTGTCTTTATTTAGTGTACAGAACCAAGCACTTCATCCGTCCATCTATAGAAGGGACAATGGTTGTATGCATATGAGGTATAAGGAAATCCTATCAAAGGTTGTTTTGTTTTTTCTCATGGAATTGAATCAGACTCCTGCACACTGTAACGTTCATATTTATCAACCTGTAGAGGCTTTAATAACACCTGGTATTCTGGCTATTGATTTTACTGGACCTCATGCGTATATCCCACATGCACAGGATGGACTGTTCATATGTTACAGGGTATTATTATTCTTATTATTTAGTGTGTACATCTTCAGGTGCTCAAGAACAATTACTAGAACAGTCAGTTCTGTAATTTGAAGGATGACAAAGGAGGTTATAGAACAGACAGAGGAGTGTAGTTTTGGTTCTCATCCAGAATGTCACACAGTCTGCCTGGGCATGGTTCTCATGGTTTAATGGTGACTTGAGGAGTCTTAATACCACAGATCACTTAACACAAACAGCTAAGGTAAGCCCAAGGACAACAAGCCATCACTCCCATACTATGGTCATGGCCCTAGTATTGAGATAACCGCAGGTTGTTTACATACATTGCACACATATATGTGTGTATGCTTCAGGATTTAAACTGACAGGCCTATTATTGTCTCTTTTCATTACACAGATGTTTTCTATATAAATATAGCGCAGTCACCTCCTTCCTGAGCAGCTTCCAAGTCTAGCATTCCTTGCTAAGGCCCACCAGTCATCATGTTAACTCATTCTCAATAGGCTCTTAGCTCATACAATAAATATACAGCTATTCCAACGAGACTCATATCTGGACTACACAAAGTACCCAGGGGCTGTCACATTGCGTATATATCAGGCAGAGTAGTTTTCATCAAATTCTGCAATATTATATAAGGATTCAAGATTAATTTTTCCCTGGGCAGCATGGTAAAATCTTGAGCTTTAGGCTGGCTTTGATTTATCTCTTATGATAGCAAAATTAAAATCTTGAGCTTAGGTTGGCTTTGATTTATCTTGTGATGATAGCAAAATGATAGGAGGATTTTGTATATATTAAACACAACGTTTACCATTAAGGGCCATATTATTGGTTTTCCTTGGTTGGGGGATGATATATTACACAGCCCAAATTGCATTTATCTAATGCTCTGTGTTAGTAATTTAGCCTTTCTCAATACAATACAGTTTGGATGCCTTCCAAAGATAAAAGGGGTGGTTGACTTGAACTTCACAATTATTAATTGAGGGGATGGTAATTCTTCTGATTTATTGTTTTTTGCTTTATCATACAATCTAAATCTAAATATATGACTTATTTGATATCATCTATGTTCTTTCTTAATGCAGATGCCAAGAAGTTTAGAGATCTTTTCGAAGAAATTGCTGGGTCTGAAGATAAGAATACAGAAGAGAGCGAGGAAGCTGCAGAAACAGCTGCGGAACTTATCAAAAGTTTAAAGGTTGGTGATAAGAAAGAGGAATCAAAGGAAGAAAGCAAAGTGGAGGAAAAGGAAGTTGACAAGCCAGAAGTCAAGGAATAGAAGCCTACAGGGCCAATTTCAACTGAAGCTAAAACGGAAGCCTGATTGATTCTACTTGAAATTTTCTACAGATTTCATTTTAGAGATATTTTTCCAATAAGAATTTGCTGTTGTAGATGCGTCTGTGTATGACCTATAGTCTGGAAACTGTAGTGTGGTTTATGTAGCTTTTTCAGGGCATTTCCCCTGAGTTTATTGTTTGTTTGTCCTTGTGTATTTGGCACACGAATTGGATATGTTTTGTTAGATAGTCATTGTTTATGAGTCAGGTGTCAGGGGTTTTGGTAAGTAAGTCCAATTAGTCCAATTATTTGTTCTTTCACTATTACTATCCAGAACTTCTTGATTATTCCTTAACAGGCAGTTGTTCGGTTACTACATTTTTTGCAAAATATTTGGCCATGTCAGAATGGCGTGTTTCCAATGACATTGGTATGCATGTGATCCAGATATCTACACTAAGATATTTACTGTAAATGTGAGCATTCTGTTTACTTCTTGTCTCCAGCCATTTTTGTTACTTGAACTTCTGAGCTTGTTTCCATTGAATTTGTAATGATGGTGTATTGACGTTGGCATGTTTTGCTAGTTCATTGGAACTTTAATTGTACTTTGATTTCATTACACCTAAAACAATTCTAAATGCAAAGTGTTGCAATGAATAGTTATTGAATGGATCTGTGGTTCATTGGAACTTTGATTTTATTAGACCTAAAACAGTTCTAAATGCAGAGTGTTCCAATGAATAATTACTGACTGGATGGATGTGTGGTTATGCAAATATTGATTACATGACATTTGCCTCATTTAGGAATAAAACATTGATTTCCTATTGTGGATGTAGGAAGAATCTGTGTAGTATGAGCATCTTCAATTCCAAGAATATTTTTACTATTGGAAACTGTGCAGTGTTTGGTCACTTAGGTCCAGTCAAATGAATTATATGTAGTGATGTCTGTTCTATATTAATTGGATGGAAAATTTCCAGGAATTCAATGTTTTAATAAGAATTGTAGTAGCTGAATCTTCAAGTATAACTTTACAAAGTGCGTATTTGAAGAATATTAGTTGTATTTTCTTGCTTGTTTAGTGTATTTTATTATGGAATACATGGCTTTAACAGCTTCAGAGTAAACAATCTAGCGTACTATGTAAGAGGCTTCAGAGTAAATTTATCTTGCTTGTCTAGGCTTTCATCTTCCTCCTCTAGTTTTGTTAGAGGGCCTGAAACTATCCTGTGATTGAACCACAAGTGAAGGCGATGCACCAGACTGGTGACTGGGAATTTTTTGGGAACTTGCCAAGTTTGTCTGCTCCTTTTGACAATTTATCCCTGGCATGGATTCCAAAATTCCAAAAATGGTAATCATGAGATAGGACGACGGTGTCTTGACTTGTAGTCACACACCATTTCTCACCATTGCTCAAGTCAAGTCACACACCATTCAAACAAGAGATAGGACTTGTCTTGACTTGTAGTCACACACCATTTCTCACCATTGCTTGAAGTCAAGTCACACACCATTGAAACAAGAGAAAGGACTGTGTTGACTTGACTTGTAGTCACACACCATTGCTCACCATTGCTTGAAGTCACACACCATTGAAACAATTTATGACAATTAATATTTATGGAGCTATAGTTTCATTAATGAATGAATGATATTTTAATGTCCACGAGATTAAAAATAGTTCATGGGACTACCATCTTCCTTGTTTTTTGTCTTACGTAATTCAATCAATTTTTTACTCTATTGATGATGAGTTGACCCAACCTTCTAACAGTGCAAAAGACAATGCCACAGAATTGATGCTAACATCCCGAGGTAACTATCCTTGATATCTCCAAAAGCTTTACATTCCAAAATGAAATGTTTTTCTGATTCCACTGCCCTAGAAGTGCAAAAAATACATACTCTTTCTTCCCAACCTTCTTTAGGTCTCTTCCACCGTCTTGTTTCACACTGAAGTTGATGTGAGTTAGTTCTTAATTGAGCAATAAGAACCTTTGCTCTCTACGGAATGCTAGCTCCAATGTATTCTTTTTTGTTGGAGATCACAAGTGAGGTTGAATTCTTGAACATAATACTTCTTTCTACTCAATTCTTTTTTCCATATACCCTTTTGGAACTTCTCCAACAATTCTTTTTTCCTTGCTATTTGTGGGACATGCATTCAGGTAGATATTCCATTTTTGCATTCATTTGTTGTTTTGTCTCATCCATGATTTCTTTCTCACTCGTACCTTCATTGAAAACTTTTGGCCATCTACCTCTCTTTTGCTCAATTCTTTTTAGATACCTTATAGGATGCACCATGGTAATTGCTTCGATGGGAGCTGCCATTGTTTCACTCAACATTATCTCATAGGGAACCAGATATTTTATTTTGAACTTGCTCATGATCAAGCGTTTTTGAATTTTTTGAATTTGTTTCCATTTTGAAATAGAGATATTGCTAGTCCACAATTCACACCCATATAATAGCACTGGATAGACAAGGAGGCCAAAAAGTACTTTGATCGTGTTCTAATCCCATAACTCTGCATCTCTACATCTATTTTGAAGTGCATATAATGCTTTCCACCCTACTGAAATTCTTTTCTTTCTGCAATCCTCTCAGTTAAGCTTGTTGAAATTGATCTTGAGGTACTTGTATTCATTCACTTCTTCAAGAATGTTGCCTTCAAAGAAGAACGTATGCTGGATTTGCTTCTTTTTATTAGAGAAAATCATTATTTTGGTTTCACTGGTATTGACTTGCATCCCCATTGCTCCACAAAAATGCTCAAGGGCATATAGGTGCATCTGCAATCCATGGGCCGATCTAGCAATCAACACAAGATCATTGGCATATAGAAGAAGCTTTATCACAAACTCCCTCAATCGAACACCATCCCCACCTTGCAAATTTAACCACTCTTCCAATTTGTCAATATATAAACCAAAAAAGGTAGGGGATAAAGGGCGACCTTGACTCCGATGTCACTTCTAAAACTTTCTGAAATGCCTGCTGAAGTTCTAATTTTGACTTTCACCTGTTCATAAAGCCTACGAATAACAACTATATATTGTAAAGAAATTTCAAGTGCTTCCATTCTACGCCACAACTTATCTCTAGGGACTGTGTCAAATGCCTTTTTGAGTCAACAAAACAGCAAAATACTTCTTCTTTGCTCCTCCAACTCTTTTCAACAATGTGTCTCATTGTGATACCATGATCTATTGTAGAATGCTTTGGCCTAGAACTTGCTTGCCCTTTTTTTATTTTTTATTTTACTTTTGCTCACTCGCTGATTCTATTTTCTACGATGCCACGGAAAAGCTTTGCAAACAAAGGATTGATCATAATAGTTCTATAGTTGGAAGGATTATTAATGTCTCCACTTTTAAAAAGAGGAATTACTAGACTAGTTGTACAATCCCTTGGGAATCCTTGTTGAATGATGTTGAATATTTCCATGATGTGCGGTGCCAAAATGTTCATTCCCCACTTTAGATACTCTGTTTGAAGTTCAACTAAGTCCTTTGCCTTCCCTGTTTTTAACTTTTTAATTCTTGCCTCCACCTCATGCATTGTGAAAATATTTGTAGATGTGTTGATCTTAGGAGGAGGCTCAACCTCTAATTCTTTTTCATAGAGTTGCTTTGCATAGTCCAACCAATGATTGGTTGTAATATTATTTTCAAATTGCTTCTTTCTTGGTTGAAGTTTCTACCAAAAAAGTTTTAGGTTATTCTTGCCTAGATATATCAACTCTTTCTGCCTTGTTTGCACGAACTCATATTTTTTCTTTTTAAAAATCTGCTTATATAACTTACATTCATCTTCCCCTCTCCTTCCCTTTTAAAAGTTCTCTTTGCCATTTCGCTTTCCTCATCGAACCACGCATTCACAGGAAAACAATTTGATTTTGATTTCTTATTTTTTGCTCTTTTTCACTTCTCAAGTGCACCCTTGATTATATTTGTTGACTCATGGCGGTTGAGGCTTTGGGGACCAATTTTCTCCCTCTGAATTGATATTCTCAACATTGTTTTGAAGATAGTGCAATTTTCTTGTATTAGAAGAATTTTGTTCTTTGATGCCAATTGTTGAGAACCTTAGGTTTTCCTCCTATTCTGTTTTTTTTCTAACAAGGATAACTTTATATAAATTGGGTTATAATCTAATTTTAAGTCTCAATTATGCTTTCCAATCTTAACTTCATCTATTCTTTCTGTTAGGCTTTGTGAACCAATAAAATAGTCAACGACACTTACCCCATTGTATGTGTTGCAAGTGAAGTTCTTTATTCGTTGTGTGTTTCAATTTAATTGTGGGACTGTAAATGATTCGCTGTTCTTTATTTTTGTTGATTTTTTTTCCTTTTTTTGGGTCAGTTTTTTTCTTCTTTGTTCCCATTTAAACCGGGCATGTCTGTGTTTTAAAATACCTTGATATTGTTTCACATTTACCTAAATCTACTTCCCTATTTTGTTAACTGAAGTAATTTTGACTTGGTCCAAATGATTTGTTTCCACAAAATCTGAGATTCCCTTGCCATTTTTAACATTTACTAATGATTGGTTTTCCATTTTAGGATTTCAACCAAAAAAACCAAAAATCTCAAATTGAATTTGCCAATTCTCGTTAAAATTTTCATAGAGAGTGTTTGCTCAAAAATGTTTTTCAAAATAGAACTTCAAGGTTTACGAGTAGTCGGCTCCGTCCACTTCTTGGTCGTTGGAGAGATCCTGGACCTCTTTCGCAGATTCTAAATTTTCTCTCCCTTCACCCCTAGCTTCCAACACTTATGCAATTCCCTTCACGCCTCCTTTCAAACACTTCCAACGCTTCTTGAATAAAGACTGAATCACGGTATCAAATCGCTAAGACGAGAAGCTTCGCTCTGGACAAATTCTTGATCCAGAATTTCTGATTCGGCGCTCATGAAAACCCTATAGCCTAGCTACTGGAAGCTTCGATTGCTACTGGAGTATGCTTCGCGGCCCTGTACTCAGGTACCATATGCTAATCTTTGGATTTTGTGCTCGCTAACTCCATTAATACTCCAATGAAGCTATAACTACGAGAGTATTTTTAGCCTTAACCTAATCATGCATCCCAAAATGATAATCATCAGAGTGGACGGCATTGTGTTGACGTGAAGCCACACGCCATCGGCTTAATCGCACATGATTCCTGCGCAGTAATGATATGGTGT
Organism: Pinus albicaulis; assembly: GCA_034641835.2. Lineage (NCBI taxonomy): Eukaryota > Viridiplantae > Streptophyta > Pinopsida > Pinales > Pinaceae > Pinus > Pinus albicaulis. The sequence goes on along the minus strand of CM076570.1, from coordinate 340,459,872 downwards.
TTCATTAATGGCCTCCCCCTAATAGCCATCATTAGTTCTAATTTGCCTCCATATTCTGTGCTGCAAATGGTCCTAGTCCGACCTAGAAGATATATAAGGGGGAGGAGTCTTTCGTTCGACTAATCGGGAGCTGATGTGACAGCTCCCGATTCTCGGCTCCGGCGACCTCAACTTTCTCCGGCGCGTGGACCCCACCCCGAGCGCCTCCTCCGCCACCCCTCTCTTGGCGCCGCTCCTCCTCCACTCGCCACCCCACGACCCCTGGCAACCTAATGTCATAAATGCTGCACAAATTTGAATTTTGAATTTGAAAAACTCCCGGTAATAACGACTGCCCGTCATTTGCCCGCATTCAAACACCCAACTAGATTTACCAGCGGACTCCTCCATTGCTGAAGGAATTATATACCTGATGAAACGGGACCCCACTTCCCCGCCTGTGCCGAACAGAGGCGAATCCATGCGAGGAGGCAGAGAGCCAGATATTCTTATTCTGTCCACGGCTCTCGCCATTTTTCGTTTGCCAAAACACCGAGATCTTTAAGCTTCAAATTCAAAGGCCCAGCAACTCCGAAGAGACTATGAAAAGGGGAGCTGCGGGATTGTTGAAAACAACCACGGGGACGCATTTTATATAAAATCTTTTCTAATAGTTTCGATTCTCCAATGAAAAGGATGCCCGGTTCTCGCGCGACATATAAAATCCAAAGGGGGAAACAAATAAAATCCTGGGTTGGTTCTGTATGTTGTTGAAAAATATCATTTGTATCTGCACGCAAATAAAATCCTGGGTTGATTCTGTATGTTGTTGAAAAATATCATTTGTATCTGCACGCGAATAAAATCTTGGGTTGATTCTGTATGTTGTATCTGCATGCGCACTTGTACTCCTTCAACTTTTATTTCAGTGCTTTCTCACTACTTAAGCTTTTAATTAAGTGCTTTGGATTCTGTATATTTACCATCGGGATATTTCATTCTGTCATTGCATCACATCCATCTGTACCGAGTCAATTTTCTCTTTTATGTTATTGAGTGGCTCTTTTATGTTATTGAGCCTTTCTAGTAAGAAGGGAAATGGGGTGTTGGACCTCCCCAAATAATGGAACTGTCGGATCAAATCCATCACTTAGCAACCAAGGTTCGGCACCACCCTTAATGCCCTTCAATGGAAACATTTGAAGGGAATTCTTTATTTACATGAATAATGGGAGCGTCTTGTCAGTGAAATGCTCTGGCAAATGCCTCACCTGTGTTCCAGTTGTTGAGGCATTCTATCAAGATTGTAATTTTAATATTGTTAAGCAAATTTTAAATGATATGTAAATGGAAATGAGTATCTAGGTGCAATCTTGATTCCTATTTGTTTTAGTGCTTGAGGCATTCTATCAAGATTGTAATTTTTATTATATATTGTTCATCAAACTTTAAATGATATGTAAATGGAAATGAGTATCTAGGTGCAATCCTGGTCCTTATTTGTTCTAGTTGTTGAGGCATTTTATTAAGTTGTATTTTTCATTAGATATTGTTCAACAAATTTTAAATGATACGTAAATGGAAATGAGCATGTAGATGCAATCTTGGTTCCCATTTTTTCTGGATTATGTAAAAATCTGTCATTAGAGCATAATTTATGAATGTTCTTTCCTAAGGTTTCTCAGTGTCTATTTTTTAAACTCTTCATTGTGTTTTTTCTGGATTATCTAAAAACTGAAAGTTTGCCATTAGAGCATAATTTATGAATGTTCTTTCTGAGGGTTTCTCAGTGTTTATTTCTTAAACCCTTCATTGTGCTCGGCCACCCTTCATTGGGTTTAACAATATTTCTTTCATGATTTTTTTCTAAATATATGGAAAAGTAGAGCTAAATTTCATGACCATGAACCAATGCTTTCAACCCATATTTAATTGACATCGATTTTCATTTCATTGGAAATTATTTATAATCCTCATGAATAGCAAGACAAGGCTTCCTTTTCGTCTTCATTTTTCATGAAAACAAAATATCCATGCAAGTTTTTAAAATGTTGAGAGTTGAGTTGTGCTATTATTATGAGTATTTAAATATAATTTTTATAGTGCCAAAATTCACGAGGTCACATGAGACTATCCATATAAAACAAATTATATGAGAGGTATGACTTTTATTACCAATGATTTCATTAGAATTGTTAATCTTTTGTTATAGATTTGAGCATAATTTTTTTTTTCCTTTCAAAATGCCATCCATTCATGAGGTCCATTGGAAAACTACTAGATGGCCCGCCTAGTAGGATCAAAGACCTGTGCAGTCGCACTTTCGAGTAAGTGAGCATTTATCCCTACAGGATTGGGAGATCCAACAAAAAACCACATGGCCCTCCAAGTAGGATCAAAGGTTGGTGTGGTCACATTTCTTGGTAAGTGAGTGCTTATCTATAAGAGTGTTGTCTATCTCTCTCTTAGAATATAAAGAAACTTATAAAAATGGCCAATCAAGAAAACATGGGCTAGTCTTTACTTCGTGCAACACAAAGTATCCCTATTTCCCAGCGAACCAACATGATTTGACTATTTCCAAAGTAGATTAAACAAAAGCTTGTAAGAAAAAAACTTGCACTTATTATTCTTGTTGCCATTGTAAATAATATTAATCTCAGTGTGTATGAGAATGGCCATGTAAATAGAATATATTTGCAAATGATATTCTCATGCCAGCATATTTTCCTATAAGTGAAAATGGGCTAGTTTTTACCGAGTGCAACATAGAGTATTTTATTTCCATCAAGTTAGCATGATTTGTCTATAATGTTGCAAAATCCCTTTTAAAAAAGGTAGAGAAAATTGAGAAAATTGAAGAAAAGGATCTATATAAAGAGCAAGAGAATAAAAAAATGCACTTTTTATTTCTTCTTGTTATTGTAAATCATCTCAACAAGAGAATAAAAAAATGCACTTCTTATTTCTTGTTGTCATTCTAGATCATTTATGTGTATGAGAATGGTATACCATGTAAAGAGAATATCTTCACAATATTTGAATGATGATACTCTTATGCCAGCATGATTTACTTACAAGGTTTTACAACCCCCTTTCAATAAAGATGGGATGCCAGTGAAATGAACTAGGGAGCATGATTTGCCTATAAGATTTCAAAATCCCTTTCAAAAATGCAAAGTAGACTAAACAAAAGGCTATGTAAAATGCTATGTAAAAAGAGAAAAAATTACAAAACTCTATGTATTAAGAGTAGGAAAAAATTTGACAGCTTTTGTTTTTTTTTTTCTTTGTTGCTAGTGTTTACTTCACACAACACATTTGCATATCCTAGATCCTAACCAGGGAGCATGATTTGCATATAAGGTTTCAAAATCCCTTTCAAAAAGGCAGAGTAGACTAAACAAAAGGCTAGGAGAAAAATTTTACACCTTTTGTTTCTTGCTGCCATTGTAAATGATGTGTGCATGATATTTGAATGATAATACTCTTATCCTAACATGTCTTGAGAAAGTACAATGAGTCAATGAATCATTACCACCACAAATTGTTTTAAGTAATTACTCTCATGCACTTTGTACTATGAAACTCATTTAAATTTGTGGTTCCAAAGCTCTAATTGAAATGTACCAACAACCCATGAAAATATCATTGATATATAACTCTATATTTTCTCCTATCCATTCTTGAAAATATTTTTTATATATTATTATTAGATTGTTTTTGAAAGTTTTATTAGAAATATAAATTGGAAATGATTTAATGATAAGTGGATGCACTTTTTTATCTTGCCATCTTCCATTACTTTTTCTTTAAGGTGACTCTCAACTTCTTGGCCCCCATTTGTCTTAGCCCATATCCCTAATATTCTTATTTTTTCTTAACCAAACAAAATGGAAATGGACCAAATAGAAACAATATATATGATAAAAGAGGAAAGTGTAAAAAAAAAATTTACTCAAGGAATAACATACAAGGTCAAACTCTACCAATTGGGCTATGGGAAAAATCCCAACAATGGTATATTTGTGACTTTATATTACATATTACAGTACACATTCATATCATATGGAAATTTCACAGCCCATATCCCTAATATTCTTATTTTTTCTTAACCAAACAAAATGGAAAATGGACCACATAGAAACAATATATATGATAAGGGAGGAAAGTGTAAAATTTTTTTTACTCTAGGAATAACATACAAGGTCAAACTCTGCCAATTGGGCTATGGGAAAAATCCCAACAATGGTATATTTGTGACTTTATATTACATATTACAGTACACATTCATATCATATGGAAATTTCACTCACTTGCTTTGTCGATCAACTCTCAACCAAAGATTAAAAAAAAAAAGATTTACTCAAGAATATACAAGGTCAACTCTACCAATTGGGCTATGGGAAAAATTCCAACAATGAAAAAGAAAGAAAGAAAGAAATAAATAAAAGAAAGAAAAGATTTACTCAAGGAAGAATATACAAGGTGACTCTACCAATTGGGATATGGGAAAAATCCCAACAATGAAAAAAAAAATAAAGAATAAATGAAAGAAATAAAAGAAAGAAAAGATTTACTCAAGGAAGAATATACAAGGTCAACTCTACCAATTGAGCTATGGGAAAAATCCCAACAATGGTATATTTGTGACTTTATATTACAGTACACATTGATATGATATGGCAATTTCACTCAATTTCACTCACTTGTTTTGTCGGTCAATTCTTAACCAAAGAAAGATTGTTATAAATTTGTACTTACTATGCGAAATAGGGATACAACCATAATTCCTATTATATTTTATGATTTTATAAACTATATGTTTCCTCAATTCAACTAAGGTTGCCATAAATTTGTAGTTACTATGGGAAAATGGAGAAAACCATAATTCCTATCAAACTTGATAATCAACTATGAGAAATAGGAAATAACCATAATTCAAGATTAAGATTAAAAATTTTAATATTAAAACCATAATTCTTATCAAACTTGATAATCAACTATGAGAAATAGGAAATAACCATAATTCAAGGTTAAGATTAAAAATTTTAATATTAACTATGAGAAATAGTGAATAACCATAATTCAAGATTAAGTTTAAAAATTTTAGTATTATTATAAAAAATAAATTTCATATTTAAGATTAATTTTAATTAATAAATAATTATTGTTTTTGTAAAAAAATTAAAATTAAAAATGTTAATATTGTTATAAAAAATAAAATTAGAAATAAAAGTGGATGTGTAAAGTGGAAGGATTTCTAAAATTAAAAATAAATATGTAAATTAAAAGTAACAGTAAATATGTGAATATGTGTAGGGTGGAAGGATGTGTTGTAAGAGAGGTCTAAGGCAGATAAGATCTTAATTTTCTATACAATTCAATGCAATATAGGCTTAGTTATGGTTATGTTTATAGAATCTCAATTTTTTATACAATTCAATGCAATATAGGCTTAATTATGGTTATGTTTATAGGTTTTTTCTGTTAAAAATAATTGATATTGATTTAGGTCTCTCAGGCATGTTTTTCTGTTTTTTAGGCTTTCTTAGTTATGATTATGTTTATAAGTGTTTTCTGGTTATGGTTATGTTTATAGGTTTTTTCTGTTAAAAATAATTGATATTGATTTAGGCCTCTCAGTTTTTCTGTTTGTTTAGGCTTTCTTAGTTATGGTTATGTTTATAGATTTTTTCTGTTAAAAATAATTGATATTGATTTAGGCCTCTCATGCCTATTTTTTGTATCTGTTTTTAGGCTTTCTTAGTTATGGTTATGTTTATACGTTTTTTTCCCTGTTAAACTTAAAAATAATTGATATTGATTTAGGTCTTTCTTGGTTATGGTTATGGTTATACGTTTTTTCTGTTAAACTTAAAAATAATTGACATTGATTTAGGTCTCTCAAGCCTGTTTTTTTATATCTCTTTTTTTAATAGATTGTTGTATTCTTCAAAATAGCCTATTTTTTTAATGCATTCCATTCAAACTTTTCAATGAAAATTAGGATTGTTCAAGAAATAAATTATTTAGCCTATTTTTTGAATGCACTCCCCATTCAAACTTTTCAATGAAAATTAGGATTTTTCAAGAATGATAACTTATTTGAAATGCCCAGGTTTTTTATATTTGTTTTTTTAATGGATGGTTGTATTCTTCAAAATAGCCTATTTTTTAATGCATTTCATTCAAACTTTTCAATGAAAATTAGGATTTGTCAAGAAAGAAATTATTTAGCCTATTTTTTGAATGCACTCCCCATTCAAACTTTTCAATGAAAATTAGGATTTTTCAAGAATGATTCTTCAAAATAGCCTATTTTTTTAATGCATTCCATTCAAACTTTTCAATGAAAATTAGGATTTTTCAAGAAAGAAATTATTTAGCCTATTTTTTGAATGCACTCCCAATTCAAACTTTTCAATGAAAATTAGGATTTTTCAAGAATGATAATGTATTTGAAATGCCCAGGTTTTTTTATATCTGTTTTTTTAATGATGGTTGTATTCTTCAAAATAGCCTATTTTTTTAATGCATTCCATTCAAACTTTTCGATGAAAATTAGAATTTTTCAAGAATGATAGCGTATTTGAAATGCCCAGGTTTTTTATATCTGTTTTTTTAATGGATGGTTGTATTCTTCAAAATAGCCTATTTTTTTAATGCATTTCATTTAAACTTTTCAATGAAAATTAGAATTTTTCAAGAAAGAAATTATTTTGTCTATTTTTTAAATGCGCTCCTCATTCAAACTTTTCAATGAAAATTAGGATTTTTCAATAATGATAACTTATTTGAAATGCGAGGAGGAAAGAGAAATAAGCTATTTGAAATACTTGTTTATCATTAATAAGTCCATTCAATAAAAAATAGGATTTTTCAAGAATGATAACTTATTTGAAATGCCCAAGAAAAAAGAGAAATAAGCTATTTGAAATACTTGTTTATCATTAATAAGTCCATTCCAATTTGCATCTCTGAGAAAATTCCCAAAAACAATACTGAAGGGGAGATTTCAATTTGATAAAACTCTCCAAAACAATGATGAAGAGAGATTTCAATATCAATTTAGAATATGGATCAAACCACTTGGTCATCTGAAGCCAATATCCCCAATATCCCCACCAACAAAGCAATACATGGGAGGAGCAGCTTGGATCCAAATATGAGACACTGCTGGGAATCAATTTCATTCTGGCAGCTACTCCATATCCAGATAAAACAATGCTGAGAAATTTCCAAAAACAATACTGAAGGAGAGATTTCAATTTGATAAGACTCTCTAAAACAATGATGAAGAGAGATTTCAATTTCAATTTAGAACAAACCACTTGGTCATCTCCATTGAAGGGACCGTGGCATTTCCTGGAGCCATGGAAAGGTAAATCTCTGGCGCTTTGTTGGTGGCATTTCCTGGAGCCACCAACAAAGCAATACCTGGGAGGAGCAGCTTGGGTCCAAATACGAGGAGACACTGCTGGGAATCAATTTCACTCTGGCAGCTACTCCATATCCAGATAAAAGCTGAAGAGAGATTTCAATTTCAATTTAGAATGTGATCAAACCACCTGCTCACTGTGGCATTTCCTGGAGCCATGGAAAAGTAAATGTCTGAAGCCAATATCCCCACCAACAAAGCAATACCCGGGAGGAGCAGCTTGGATCCAAATACGAGGAGACACTGCTGGGAATCAATTTCACACTGGCAGCTATTCCATATCCAGATGAAAGCCTTCAGTACCTTGGCCACAACCTCTTGCCATCCAAAAGGATCCAAATACGAGGAGAGACTGCTGGGAATCAATTTCAATCTGGCAGCTACTCCATATCCAGATGAAAGCCTTCAGTACCTTGGCCACAACCTCTTGCCATCCAGAAGGATTCAAGGGTTAACATAATCTTTCTTTTAGGGCCCATGCGAGGGTTTTTAACAACGTGGGAAGCCATTGCTTCCGGGCTTGAAAAAGCCAGTTTTCCTGCAAGTGAGATCAAACCCTCAATTAAATCATGATTAATCAACGCTATCATTCACAAATGTTCAAGTAATAAAGATTCAGTGCAACAGACAATGAATATCCCACCCACATCGACATTATTCAATATTCAGATCACCGAATAAGGTCTTATCCAGGGAAGACAGAGATAGGCAAGTGACATTTTTCAATATTCAGATCACCAAATAAGGTCTTACCCAGGGAATACAGAGACAGGCAAGTTAGGCACAGTTGCTGTGCGGGGACTATGCTCTGGGCACATGACTGCTTATCGACCAGGAGGGATTATGATGGCCTGGTGTGCTTTGACCTGGTAAACAATAGACACATTCCTTCGCCCTTTTGCAGCCATCTTAAAAGCTCCTGTAACATAGCAAATGCGTATGTATCTCAATAACGTAAACTTCATTAATCCAGCGAATACGTGCCCTCAATACTGCCATTAGGACATACAATAATGGTGTGCTTTGACCTGGTAAACCATAACAAAGGCGTATATATCTCAATAACATAAACTTTATTAATCCAGCGAATCTAAGAAAGCAAAGCGAACCTTACTGTGAAATCATCTGTTACAGGATCCAAAGCACTGAAAAAGCGAACCTTACTATCTCATCATCTGTTACAGGATCCAAAGCACTGAATTAAAAGCTTAAGTAGTGAGAAAGCACTGAAATAAAAGTTGAAGGAGTACAAGTGCGAATTACTTCTCTTCAGAAGTATTTATGGATGTATTTGGTATATGGGGTTTTCTCGCTGTTTTTATAACAGCTTGAGATAGTATTGATGATCATGTACTGTCATATATTTCTTTTAATATATACAGCGTTTTTTTCCTTCTGAAAAAAAAAAAAAAAGTCACGGCGATGTGATAAATGTTTCGATGCCCCAAGTCTTGAAGATTTTTATTTTGCGTACGAATACAAATGATATTTTCAACATCATCATAATGAAGTCAACCCGAGTTTGTTGCGTGCCGAATACAAATGATATTTTTCGACAACATACGAACCAACCCGAGTTTTATTTGTTTCCCCCTTTGAATTTTTTTATATATGTGCCGAAGCAAGATTTCCTTTCCGTGGAGAATCGAGACAAAACTATTAGAAAAGATTTTATATTAAATCGTCCCCGTGGTTGTTTCAACAACTTGTGACTCCATTTTCATAGTCTCTTCGGAGTTGCTGGGCCTTTGAATTTGAAGCTTAAAGATCTCGGTGTTTTGGCAAACGGAAAATGGCGAGAGCCGTGGACAGAATAAGAATATCTGGCTCTCTGCCTCCTCGCGTGGATGTTCGCCCTCACATTACCGTGAGCGAGCGAGAGGCGGTCCGTTCATCGGTGTAATTCCTCGGCAATGGAGAATGCTGTGGCTCCCGGGTGGGTGGCTGAATGCGGGCGAATGGCCACCGGCGTCCGTGAGGTTATTACACCGAGACATTTCCGGTCAAATTCATTTGCGACGTGTTATGACGATGGGTTGCAGACCATCCAGGAGAGTGGCCCGAGTGGAGGGAGCGGCAGAGCGCTTCCGAAATGTACGAAGGGTGCGAAGATGCCGGGCCCGCCGGGGCGGGCGCGCGTGGCTCTGATCGGCGGGCTCTCGCTGCCAGGAACGCCGCTCCGCGCCCAAAATAGGAGGCGCCATGATAGCCATCGGGTTCCCATCCCAACTTTATGATGCATTCCCGTATTCCTTGTTCAATTTTCGCCCGTCGCCCATATTTGGGTTGCATTTTAGTGAACCGATTATGAAGGATAAACGGGGGGGCTCTCATTGAATCCGGGGGGGTAGCCGGAAATAGGACAACGGTGTGTGCATGGTGCCGACTACGCAGACAGTTAACGGAGTATAATGACACACATGGGTACCGTGTGTGTGTGTGGGTGGCCGCATGTGTTAATGTAATGATCAACAGGACCGGCTCTGCTGGCTTGTCAGCGCCTCGGGTGGAAGGCAAGCTTAAGGTAAGGTTTTTGCTCCCCTCGCCCAAAAAGCTTATGCATAACTCTCAGAATCCAGTGCGAGCAGAAGCTTGGGCGCAGAGGAGGGCGAACGCTACAGAGGCTAGGTATGTTTCAGTTTCCGTTCTCACCTCCTTGAAAACTACCCTGAATGCTCAAAATTGGATAGAGTTTAATCGCTTTGATAGGTTTTTAATTTGTTTGCTTGGGTGGGTAGCACCTCTGGAGACCCCTGTCCGGCCAAGTTTTAGGGATCCCTGTCGAACTCCCTCACCCTGTAGAAGTAGCATCATTACCATGACCCATCACATGATGCGGGAATTTATAGTTGTGTGGTTCTCTGTGGATAATACTCTCCTTCCTCAAACCCCGCCCTTGGTTCCTTAGCTAAACTGCAGAGTCAGTTTCCTGCGGATAAATTGCAGAGAAAGTATAGGTCGTGTCACACCTTGGAAATACCCTCGTAAGGTGAATTTGCAAGCAATGGCTTTGTGCAGCGCTCATTATGGTCGGGCGTCTGTGAAAACCCCGAAGACTCATGATAAAAGGGACATGCAAAAACCCTGTAGCAGCATGCGCATTTTATTGGTAGCTGGCAGGGTATTGGTTCTGGCGTCTAAAACAAGCTATGCTCCCCTGCAATTTGGTATTTACGCTCTGAAGAACACTGTTTGGTTGCATTACAGTCTCCTTGTCTCTGAGGTCTGTAAATTTTATGTTGCGGATTCGAATCTTGAAATGCATGGCACCAAGAACAAAGACTTTAGTAGTACTCTGAGTTTCATTACTATTATTACTTCAGCATGTCCCTGTATTAAAGATAGTCCAGATAATAATGAAAATAATATAAATTGGTAGGATATAAACTAAAGACAACAACATATAAAGGAGGAGGCCAAAGCAGCAGTGCTGTGTGAGAAGAAAGCGAACAAAAATTTAGTAGTGTTAGATTATTTGCAAGCGTGCATCCCCACCTTGCGGAATCAAATGTCGTGGTTAGAAGGTGCGGTAAATTGTGTCTTCTTCTTTAACTTATCTGAACTAGATGGAATCTACTACGTAATACTGGGCGATTTCACTATTCAACCAATCCATTCACACATATTGGGTCATGAAATGCCTTCTGGCAAAAGCAATTCAGAGTGCACAGATTCCAGAGTACAAAGTTCAGCCAAAGACAGAGACGTTCCTCAAAGACCTATTGGAGAACATTGACACCAACCTGCAACATATTAAATTTGCCCAACACCAAGCAATTCAGAGATTGGATGACAGAATGGGAAGAGTAGAGAAACTGCTCCAGCACATGCAGCAGACTGATATACCTGGGTCTCGTGCCAATGATCCAGCCCCGGTGTCCTCGTCTGATGGATAATCAGTCCTAGTTTCTTGTTTTATGGTTTTTTGGAAAGTTTATGAACTTAGTTTATATAAACATGCTGAAACAGTAGGACAATTAGCACATGCGAAGTATAGGAGACAGAGACAATTTCAATTTGTAAAACTAGCGAATCGGACAACCAGAGACTGCAGTTTCTGCGGAAGCGGGTGGGGTAAAGAATATTTTTATAGTACTTAACATCTTTATATAAATAGAAAATGAAGAATCACCAAATTTACAAAAAGAGAGCTCATAGCATTCAAATTTGAGAGGTACCACTTAATGACAACATGAGCCTCCTTTAAGAAAGCATACTTCGTATTCCTAGATTATTTGATTTTTGTGGTGGCTATGACTATGAGAAAGAGCTCATAGCGGAAAACCATTGGCATGCTCATAGCAGAAAATCAGAAAACCATTGGCATGCCATGCTTAAATGTGCGAGGGTTGTATATGTTAATTGTTGGATTTAAATATTCCTTTCATTACAGGCTGTTATCAGAAGTTAGTTCTTATTCAATTTATAAAATTCTCAAATATATGCTTATGCTAATGGTTGATTTAAGCAAATGCATTATTTAATTAGCATATATGCAACCTTATGCATTAAGCGCAATGGCAAGTTTTATAATTGTTCCTTTTTTTATAACTAAGGTGAATTATTTTAGGATGTGTAAATTCATCAAGCCCAATTTCAGTGACATTCAACACAATTGCATAACAGAGATGACGTTATGATTTGGAATATGGTCAAGAATTCTTATTCGATTCAAGAAATTCTCCAAATTCTTATCTTTTGGTAAGGTTCTTTTGCGTAAGTGTTGAATGATGATAAGTGAGTCCCCCAAGATTCTCATGTTGGACACTTGTCTGGTTTTTGGCCAGAATCAAACCTTGCAACAATCCATACATTTCTGCCTAATTGTTTGTCACATGTTCTAATCCCATGTATACTTATTAACTTGATTTCCTTAGGGTTGTACAAGACCCCTCTCCCCCTGCACCCCTTGGAAAAATAAAATTAAAATGTATTGAAATATGTATTTTTTAATGGTATTAATTTTTTTTGAAGTTATTTAATTTTTTATGTTTTGTTTTTTTGGTTTGAATATGTAGATATAATTTGGGCGAAATTGTGATTTATTATTATTATTATTATTTTTTTAGTTTAAAATGCATTTTTAAATGTTTAAATAGATTTAACTTCTTTTAACGCTGTTGGAGCACTTGATTACTTTGTATACACACATAATTTGAACTTCGTGATTCTAAGAAATCCAGACTACATCTTTATCATCATGTCCAAATACATCACCCTGATATTGAATTGGTGACTTTACATCAAGGAGTGCCTTAACAACACACTCGATCACCGTCTATCCAAGACCCCGTGGACAAGAAATCCCTATGAAATTTTAGATAAAACTATCCAAAAAAATATACATAAAAAATAGTCAAAATATAGAAAAATATAGATTATTGCTTTTTTTAAAGCATTTATGTATGTGTTAACACATTCTTTATAATTGTTGAGCCATGTGCTCTATGGCTCTTCAATAGTCGTGCGATCATCATTAAGCTTTCTAGTGCTTGATGACACCCAAAACAATGAAACAATTTAGATCCATCTTATCATCATTAAGCTTTCTAGTGCTTAATGACACCCAAAACAATTAAACCAATTTAGATCCATCTTGATTTTAGATATACCAAGGGTTGAGAGGAATCAAATCTCTTGCATTTTAAGAGATTTGATCTCCCTTGGTGCTAAGTAACTTTGGAGTTAAAATGAATCTCAACAAGTCTAAGTTTGTTTACTTGTTTTTTTGTTTTTTGTTTTTCTATCTGGTTTCAATAGTACACTGACATGTTTATCAATTTATTTAAATTTATATATAACACACATACATATATGAAGTGAATATGAGTAATTTTATAAAACTATTTTAATCAAAATCTGACAAGAAATTTAAAAAATTCAAGTATATATATATATATATTTTATGGTATGAAATGAATATAAGTAATTAAAAACAAATATTCGGTATAATATTTATTAAAAGAATAATGGTTGTGATGAAATTGTTTATACATAATAAAAAATAGTAAATAAGAATGATATTTTTTAGTAAATATATTTTTAAATAATAAAAATTAAAGTATAAGATTGATGTAATGTTTGTTTTTGGAGTAAATTTGTATTGTGTTAAAAATAGGAATTATATAATGAAGTAATAGTTTTAGACTAGTTGGTCCCTAAGAAGGTTGAAGCATATCCAAAAGTGAACACTTATGAGAGAGGATGAAGACAAGAAGTTTCAAAAAATTCAAAATATTGACATACATATATTAATATTTGGCATTTTAGGGCGTAATTTGCTAACTCGACGAGTACTTCAGTGTCCTAGAGAAGGTCTGGTTGGGTGGTTCCTTCCCTCGCAACTTTAGTTAGTTCCACCTTGCATGGGGCTCAGTGTCAAGTCTCGAAAGCGAGCAATAGCTTCTACCAGTTTGGTGGGTTCTTGTGCTTCCTTGATTCACACACTCTTGATAATAAGCAACACCCCGTGTAACTCAAGCTCACTAGTGACACATGAGGCATGGGGATCAAAGCAAAGGTCAAAAGGGAGGAAGAGAACAAGTAACACCAGATATCTGATCCCAGTGGTTATGACTCAAGTATAATAGGAAGAAACCCCTGTTGTCACACAAAAAACAATAGGGTGGGAAGAAAAACCTATTATAGCACAACAAGAAGAATCCCATGGTGTTACCCAAGAACTAGAAGAGGTGATGGGGGCATAACAAGGCTCTTAGAAACCATAGTTGGAGATGGCGATTGAAGAGGGCATTGCTATTACAAAAGAACCAATAAGGGAAGACACAGAAGAGGGCCTTGCTTCTACACAAGCTGCTACACAAGAACCAACAAGGGGAGACATAAAAGAGGACTTTGCTACGACACAAGAACCAACAAGGGGAGATAGAATAATATTTTGCTACAACTTTGGAAGTTGACATGGAAAAATAGGTAGGTGAAGAAGAATTTTCCACATTAAGCACATTAACATAAGCACAAGGAGTTGCTACCACACCAAAATTGAAGGAAAAATTCAAGGTCAAGAAGCAAAAGAAAACAATAGGTATTATTTCCTTGACGCCCCTATAGACTTCTCTTCTTAGAAGAATGGAATGCTTGAAAAGAAAAATAGTCACAATCCCATTGTTTAAGAGCAAGTTGAAGGAAAACATGCCCTTTCAAAAATTAGAATGCCTTGCTCATATTGTGGATTTCCTTAATGCTAAGGAAATAGGGAAACCTTTTCCAAATGTAAAGGAAATAGCCTAAGCAGAACCACATGAGCAAGAAACCCTAGAAAAGGATTTCCAAATAGTGCAAAAAGGACTTGAGATGATATAATTTGTTGTTTAGACAAATCCCATTGAGATGGAGGACAAAGAAGTTCAAGTAAGACTCCCAAACTAGTGGGAGAAATCCAAAGATAGTGGAATGGGATACTGGCTTCTTATGAGGAGAAGATAATGCTCATCAGGGAACATCAAGAAGTTGTTAGAAACCTTAGAGGAAAAAGGGTTGAGAAGTTGGAAATTCACAAGGCCAAATGGGAACAATGGAAGAAGTGATGGATGAAGAGGCAAGATACAAATACAAGTGGATAAAATGGAAGTAAAGAATACCCATCTTATATTATTAGTGGACGATGTAGAAGAAGTATTTAATGTTTCAAAGAAGCACTAACATGACCTCGAGGACCTTTGAAATTGACTCTCCTAATACATTCTTGGAGGACGTATTATGCATGAACCAATGATATGAATATGGAAAAACTAGTTTTGTTGTGCTAGCTCCCTCATCAACATAAAATAAAAGTATGTCTAAGGATCGTCTCAAATAGAAAGTTATGAGAGGGTTTATGTGTCAAGTTAGTGTGTCTTTTATGAACAATTCATTAAGTAAATTGACTTTAAAAACCCATGAACAACAAGTAAATTGCAGAGATTACAATACACAACAAACACATAACACATAGCTGATAACCGAGTTCACCCTTTCTAGGCTACATCTCTATGGACTTGCTTCAATGGCTTGGCCCTCTTTGGATTAATGGTAAATTTTATGATTACATGCACCTACAATGCTCCAATGGCTCTGCAACTTGCTCCATTGGATTAAGAATACCTAAGGATTTAGAAGACCCAAAAACCCTTAAGTTGCCTCTTATGGCTTTGCAAATGGTGTTTAGGTGTAGAAGATGTGACCTCCTCTCTTGGTGGCCCTGGGCATCTTCAATCTTCAAAGTGGAAAAATCACTTACAAAAGTGATCCTCTGCCTTTGAAACTTGCACCAAACTGCTCAGAGCATCCAAATAAGCTAGGATAGACTCTTTTTGAGTCTAATTTGGATGAATATTGCTCAAGTTATGGTTTCCTCAATTTTTGCCTAGGAAACCCCTCCAAAACTAAAGAGAACTCAAGTTAACTCCTCTAATTTGGGTGTTCCGCTGAAAATGGCAGACTCCACCAATTCTTCCACCAAGTTAAGCGTTGGTTAATTAGTGGATAAGCGCGCATTAACTGAGGGTTAGGCACGATTAACATAATTCAGCGTTAAGAAAATATATTAACGCATTTATGTGTGATTAAGGTTAATTAAAACCCATGCTTAACCTCCACATTAAGTCCTGGCCCCGCTGTGGTCATGGGCGGTGGTCCCATGGTAAGGGGATGGCCTCGCTTACCCCTGCCATTGCATAAAACAAACTTTAAATACATTTTGAATGCTATAATTTTTAAGTATCATTGCCATGGTCTATCGGTATGTAGCTGCATTTGTGTGGGGGAGGTCGCAGGTCGACTCCCCCTTCCGCCTGTATAATTTTTTCGATCATAACAATATGACATCCGACCATACATAGCTAGATTTCGGCCTTTGGGAGGGGGCACGTGGCAGCTTACGGGCTAGCCACGAGTCCTCAACCCATTGGTTCCTAAAAATTCGGGCCAACCATAATTCGACAAGTGTCAACACACCACTGGCCGGAGGAAAACCAAAAATTTGACCTCTTTGACCTTGTTTGACCTTTTTTTTGAAAATTCCCCTGTTTGGAAAAACAAATAGTAGGCTCTAACTTTATCATACGGACTCGGTTTTGAGTGAAACGAAGTGCGTCAGAATTAGGAAGACGAGACCTATCCGGTCATTTAGGTTCCGACGATTCTGAGCACTTTGAATTTTTAGCAAATTTTTGCCCCCAATTCAGTTTCTGATCTCTCTTTCCCACTGATAGGATTTTGGACCCACAAAAGATGGTTATCTGATGAGAGTTTAATACTCTTTTCTTTTCCAAGTTCTATCAACTTGATTCTACTTGGAAAAATTTCCATGACAACCACTTTGGTTCACTGACATGCCTTGCCTTGCAAATGGCTTGGAACTTCAACCAATGTCCTTCTTTCGCTGCTGACCCAGTCCAACAATTGCTTGCTGCTTGCTGACTGATCAAACACTTTGTTGTACCAAAGCGATCTCTCGGTGCTTGGAAAACTAACTGATAGCCTTCCCACTGAGAATCTCGTTCCTCCTTTGCACATACATGCATTCGATGCAAGCTTCTCCTTGGAAACCACTTTTCCAAGTTAAGCCCATCTGAGTGAACTACAACAATGAGTTCCAATATCAGTAATCACAAGAAAAGAAATGACCATTATTTTTACCTCCACGGTACCAAATTCCACATTTGGAAGAATGCATTTTCCATCTGTTTCACTTCTTGGAGTCAACACATCAATTGGTCTACAATGGCTGCTATTTTGGCTGCAAACTTTTTGGCATCTTGTCCACTTTCTGCTTCTTGATTCCATCACCCTCCAGTATTGGCATGTTGTTCATTCCTTGATTTGAGAATGAAGCCTAATCATAAGCCTCTCTCTCAAGAGAGAAACTTCCAAAATCCCAAGACATTTTGTCACAAGAAAAACCATTAACTTGAAAAACACATCATGCAAGAAACACAACTTGGCAACCTATTCCTTTTGCTACTTCAAAGCAACAGATGTCACATCGTGTAAACATCGCCATTCATTCTTACATCTTGGTGTATCAACCCATCGACCAAACAAAAGTCGACAAAACATGTGTTTTCAAACCATTGACTCTTAAGTCAAACAAATGCATGTACACCAACTTGACGATTCTTCTCCCAAAACTACAAAAAATTCACATCTCATGAAACAATTCGTCAACATCTCCCTTCCATACTTGGAGACTAAATCAACTCTTCCAAGTCGACAAGACATACATGTAACAATCAATCGACCTACACAAGTCAATCACTCATGCATGTTCAAGCACAATGAAACTATAAAAAATTCCATTGTTCACACACACAAACTCTCATACATGTATACAATGCTCAACTCTCCCACAAGTACAATCACAAGTACAAGAATCCCATTTTTATGTACAAGTACTTAAAGAGCTGAAATAACCAAATTTTTCTGCAACCAAGTGAGTCAACGTACTCCACTTTCAAACACATTCCTGGCGTAGACATGCAACATGCATTCTAGAGAAAAAGAAATTCATTCACATGCAAATTGAAACCACAAATTGCCATCTTTTCTACATCTAAGTGAGTCAACATAACTCTACTTTTCCAACATTTTTCTTCGTGCAACATGAAACATACTTTTCAAGAGAAAAGAAATGCATTCAATTGACAAAGAAATGCATTAATAAGACAAGATTTGCATCAATCATCAAAAGAAACTCAAGGCCTTATTTTGTTAAGAAATATAACCATCTCTTTCCAAACCATTTCAATGACGCTTATTTCAGCTACACTTCATCATATGTATCATCTTGACCCACATCAATTATGGAACCATTTTTTCCATACTTGATCAGATTTGGATCAAGGACCTAAGTGATAGCTCAAATTTAAAAGTGTTCGGAAGTGTGTCGAACCTGAGTGATCGGATAGATCTCATCTTCCTGATTCTGGTGCCACAAACGGTTCGAAAAACTAACACCGTATGAAGAAGTTATCGCGATTTGAAAAGTCCAATAAACTGTAAATTCTGGCTTTTGACCAAGTTTGACTGGATTTTTGGAAATTCAAAAAAGAGAATATTTTAGGGAATATTCTTAGAATATTCCTGGAATATTTCTCGAAATGTTCTCTGGAATATTCATTCTTGACCAGTCATATCGTGACAAGTGTCAACATATCATTTGCAGTTTGGGTGCACGTGGTTTTTTAAGGGCTAATTAGAGGCCGCCACGTGCCTCAAGAGTGGAGTGGTAAAATTTGGGTTGGATTCCACCGGGTTCGATCGCGTGACCACCACCTGGGCACGCACGCACCTTACCAACTCTACTAACCGTGGTTCTTAACACCATTGGTGAGCGGGTTTGTAATAAAGTTTAATGGTTCGACGTTTGGGGGTCCGGAGGGGCTAGCCCCTCCCCACAGGACCATCGCCGTGACCAAGTTCCAAGGGCTTAAAAATGGTGCACAAAACGTTGGAGAAACCTGCCAATAGTTACTCCATGACTGTCAGATGTGCAGTTAATCCGCCAGAGGTTTCCGTAAACTCCTTCACAGCCAGAGTTAAATTCAACGCAACCTCAGTTCTAAACAGAGTTCGCGCCTGCGATTATGGTCATGAACGCGTGGTTTGGTCATGTGCCTAATTCAAAACCGTTACATTTATTTCTAGTGGTAAGGCTGGCGGACCATTTTGGAGCACACCCCAAAAATGGCAGAGATTCCACTTTTAACTGCAGTTATGTGCAGTTCCTCCATTTTTAGTGGAGGGTTTTTAGGGGACACTCGACAAATCTTATTTTGGCTCCATCTTGAGCTAGATTCGTCCATTCTAAGGGTGTGAATAGTCAATTTTGACTATCTCAGACATTCCAGACTCATTGGTGAGGGTTGCAGAGCCATCATAGGACTTTTGAGTAGGTTTTTGCTTCAGATAAGTTCTAGGGGCCACCATGGGCCAACAATAGTTTGAGGCCTAGATAGAGCAGCTAGAGGCCTTTCTCAACAATCCAATAGTCAATTTTGGATATTTCAGAAATTATGGAACTAATGGTGTGATTTTCAGAGCCTATACAGGAATTTTGAAGGCCGAGATGCTTCAGAGAAGTTCCAGGGGCCACGAGGGCCATCCAATGCCAACAAGAGAATGAGGCCTAGCCAGGGAAAACAATATCCATTCTCAACAAACCAATAGTCATTTATGAATAATTTGATATTTTTGAATCCATTTATGGTGTTTTAAGAATATTCTGAGGACTTATGAAAGTTGAGATGCTTCAGAGAAGTTTTATGTGACCCCAGAGCCAGGGGGTGCCTCCAGGTGTTGGAGGAAAAACTGGAGCAACCGAAGGTCATTTTTTGCAAGTAAATAGTCTATTATGACTATTTTGGACATTTTGAATCCAATGAAAGGATTTTCAAAGACATTTGAAGGCTTCTGAAGGTCGAAGAGCCACATGGAAGTTTTGGGCAGCCTAGGGCTAACAGTGGATGAAGGCCTAGATTGGGGAGCCAATGCTCATTTTGAGCAAATGATAAGTCTATTTTGGAGGTATGATATGTGATGGAGACATTAGGTGAAGTTTCGAGGACAAAAAATAATTCTGAAGTATTTAGTGCCACTTTGAAGCTCAAGGAAACTTAAGAGCACCGACATAAGGAGTCAAGTCTAAGGGAACCTAGTTCTATTTTCAGAGTGATGACAACCATGACATGGATATAAATGGTATTATAAACCCATTGGTTTAGTTCAGTTAACCATTAGAATTGAGTTTTTAACTTGTAAAATAAATTTGCCATAATCCTAGAGAGCCAAGTCAAGATGACAAGAGCTCAAGGAGATGTAGCCCACGATATTCAGGTGAACTCCTATATTAAATTTGATGTTATGTGTTGTTATTTATTTGATGCATTATATGGATGTTTCACATGTTTAATATCAGCAAAAAAAATGGTATAAAAGAACTTAAACAATTAAAAAACATACGTCTGTTTCAAGTATAAGATTCCACAAAATTCAAGCATAAGCTAGATCTTTTATTTGTTTAACTTAGTGGGAGGTTCTTGAAAAGCATAACAAGTTATCCAACCCATTTTCAGATCAATACTTGCCAAAATATCTCTCCACCTTCTTCAAATGTCATGGATGGCTTGTTGGATACAAAGTCCAACATATGACCCTGCTTATGGCAATGGGTGCAAAATAATTGCATCTTTTTCTCAACATGGTTTGCATTGTCCATTGGACCTTTGGTTTTCTGTCTCCTTTGTTTTGAAAGTTTCCTGTGTATGGCTATCTTCTTCCAACACCTAGAAACAATATGGTTATTCAAACCACAAAAGGAACATGTAAATTTTCTCCAAATCTTATGTGAAGATTTTCCATGTTTATCATAATTAAAAACAACTTGATTAAAGGCAGATTTATACCTTGCACATTCACTTTTGTCCCCTTCTTGAGGAGGTGAATTTGATGAGGTAGTGGCTCTCTTCAGAATACCAACAATGGCTTCAATGACTATAGAGATTTAATCATCCTCTTGTTTGTCATTTCCATTAGTTGCATGCTTATGAGCATCTTTTTGCAAAGTGGGTATACAAATTTTTCATTCCTTATGAACACAAACTTCATAAGCTTGAGGTAATGAACATGTAATGAAAGTCTTTCTTGGAACACATTCATGCACCTCCTTGGATTTGGAACATTATCCATCACGTTGTCCATAACCAAGACCCAAATACCTAGGCCTTTCATCAACAACAATTGGCTCAACTATGCCTTATGCATGTTTTCCCAATCCTTTACCTTCATAGCCCATATTCATCAATAGTTTGGACCCTATCCTCTAGCTTGTATTTTAAAAACACCAAAACATTCATCTTGAGAGGAAATAGAAGATAAAATTTATTTTCATACCTCATTTTCATGCACATACTTGGCTAGGGTTTCATTTTCAATATGGAGCTGAGTCTCCATCTCATGCATTTTTCAAGAAGCTCTTGCTTCTCCTCCTTCATGGAAATCAACTGCTCTTGAAATATAGTGCTCTCCTTCATGTCTTCATACATCTCTTGCACCATATCTCTCATGATGTAGATCTTCTGAAACATCTCTTTATCAAAGAGTCTTGCTAAGGAAGATGGATTAGAAACAATGCTTGATGAAGCTGCCATCACACTTGTAATGCATAAAAAGCTTCTTTGTTGTGATTTGAGAGCTGGGTCCTCAATCTTGACCTTCTCCTGAAGAGAGGAGATACACATAAAATTACACAGATTTAAATTATCCTTCCAAAAATACAAAACCAATAGCTAATTCTCTAGCTAAACTTAGCAAACCCTGAGATAAATTTGGGCTAAAATGAGCTAAACTGCGCTCTGATACCAACTTGATCTGAATATAGACAAACTAGTTTTGCTATGCTAGCTTCCACATCAATATAAAATAAAAGTGTGCTTAAGGATAGTCTCAAATATAAAGTTCTAAGAGGGTTTATGTGTCAAGTTTGTGTGTCTTTAATGATCAATTCATTAAGTAAATTAAATTTAAAAACACATGAACAACAAGTAAATTGCAGAGAATACAATACACTGCAAACACATAACACAAAGCTGACAATGAAGTTCACCCTTCCTGGGCTACATCTCCATGGAACTGCTTCAATGGCTTGGCCCTCTTTGGATTAATGGTTAATTCTCTGATTACATGCACCTACAATGTTCCAAAGTATTTGCAACCTTCTCCATTAGATTCAGAAGACCGTGGTGGCCCTAGGCATATTTAATATTCAAAGTGGAAAAATCACTTACAAAAGTGCTCCTCTACCTACGAAACCTGCACCAAACTACCGAGAACATAAAAATCAGCTAGGATAGACTCTTTCTGAGCTTAATTTGGACGAATATTGCTCAATTTATGGTTTCTTCAATTTTGGCCTAGGAAACCCCTCCAAAACTGGAGAGAACTCCAGTTAACTCCGCTAATTTTGGAGTTACACCGAAAATCCACCAACTCCACCACCAAGTTAAGCGTTGGTTAATTAGTGGATAAGCACACATTAACTGAGGGTTAGGTGCGTTAAGCGCAATTAACATAATTCTGCATTAAGAAAACAGATTAGCACATTTAAGTGTGATTAAGGTTAATTAAAACCCATGCTTAACGTCTGCATTAACTCCTAGCCCTATCGTGGTCATGGGCGGTGGTCCCATGGTAAGGGGCTGTCCCTTCGGGGTTGGCCGCGCTTACCCCCGCTATTACACAAAACAAACTTTAAATATATTTTGAATGTTATGATTGTTAAGTATCATTGTCGTGGTCTATTAGTATGTAGCTGTGTTTGTGTGGGGGAGGTCGCAGGGTCGACCCTGCCCTTTCACCTGTATAATTTTGTTGATCATAACAATATGAAATCTGACCATACATAGCCAAATTTCGGCCTCCTCATCCCATTGGTTCCTAAAAAAAAAACCATATCTTGACACGTAGCCCATAAATTCGGGCCAACCATAATTCGACAAGTGTCAGCACACCATTGGCCAGAGGAAAACCAAAAATTTGACCCCTTTCATCCTATTTGACCTTTTTACTGAAAATTCCCTTGTTTGGAAAAGTGAACAACAGGGTCTAACTTTCTCATACAGACTCCGTTTTGAGTGAAATGAAGTGCGCTGAAATAAGGAATACAAGACCTATCCGGTTGTTTAGGTTTCGGGTGATTCTGAGCACTATGAATTTTCAGCAAATTTTTGCCCCCAATTCAATTTCTGATCAACCAATGAGGATACGAATCTATTGTGTAAGATCTATTAGTATGACATTATGTTGCATTATGAACCTATCTAGAACCTTAACCATTTTGTAGGAGATTTTCAATTGTGAGATTTTGCATCTTCCTTGAATAACCACACTAATTGGACAATTTCCCATCAAGTTTATGAAAACGATTTTAGGTGTAATTTATGGATTAGAGGGGAGTATTATAGACCCCAGGATGCCCTATTGATATATTATAGATGTGTAAACTTTGATATACATGCAAAAATTATGTCTTGAAATAGGAAATAGTCCATTGAACTTTGTAAGGTATAGAATGAAGTACAAAAAAAAAACCACTGTGAAAGGTTGTGTTGAATGCTAGTGCCAAGCCACATAAGACATGCGAAAAAGAGATCCCTTCAATCTTGATAATTTTGTAGTGGCCCTCAAGAGAGTAAAATGATATATCGGGTGTATAGAAATTTGTAGAAACCATTGTGTTGGCCTAAACTTTCATTATCCAAAGATTTGGCTTCCTTTTGCTAAGTGGTAGAAAGACTATACTATGACCAAAAAAGAAGAGCTTTCATGCTGGAGGTAAACAGAGGAAAGGAAGGGAAACTACCATGATAATGAGTAAGGGGAGGTGGATTACAATATCAATAGCCTACATGGACATTATTACGACACAAAACTAATTTTATTGTTGGTTGCATAGGGACATGCAATATTTTTTGCTGGGGGGAGATGGAAGGCATCCAATTTGGCATCTTTCCAAAACCCATCTAAGACCTTTTTGCATACATTTATCCCATTTTCACCTCCCTCCAATTTTTTTTCCTATTTGAATGCATTTTTGTCCAAGGTCGAACAATTATTCTTCTAATATGCTGTTTTACGCTTTTTCTTATGATTTTTAGTAAATAATTATATTTCTATGCTAAACCATTGGTATTTAGGAGGTAGAGCTATAGATGGAAGCATGATATAGGTGTTGCAACTCTTGGCTACCATGCGTGGCGACTTTTGATTGGTAGGTGCTACGACTCCATGTTGCAGGTTGCTATGAATCTACCATTCCAATGCAATGTCACAACTCTAAAGTGCTAAAATTTTGAGCTAATACAATTCCTAGATGAAGACACTTATGTTGCAATTATCTGATGATGACACTTGTGTTGTGAATCCTCATTGTTGCAACCCTCCTTCACGTTTTTGCTGCTCACTCTAATGCAATGTTGCAACATTTAGTCAAGTGGTTTTTGCTAAACTCTATACATTTGTTACAACATGAAGTCACCTCAATGACACCATTGTAACCAATGAAGCACCCAAATTGGTCAACCAACCAATCTCCTAACACAAGAAAGTGACAAGGGAAATTGGTTTCTCCATGAGGAAAGCATGACCCAAATGCCACTTTTAACACAATTGATTGAGTCAACATGTGTTCAAATTTTACATTCTAAAAGAAATTCATTGTAACTATATGGAATAGTCAAACTTTCATGACTATCCTTCAAAATCCTAAATTAATTCAAATATTTATACACTAGTACAAAACGAGAAATTAGTAACTAGGTGACTAAAAAATTTAGTCACCACAACTTTTGCAAGTGAAATGCTACAAAAAATGAGTAACATTAAGTGACCCAACTATAAATGACTAACATAAATGAATAATTTAGTCTTGAGATAAAATGTATGATTAGATAATAAGTAATACAACTAAAAATGATTAACGTGAATGACTAATTTAGTCTAGGAACAAAAATACGACTACCTAACAAGTATTACAATAATACAAATCATTCGTCTATGTTAGTCATTTCAATTGTGTCAATTCAACAGTCTAAACTTACAAGTGAATGTACCTCATTTGCACACTATTTTTTTTCTTTCCTATTGACATAAATGCAGTTTAAAATCAATTTCTCTTCATCTTGACATATCTCTTCATGATGTAGTTGGAATACTAATCATATGCCTCCTTTAAATTTATGAGTATTATGTTGACACTTAACACCTTTACAATGAACTCTCCTAGTTTCATATACGCAATTAGAGTTCCATTACTCTAAGTTCATTCATTGTATAACCATGTCTATGTTCTAATTAGAGACATAAGCAATAGGTAATGTCCTTAAGTCCACTTTGTACCCCCTTTTTCACCCAACTCATACCTCTACATACTACACCACGATTATATTATGCAACTTGAAATTCTTGGTGTCATTTACAATGTACGCATTAGACTTTATAATATATGTATCTTATGTTTTATATATACCACACCATATGGTTGTTGTATGCCTTCATTCCTATCACACGATATATTTATGGCACATCTTTATTTAAACATTTGAATTATACGTATGCTCACATGGGCTCGAGGTTGTTGGTTTGTTTTGATACCCATGTGACTGTTACCACTTGGAAACTTATCGATGGGCCAACTCGCCTTTTTCACCTATCGTCCATGTTCTATGGTGGCGTTAAACTGAGGTTATGATTAAAGGAGGGCTACACAACTAAGGTATGACTATTTTACCTCTGTTTATTTGTGCTTTGATGTTTATTTTACCGTCACCATGATTTTATTCTATAGAGGTCCGAATGAGGTTTTGAACCTCGAAATTCGATCATGACATGTGTTATTTGTTTCCCTTAGCCATTTTGGGTTCAAATTGTTTCTTTCAAGTGATGCTAGGATACTGGGTTAAATTAGATCCCAGCATGTAAAACACGTGTGCTCCTATCAAAATTAAAATTCTTCATTAAAACGAAAAATATGTTCAGCTCAAAAATACACATGAAGGAAAGAGAGCCTGATAAATAAAATACTGATATAAAAACATAAAAACTCTTTGGCTAGATATTACAATGGCGGCCTCTTGGCTCTTGACCCTTCAAACCATTCCTCCTACTCTCTGTATTCCTCACCTCTCCTCACTTCTCTCTGTTTCTTTTTCCTCACCCTCAAAAGCTACATATTTATACATAAATATAATTTATTCCATTCCATAATTTCCTCCACACAAATCTCAACCTAAAATCTAATTTAAATTTGTCTTTTTTTGGACTCAACTAAGTCCCGTTTATGGAATTCCTAATCCATACATTATCTACCTAATTCAACTCCACTCATATCCTAACTATTTAAGGAATATTTACAATAATCCTCACATTTATATTTTCTCTCCTAATTTTGATAAGTAGACGGGTGGTGTGAAATAGTGCAAATATCCTCACTAATTACATAATCGAAAGACAAAAATTTACTTTGATGCTCATCAGCTTTATATGAAAGTTTCTGAACTACATCCCTTTATGAATACATCAGCACCACATATGATCTGCGACAACCTTCTAGGTATCTACGATGACTTGCTCCTCAAGGTCCAATCTCACCGTATAGTAGCCCTTAGATTATCTCAGCTGATTTAGTAACTCATCACCCACTCTGTCGATCAGATTCCATCAATCTTTTCCAACAGTGGTCTGTAATTCCCTCGAATAATTCACCTCTTTGTAGCGAATTTAAATCTCAAACACGTGACCCTCAACTTCCACCCAATAGAATAATCCAAATATTTCTTGATTACAACCTGGAATCGCCAGTACTGCAACAACAACAACTCTCATCGATCCTTTGCATTCTTGCAAAAACATTGGACATTTTAAGATAAATTCTTCAGTCCTTTTTTGATGCTTTAGGCATCAATCTCCCATCATCGAATTTTTGGACTTCAATAGATTCTATTTCGAATTGCTGGCTCCTTCCATCTTCATCCTCCTGGATCAATATTTTTGTCTCCTTTTTGTCTCTATGGACACAACTCCCTTGCTGTACCTAATGCTCAACTTCTCTGACTTCGACATCATATCTGTTAATGTCACTTTTTGTACATACACTTACATCATTTTCTGAAAATTTATAACATTCATTCAACTCTATAAAAATTTCATCTCTATCATGTATAGTAACTGTAATTTCTTCTGGATCAGGTTCTGCAAGTTTTACTTCTCCATCGATTCATAAACCGTAGTTCAAACTGGGTTCCTATGTAATCTTTTCGCGCCGTCTAACCTTCATTCCCAGCTTCATCCTTATCTGGAAATATTCCTGAGTTGTCCTGGTTTCTATTCCATCACATTGTAAAATTTTGTCAGCAAATTCATCAAACAAATACATTTGTTTACCTTTTTGGAATATCTCTTTGGCATTTCTACTATGCTTCTGCTCCATAACAGTTTCAACTTGCGGTCTCACACCAAACAAGACTTTATTTATGATTTCTTCCTGCTGCAACAAATCAGTACCTTTTTCTTCTGAAAGGAATTTTCCATCACACTTCTCCTTAAGAGTTTCGTTCATCTCCATGACAGTTCCATCAGACTGCTCACCCTCTTTCACACATCCTGCAAACATACACAAACTATGAGATTTAAAAAGGTAAGGCTTCATAGCCTCGTCTGCTTCTCTTGCCAACACATCTTCAACTTCTTCTGAACTATCTCAATAGTTCATGAGATATTCCTCATTAATCTCTTCACCCAGAATTTCACCCTGTTCTGGGCCAAAAATGGAAACATCCATTTTTAACTCAGCTTCTCTGAGTTCTTCACACCTCAACATCTGCTCGAGCATCCTCAGCTCTTCTGCCAACTGTATGTTTACTTGCTTTTCCCTCTCTGCGTGTAGTCTCTGCCACTTTACCTTCTTTCTCATGGTCCAACCATGTGTCTGGTCTTTCACATTTTTCTACAACAACTCCATTAACAATTTAAGGTGAACTGTTATCTTAGCCTTCTCCCGCTCGTACTTTTCATCCGTCAACTGTTCACATATGCCACTTAACTTGGAATTTTCCTTCTTTTATCTTATGCTGTGGTCTTCATAATATCTTTGAAAATGACTATCAACCGTCATCTTCCCCTCCTTTGTGGACTTCATATGTTCACGTGTGGATTTAATTCAATCCTCCTTTCAACAATCCTTCACACTTGCCGTTCATAAAAAAATGCAAGTTCTCATCCTACGCTTGGATTCTCTTGGTTCTTTGTCTTGGAACCAATATCTGGCAACCCTCTTGCTTCACTTTGCTGCAAACAACAATTTCAGTAATTCATGTGTTACAATGATCAACTCTTTGGGTGTCAGGCTCTGCCGATCATGCACCCCATTACATTCAGACTTTTTACTTAGCTTAAGTCTCTTTGACTTCAAACTTACACCCATTCTTCATCTTGGATGAAAATACTCAATCTTAAATCAAAATATCCAAACTTTCATTTGACTCTAACATCTGTTTTGACTTCAAGCTTTGCCCCAATAATAATGATAGTGGATATTTTGACTTAATTCAAGTTATACAATCCTCCAACAAACATACACCCCTAATACATTTTTAGGATGTAACATATTCACTCTCTTTCATACTTCATTCTTATGAAAAATCATCAGTTTTCCCTTATCATTTCACATGATACTGAAGTCTTTAGTCGAAATACAATTCAGGTTTTTCAAGATTTATTTTAAGGTGAAAATAAATAAACCATTCAATCTTCAACGTTCAAAAATACCTTCCTGAATTATCATACCTCCTGCTCCTGTTAAACCTACTCTTTGCAATTTCAATTCTCTGGACTTCACTCTTCCATGCTGTCTTTGTCATTGTGAACATTCACATGCCTTTCATCGATGCATTTCAAACCCAAATATCCTTCTCGGATGTAGCTCCTTCTTTGCAGTCTTAGCTGCTTTATACTCGCTATTTGCATACAAAATGCATTTCTCTTTTTATTTGTAGATTTAATCGGAAGTCTATTTACTGGCTCTACCATAAAAACTTTTATTAACAACATGTCACAAAGTTTTTATTCTCTTTTGCACACAACAGTATCGTAGCTTTGGTTTTTTGGAAAAAAAACCAATCTCCACACACCCACATTTTATGCAAGTCTTAACTTTTAATTCCAAGATAAAACTCTTTAAGCGGATCTAAATTCCTTTATTACAACTATGGTTATAACCATATCAAATGTCCACTTATAAAAATATTGCGGTAGGTCATTAAATTTGATTTTGATTTAAAAAACCAAGTACCAATATTAATCTGGCCCATAGTTATCAACCAACACATACCTTTGTCGATGACCATCTCCTTCACTGTTCCGTTGCCTATTAACTCAAGGTTCCTCTCACTCACGTTTTCCAAATTTCTGGTTTCATTAAAACCCACATGAATACCGTTCATCTGCTTTGTAATTCTACTTCTCCGATTCTCTGCATCATCATTTATGATTTTGGCATTCACACAGACTCCTCCTTTTGGATGATACATGCTCAATTTTAATCCTACTCCGGCATTCAATAAACTCATGGTTTAATATCTATTATTCATCTTCTGTGGTTCTTATTCAAGACTCTGCTGTTCGATTTGATTTATGTAATCCGATTTATACAACTTCTCTACACGCTTCTCCATTGAATGACCATGGTTTAAATATTTCCAGCAGTCCATTCTGCCATCCATCTTTCTTTTTCATAACTCGACCATGAATTCTGTTCATGTTTGATAAGGTTCCAACGCCTAGTTCTTACTTTCACTGGGTCTTCCTGGATGATCCCAAACCATTGTCGTTAAGGCACTATCATTGCAAATTTTATTCAGAATGTCTCAAAGCTCCTTGATGCAGCTTCTTCTCGGAAAGCACGCAGATTCTCTACACAAAATTGTGTTTGAATATCTAATTTCAGGACTACGTTAACAATCTCAGGCATCGATCCATTCAGCCCACCCGAGTTCTATTGCACAAGAACTATCCACAATACCGGACAATGTTTCTCTGTGTTATTGCATTAGAGGCTACCTAAGCAAGTCCTCCAAGTACTTCCCCACGCTTCTGTGACTTCACTCTACAACTTCTGTCATAGATAAGATCACATGTTCTATTCTTTCTCCTTTAAATTAATATCCAGAAATCAAATTTCGCAAGGATATCCATTGTCAACGCATCTAATCTTAGCGAGGGAAGCGATTTATAAAAAAAAAATGGATGCCGTGTAAATTCACAATCGTGCAAAAATGGATGTCATGCAAGGATTACTTCAAATTCAAAATCGTGAAAATTGGAATTGGGAACATTGGGAATGTGCCTATGGTATTGATTGGTGCAGTATGTGGAGGTAGAAACAATCCTTTTGGTGATTCTGAAATATGCAATCAAATGGGAAATGCGTATAAATCATTTGTTCAATGGGTTGGTGTGGTGATTACTTATCTATGTATTCCATATGCTTGCACCTCCTCCAGCAAGAAATGTGAAGAGAAGCCTTGAATCCGAAGCTCCACAGGCTCCACAACGCCACAAAGACTTGGCTCTACTTCACTGTGCTAATTCACAATATGTGTCTATCAACCACGATCAATACTGGGTGGAAATTTCTCTGCGTTATGGGAAATGTAAGCAGACTCTTACACCCCTGTTAGCATCGCATGATGCCAACGCACTTTTCCACAGGAGGGTCAACACTGTTCCATCGTCAATTTCAGCTTTGGCTTTACGACGTGACCCCAGCTTTTCCAACATCTGCGTTTAGCATCTGCGTCTAATGTCTTCCGCCTCTCGACCTTACGACGACATATTTCCACCATTAGCTGACTGTCTTCAAGGTTTCGGATCCAATGGAAACTACGCCTATCACTTTTACTCCAGCCAACCTGAGGTTGCTTTTTCCATCATCATTGTTTCAAATGCACAATTATTCCTTCACACTGCACTATTATCACAACGGATTGAACAAATCAACGCAAAGTGATCTCTCCTTCACACAGTGATGTCTCCAGATATACGCACAAAATTTCTTCCAATCTGTATGGCTTTACAACGATGGATTTCCAATCTATAAGGCTTCACGCCATCCATGGATTTCCCATTACCCAATTTGTATGCAACGACAACCCTCTGAGTCACTAGATCCAAAAAAAGTACAGGAGAAAATACTCAGAACTCCATTTTAATCAAACAATGACTCCTACAATTCTCCCAATAACGCTTTCTACAATAGCTTCTTCAAACAACGCGTGATAAGCCAAACTCATGTGCCTCTTCTAATAGTAGCAAACACATGAAAACTCAACCTCTACCAAAACTCATTGAGGCTTTGATGCCAAAATGATGCTAGGATACTGGGTTAAATTAGATCCCAACATGTAAAACACGTGTGCTCCTATCAAAATTAAAATTCTTCATTAAAACCATAAATATGTTTAGCTCAAAAATACACATGAAGGAAAGAGAGCCTGATAAATAAAATATTGATATAAAAACATAAAAACTCTTCGGCCAGATATTACAATGGCGGCCTCTTGGCTCTTGGCCCTTCAAACCATTCCTCCTACTCTCTGTATTCCTCACCTCTCCTCACTTCTCTCTGTTGCTTTTTCCTCACCCTCACAAGCTACATATTTATACATAAATATAATTTATTCCATTCCATAATTTCCTCCACACAAATCTCAACTTAAAATCTAATTTAGATTTATCTTTTTTTGGACTCAACTAAAAACCCGTTTATGGAATTCCTAATCCCTAGATTATCTACCTAATTCAACTCCACTCATATCCTAATTATTTAAGGAATATTTACAATAATCCTCACATTTATATTTTCTGTCCTAATTTATTAAAAATGAGCAAATTAATTAATAAAATAATTAAAATATCTCAGCCCCCTAATTACATAATTGAATAATGAAAATTTAGCTTTGATGCTCCTGCATCATCTAGTTTAGTTCTCCATGCGACTAGATGCATGGTATTCGAAGGTAATTTCATGTCCATTATTTTCATTTCGACATGGTATATATTTGATGTTTTCTTCTAT
This sequence comes from Pinus albicaulis, assembly GCA_034641835.2. Lineage (NCBI taxonomy): Eukaryota > Viridiplantae > Streptophyta > Pinopsida > Pinales > Pinaceae > Pinus > Pinus albicaulis. The sequence continues at coordinate 340,427,827 of CM076570.1, read as the reverse complement.
CCCAATTAATTTGTCTAACTTGTTCTTGTGTTCTTTGTTTGCAGGATTTGCGAGGTTTCACGTATTTTTCCCCAATGAATACCTTTTCTAAGGCTTCTATTCATTTTCACAAAAAATATTGCCTAATACTTTGATGGATTCTAGGATTTTCACACAAGCACACACCCTAAGGTATTATTCTCCTAATTTTATGCCTAATTTCCCAAACCTTGTGATTTAAGTTGTCCTATTTTCATTATTTTTTCTTTATAGAGTTATGGTTAAATTTCTCACTTGTATTTCCCTCAAATTTTACGAGTCTGATGTTTAAATTTTTTCTCAGTTTTTTTTGTTTTGTTTTTTGTATCGAGTTTCAACTAAATTCTCAATCTTATTGTTCTTTGTTCCAAGCTATGGGGAGAAAATGGACCAAGATATACTTGGTGGTTCGCCATAATCAATATAGGTATTCTCTATTTCTCTTTTATTTCCCCTACACATCTAGTTTGTTTTTGCTTCCCTTTGTAGGGTAATGTTGTCCTCTACAACAACCCCCCATTTCATATAGTTTTTATTCACAACACTATAATATGAAATGGGTCCCTTTTATTTTTAATTGGTATCAATTTTGTATTATTCAAAAAAGGTCCGAAAATGAAATAAAAAAACATTACAAAAAAAAACCTTTTTGACAAACCAATAATGGACATGGGATATAAAAAATTAAATCTTTTATCATTGCGATAAAGCGATCGCAAGATCGCATATCGCAATGACAAAGGAAACATAACTTAGGAAACTTTTGATTTGCTCCGATGCGATATACCATGCATGATTTTAAGCGATCGACGATATACCATGCGATATACCAGTTAAATGCTCCCGATGCGATGCGATATCGCTATCGGCGAACGAGGATTCCAAGAGATGCCAGTATAAGAAAAGCGCCTTTTCGCCCCGATGCGATGCGATAAAGCCAAAACACGAACTTCAAAAAGGTTGTTAAAACGGGAATATTACGATTAATTCGTATTAAAAGCCTTATCTTTATTATGGAGATTCACCTGCGCTCAATCGCCAAAACGGCCGAGGCACGCTTAAACAAATCATTTCACCAATAAACGACGTGATGGACATTTAAATGATTGACAGGTTTTTGCGGCCATTTAATGAAATATTAAGTCTAAATATTTTTACGGATTGGATCCATGGCAACCTTAAGTTAATTCTTCATCACGCATTAATCAATATATTTCCCCCGTATTTGGTTTTTACTGCCAATTCTCTGTGTTACGCTTATTTTTACTCCTGTGCAGAATTCTTCTAAGCTGATAGATGCAAGCAAAATGGGGAAGAAGTCCAAGAAAACCGCAAACGCTTCCGCTTCGCCAGCCAAAGAACAAGCCATCACTGATCCAGGAAATAAAAAGAAAGGGTTGATATCCGATACTACATGTTCAGGTCTTGGCAAAACTTCTTGGCAAAGTACCTATAATTTGATAGAAGCCGAAGAACCTGAAGTGACAACAGTAGAAGCCACAGTCGATACGACTTAAAAATCTGAAGGCACTTTAAAGGACTTAGCTGACTCTTTCCTTCATCGGATAGCAGCTCGGGAACAAATTCTCCCATATACGGATGTAGTAAGGTGGGCAATTGAGGAACTCCCAATCACAGACAGAACCTTCTGCACCAGAGATGGGAGAGTCTTTGGTTCATTTCAAGCTAATGATTTGAGGCAGATGTATCATTTTCCTGAGCCTGAGAAGAAGTACAACAAGGCATTTCTGGAGAAATTCCGAAATGAGAACGAAACTGAATCCGAACCCATTCGGAATTGGAGGCAGAATCCAGCAAAACACAAGCATAAATCTTCCGGTATGTATTCTGTTGATTCTCTATGTTCTCCTTACTGCTATGCTGGGATAATGATGTGTAGATTATGGGGTTTGCACGACTCCTCTAATTTTACTATAGAAATGGTTCCTTTAATGGAGGCAGCGTGTAATAGTGAAATTATGGATTGGGGAACTATACTGTCCGACAAATTAGCCACCGCAGTTCTTGATTTCAGAGGCAAGACCCGCATTTCTGAAAGGCTTATTTCCCCATTCTACTACAGTGCTTATATCCTGGACACCCTATGTTTTAATTCTGAATTTCCCGTGCTCGGCTGGAGGTGGACTCCACAAGACCCCATGCCCATTCACATATACTATCAGAAAGTGTGGAAAACCTCCCATAGGCACCATTTATACCAAATTTGCAATGGCTTCATGTTACCCATTCATTACTCTATTTTTGATAAACCTGCTCCCAAGATTTCCTACCAAGCAGGGATTGATTTAACTGGCTTAGGGAGATGGTTTGCAGAGGAAAAATTTACTTATATAAGAATTTTTGGTAGTCTAGCCAAACCTCATGTTCTTCCTCTGTACATACCTGATAAACTGCTGGCAAGGGAGATAGCCTATCAGATCATTTCCGAAAGTGTTACACAAACTCTAAAGAGAAATAAGAAGCAGGTCTGGCCCTCTTTTTCTCTTAGATGTGGTGTCTACACCTTGAATGATCTCAAACATGCAGAGAAAGAAGCTATAAAGATGAAATCATTAACTCTAGCAACTCTCCCTAATAGGCAATTTGATCCCGACAAAGTTGCCTATAATGCCCTTGAACAAGGCAAATTGGCAAAATTTGATCATAAAGAAGATATGTTTGATGACCTGTTCTCCACAGCCGAGTCAATGTCCCAAGTTAGATCGTTGGCCAGAATGAAATATCAAGATGAAGGGTTAGTTGAATTCAACAGACTTAGAGAACAGAGGTTGCAAACTCTGCCCCTAGATCTGTTAGCAACAAGCCCAGCAACAGGATCAAGCGAGCTTGAACAGGAGAAAGTGCAAGAGGAAACCCAGACAAAAGAGCAGGAACAGAGCACCATAAAGGTAAATCAAGATACTTAAATTGATCCCGAATTGCTCCAGGAATGGCAGCAATTCGATTCAATTATCAACAATCCTGAGGGTTCAAAGGAAGCCCAAACATCAAGAGCAGCAGACACACAGGAGACCATTTCAGAACAAGTTCCAGGTGAAACCAGCGACCTACCCAGTTCTAAAGGAAAAGAGATAATCCCAAAGGACCCCTCCGATCAAGTTATTTTGTAGATAGAAGAAATTCCCCCCTTGGATGTCTTCTATAGCCCGAAACACAAAGCTGTGGTAAAACGACAAAGGAAGAGGAAAAGGACTGATCAGCCTTCCCTGTTCCCAGAATTAACAGTGACGGGCAATGTAGTTTGGAAGGAGGAATTTGACCCCTCTGAGGACCTAACAAAACTATCACAATTTGCTGGAGCCTACTCGGCAGCAACAATAGATAAGGCATCGGAGGTGAGTCTTTTATTAAAAAAAAAAGACCAGGATATTCTCTCATTACAAGCACAACTATCAGAAGCACGGCAGAAGGCAGAGCAGGCAGAACTGCATCTGTTAACACAACATCAAACCAATAGTCAATTAACTCAACAATTGCAGGAAGAAAGGCAGAGGATTGATCAGAGTGCAGTCCAGAAGCAGAAAGAGTTATCAGAGGCATTGGCACAACTCAAGACAGCAAATGAACAAATGCTGAAGATAAAAGATGAGCAAATTTCTCAAATATCAGCCCAGCTTGAGAAAACAAAGAATCTTCCACAGGTAGCTGAATTCAAGGCAGAGGCAGTACAAATAAACAAAGCATTATTAACACAGATAAAGTTGTTATGTCAACAAATCGCCCAGGCAAAACCTTTATGTGACTTAACAACATATCTAAGTAATAAATCAGCTGATGCTATAACAGACTTCGAGCAGGCCGATGAGATAGTGACCAATCATCTTGAGTGGCAAGGTACTGAGGAAGGACAGTCAGCTAAATTGCCAAAGATCCTAGAATCGCATAAAGAGATATTATTTATGGAATGGAAATCCCAGTTAATGAAAGCAGAGAGGGCAGTTTCCAGATGCAAATTAACCACAAGTAATTTGGTTGAATTGATTAATGACACTCTCTACTTATCTAACATGATTTCCCAATGTACCCCAAGTAAATTGACATCAGCTAAAACATTGGAGCAGTCATGTTACTCAGAGCTGGAGAGAACTGGCAGATTAATCGCAGGAATTAACAGTTTGACATGGGACACCTATTGGATGTTCTTAGTCAAACCTTACAGCCAGAGAGCCGCCCTCAAATGCCTCTCAGATGCAATCGGATGCATCATTCCCGAAATGCAAGATGCCACCTATGATGCCCAACTTAGTTCTCGCCTTAACCGACCACCAGAAGTGGAGCCAATGCTTGAAATATGCCAGCTCAGGACTAGAGATGAACAGCCTAAGTGATGATTCATACCGCCGACTGCCAGATTGCCGTGAAGGAGATATTCAAGATTGTTTAAATACCAATTAAGTAGGATTTTTCAGTTATATAGATATTTAGATAAATTTAGTATTTATAGACCCTTTCATGTATTTAGAAAGGGTCGTAAAGTTTTGTATATGACTTAAAACCTGAAGTTGCACTACTGTACTTCAGGCGTACTCTTTTATAAAACTAGACCAATTATTCTAATTTTGACAAGGAAGCTTTTATGCAAATGTGCACTACTGTCTTTGTGTGAAAGTATTTTTGCGTTGAAAGAAGAATCTCAAATAGCGATTGATATTGGGGAATGACTTGCAGCTCATATGGTACTATTATCTATGTCTGAATCCATTCTTTTTATATAAATTGTTGTTTGATTACTTTTGCTATTATTGAATATATGTATGTGTTTTAACAGTATTTCTATATTCCTTCCACTATTGGATGTTTATGGTATGCTTTTCTTTCAATCATATATATGTCAATGATATAAATTGAGATAAGTGTAACAATGTTTTATTAATTACTTCATTCAACTAATTGAATGAAGTAATTATTATTTAAATAAATATCTTTGTTTATCAAATAGTGTCATCTATATGCTTATTGACAAACATAGATCATCAAACGTTACACTTAAGAATAGAAATTTCCCGGGATATAATAGTCATTTATATTTGTTGTTTATAGATTAAGTACTCCATTCATTATCACTTATTATCACTCATTCACCCATTTCTATTCTTTATCGGGAAACTGGTCCCATTATATCCAGTCGGAGCCACCATCCCAAACGGAAAAGGAGCTGTTTAAGGTCCGGACCGGGTGGTCATCCCCCAATGTTGTTGCAACGATTTTCGAGGCATCAACAGGTAACAAGTTTGCTACCTATGTAATAAAAAATTATTCGTTCTTATTAAAATTTTTGGAGTCTAACTTAAAAAATTTCAATTTAAAATCCCTTTTGGATTTCTCCTTTGAGGGTTTCTCTATTCTTTAGATTATCGCTACAATTTACATCCGGACAAATTTTAGTTATTTCTTTTTTTTTTTACCGTTAATGGGGTTTAACCCCATCCCTAAGGTTATAATTTATTGGATATTTTAATTTCCATATTTTAAGGGCTTATTTTCCATTACCTTTGTTAATATGGGGGTTTTTTACTTTGTAGGTGACTCAGATGGATTCTCCAGAGGAGGCCATTCTCAGTTATAAACAACTTTCCTAAGTATTTCTTTTGTTCACAAAACCTTCTAGTATTTTCCTCTAATTAGTTCTAGGTTGACTTGTTATAGGTATGGTGGCTTTCACTCATGCTTGTTCGTTGCATTACATGCAGACCTGGGTTGCTCATATCTAACTCACTTCCTTATAGAGGTTGCATCTACACAATCAAGTTTCCTCATTTTATTTTCTGATTTTATGACATGGTCTTTTGTTAGTGGTTAGGTTGCTATTGCCCAACCCAACCTCTCTCATGAGCTCCTATGTTAAAATATTTTCAGAAGAGGCCTTTGTGGCCCTTATATTTTTTACTCTATTAATAGAGTGGGTCATGACCCCTCACTCTATGTATTGTCTGATAAACACATTTTTATAATGGAAGTCCTTTTATTTCATTCTCATAATGCTTAATTAATACAACTACTATGGCTAGCAGTTAACAATTGTCTCATGGATGGTCGATGGACCATATTTAAGCTTGTACTATATTCTTTTTCCATATAATTGTAGGTTTCTAGATGGTTATATCCAATACGAAACATTAGTATCAATTACCTATATAGTTTCAATACATCACACTCTTGTATGCATATTTTGTTTGTTTAATATTTATCAAATATTTTTAGCTTCAGTACTAGGTGAAATTGTACTTCTATACTTTCTTTCGATTATTTTTCCTTTAGGCACTTTCCCTAATAGATAGGGGGCAAACCCACTAATTATCTCTCTAACACATACATTAACTATAAAGTCCTTATCTTAACCATAATTGTTAGAGAGTTTATCTTCTCTTTGTTGCATAGATTTCTATCATTAGTCCATCCTATACTTTGAATTGTCCTTTATGATTATCATTTGGTTTATCGAGGTCGACTATTGCCTCTTAGATATCTGTTCATAACTAGTCTTACTTTCATCCCTAATTTGAAAATACTGAAGAGTTCCTATTTATGGAAAATCAAATCTATTTATTGAGTCACTTTTTTCTCATTATATAATTGTGTGGTCATAGTATGAAAGTATGATCAATAGTGTAACTAGTGTCCCTGAAACTATTCTACATGACATGCCTATCCTTACAATATCATTCATATAAACATTGCACATGCTTGCTAGGCCTTTATTGCTTGGTTTCTTCAACTATAATATTAGTCAAGTACATCAAACTACTAACACTAAGCTATAATTAAGTAATTAGGAACATTTTCCAATAATTATATTATGAACGTTAGTTAGACTCACAAAACAAACCTCGTATAATTTACAAATTTCGATAAATATTCCTATTCCAAGTTTCCTTATCCAATTAAATTCCACACATATAAATCTACACATGTAAATATATTATGTATTTATTCCATCATTCACAATGCAACTATCATTCCTCATATACTAACTCGACTACTAACGCATACTAAATTTTCACATACCCATACGACTCATCAATTTCCAGACACAAAATGAATTAAAATAATTCCAAAAAAACATAAATAAAATTGATTCAACAAATACATAAACACATTCATCCCATCCAACCAACACTGGGCTTGATTAGGCGACTATCAAAAGAAAAACAAAGAATTATCAATTGTTTGTCAACTGTTTGATGCAACGTTTCCCACCAACTAAATGATGAAAGTTTTGTGGTAGGAGTTATTAAAATTTTACCTCTATAGGGGGTGTAAGAGTTAAGAGAAACTCAAGAAGATTACAATCATGTGAAATTCTGGTAGGAAACACTAAATTTAGACTTCCGAATGAGATGCCCAATGCGTTGTTGTTGGAAGAATTTGTCATTAATGTAAAAGGGAGAATAGGTTGCAAAAAGTTAGAGAATTTGGATGCATATGCACTTGGATTGATAACCCTTATAAAACCATTTCATGTGATATGTTATATGCTTTTAGGGTTATCTTGTTGAAGATATATTTAAGGGTGAATATTGATGCCCCAAATGAATGGGTTCATGCATCAAGAATCCATAGTTTCAAAGGGTTATCATTTCCCTTAGAAGAAGGCCTAGTTTGTAATAAATCTACCCATGTCCAAGTATCCAATAAATGAGTGATTATTGTTGGATAGAGGGGTCCTGACCCAGGTTCGAAGTTGAGGTTAACCAACAAAAACCTCTTACTACTGGCCCTTTCGGTAGTGACCTGATTGCGCAAGTCAAAGTCTCACCTAAAGTAGCTTGGGGGGGGGGGGGGTTGCAGGAACTAGGTTTCCACACCCTAAGAGATATTTAAATGATGTGGGTGCCCTTAGATCCAAAAAAACCATGAACATACCTCCGCACAGAAGCCTTAACCAGGAAACCCTTAACAGACAGATTTAGGTCGTTATGCATAATATATGGTGTGCAAGCTAAAACAGAGTCTACAATCCATGAAATAGCCCTTAACAGATAATATTAAAGCCCAATAGCATTAGATCCATTCAATAACCATTCATATAAACCTAGAAGCAGTTGCAAAAGTGATCTAAACACATAAAATACAGGAATCGGAAATGATATGCAGAAATGATCATAACATAAACAATAGATGCATTTCAGATTCAGATATCAACAACAACAGTTCTTTATTCATAACAATTCAGATCCTTCATGCAAAACCCTTTAGTTCACTCGCGCACACAACCAGCGGGGTCTGCACATAGCAGGACTAAGGTCTCCGCGCACATAGCCAACAAGAGCCTTTTACCTAGAAAAATCCACACAAAATATCACAACACATCCAGATCTATCATCAATCATTCATTCTTATCCAAAAATGACTTATTCTACTCGATCTAGACTCTTATTTCTACTTTTATCCTGTGCTAATATAAGGTCAGCAAACTGTGGTTTGCGGCCCCTTATTCTACCCTTTTTACCCATTACAACTCATGAGGGGCTTTGACCCAACCCAAAGCCCCTTGACTTGTGCTACGCATGACTAAACTTACAAAATCTATTACAAGAATATATCAAAATGGTCTTCAAAGCTCAGACTTAGGGGACCCCACTTCAACAAGCCCCCAACACAATCTTGTGACTCGTCCAGAGTCACAGCGGAACTGGGTTCTTCATCTTGTTATGGAGCTCTTCATTAGCAAAAACAAAGGGCACCAAGATTCCCACACTCTGGTCTGTTGCGCTTTGCATAATCTCCACTAGATTCTCTGAAGTTAGCTCTTCTATGGGCAAGGTGACACTCTGCAAGGTTTGATTAAGGTTTCTTACTGCCGCATCCAGGTCCTAAGACAACTTCATTGCCTCGTCCGCCCACAACTTCATGTGATTAGTGAAAATATGCTTCTTTTGGTGGAGCTCCTCGACCTCATCTCGCATCGCCTGACTGGTCTGAAAGCCGACCATGCACTGGGCAAGAATGAATGTGGGCAAGGCCTTTTTCAGATCATCGAACTCCTGATCTTTGGTGCACAACTCTAGAGTAATATTTTTGACAAGTGGATCTGTTTGCACAGAGGTCCAAAGTCCCATGGAAGTCTCCAGAAGCTCTAAGCCCTTGTCAACGTTGGAGGAAATGCTTGCAAAAGAAGTTTTAACTAGGGAGGTCCATTACATGTGCACCTGTAGAGGAGTCTCAGGTTGCAGCTTAGCCTGCAATGCAGAAATTTGCTGCTCAAAGTCTGCCTTCACCGCCTAGATCTTTGATATGGAAGCCTTGAGCGAGGCGACCAGGCTTTCAATCTTTTCTTGTGGCGCGACGAAGGCGGGGATGACCACTTCTGGAATTCATGTGTAAATGTTACGAAGAAGATCTCGTGCACTTATGTGAAAATATACTTGTTCTTCCACTCTTCAGTGGATATATTCTACTTCTGTTTTCTTTTAGGGAAAATTCCTGAATCTATTTTTCAAACCAGTCCTCTAGTTTAGGCTTTAATGGCTACCACTAACCTTTCCACATCACCTAACCTCTCTCAAAATGATCCCAGTCTTGACAACATAACCATTTGTTGGCTAGAGGGGTCCTGACCCAGGTTCGAAGTTGAGGTTAACCAAAAAAACCCTCTTACTACTGGCCCTTTCGACAGTGATCTGCTTGCGCAAGTCAAAATCTCACCCAAAGTAGTATGGGGGGGTGCTGGAACCAGGTTTCCACACCTTGAGAGAGATTTAAATGATGTGGATGCCCTTATATCCAAAAAAACTATGAACAGACCTCTGCACACAAGCCCTAACCAGGAAACCCTTAACATAACGATTTAGGTCGTTACGTAGAATATCTGGTGCACAAGCTAAAATAGAGTCTATAATCCATGAAATAAACCTTAACATATAGTATCAAAACCCAATAGCATTAGATCCATTCACTAACCATTCATCTAAACCCAGAAGTAGTTGCGCAAGTGATCTAATCACAGACAATACATGAATAAAAAATAATATGCAGAAATGATCATAACATAAACAATAAATCCATTTTAGACCCAGATAGCAGCAACAACAGTTCTTTATCCATAACAGTTCAGATCCTTCATACAAAACCCTTTAGTTCATCCGTGCACACAGCCGGCAGGGTCCGAACACAGCAGGACTAAGGTCTCCGCGCACATAGCCAGCAGGAGCCTTTTACCTAGAAAAATCCACACAAAATATCACAACACAGCCAGATGTATCATCAATTGTTCATTCTTATCCAAAAATGACTTATTCGACTCGATATAGAATCCTAGTTATACTTTTAGCCTGCGCTAATCTAAAATCCGCAAACCATGGTTTGCGGCCCCTTGTTCTACCCTTTTTACCCATTACAACTCATGAGGGGCTTTGACTCGCCCCAAAGTCCCTTGACTTGTGCTACGCACCACTATACTTAAAAAATATATTACAAAAATATATCAAAATGGTCTTCAAAGCTCGGACTTAGAGGACCCCGCTCCAAAAATTATTAAAGACAAATTTAATATTTTTATAAAGTCCAATCCTCCTGGTTCAAGTCGGCCCTAATTGGTTCAGGTTAGATCTAGTGAATAGACGTGTCTTTTCAAGATTTAGGTTGGCCCGAAACTAGGCTCTTCCAACCACTATATATTATCCCAACCGTGATCAAATAAGGTAAGCAAGTTCAGTGATTTGACACAATAGATATGAGGTAGATAACCAAGCAAGAAGGAGATAAATTTCGGGCATGAGGAAGACATTATAGGTTTGTATTTCATGAACCTTAACATGAGTTGAAGAAACAAAAATTTGTGGTTTTGGTTTATGTATTCGGTAATGGTTTCTTGGTAAATTTATATCATTTCTTCAAACAAGATCTCCCCAACTAGGATGAGCTCCAAACCACTATATATTACCCCATCCGTAGGAAATTGAGGTAAGAAAATTTGCTAATATGAGGCAATAGATATGAGGTAGATAACCAAGCAAGAAGGAGATAAAGTTTGGGCCCGAGGAAGAAGTTATAGATTAATATTTCGTGAACCTTAAGACAAGTTGAAGAAGCAACAATTTGTGGTTTTAGTTTCTGTCTTTGGGTGATGGTTTCTTTGTGATTTTTTTATTATTTATTTGAACAAGATATTGGCTATATTTGTGCATACCTCGACCTCTTTTCATCTTGGATCTCCATCCTTTTAAGGAAGCAGACCTCGTCCCTTTAAGAGCAAATGAACTCGTCCTATTCTAAGCCTAATATAGGACTGTAAGTAGAGTGAATTTCGATCTGAGGTAGGCCCAAATTAAGGACGAATTTAGACCTATGGAGGACACAACTTCAGCCCTGTAATTCAGCCCTCTTGTGGACAAACCCAAGCCTACAACCTCGACCCTGTGAAGGAGGTGCATACTTCAATTATTATTCAACATATTTTGAGCCTTATTTGACCTCAAACTTAAGTGTATTTTATGCAGACCTCAATTTGAAAAATCCCGGTCTTTAGCCTCAAAATTTGGCTCAGATTTTGATCTATATGCTACATCTGTAAGGAGATTATCTGAAGCAAAATTGTACACATTTTTAGCAGCCTTTCTAGAAGCATTCTTAAAGAATTAAAGCAGACCCGGAGTAGTCTTTAAAAACCTTATTTGAGAATACTTTTATCCTAATTTGTTGAGAACTTAGGAGCAAACTTGTGGCCTGGTTGTTGAAAAAATGGCAACATGAAAATATTGATTTAATTTTCACTTGGATTAAATTAGGAGAAAATCGGAATTCCACATCGACAAACAACAAGAATGTGTTAACTAAGTTAATTTGACTTAGTTGGATCAGATAATTTGAGTTAAGGGCCTAACTTGGGGCATTTAGAGTGATTCCTAAATTTTAAGAGCCTATGTTGAGTTTAATTTTATTTGTAATAATTTAATTCAATTAAATTGAGTTAAATTGAGTTAAACTAGTTCCAACTGTTGGAGGAACGAGTGGGAGGTCTAGTAGTGAGGTGTGTACCCAATGATCATCCAGTTAACTGATAAATCAACCATAGTTAACTCATGCATGCATAAAATACGAGTTACACAGTTGATATTGGAGTTCAAGGGAAATGTACTATCAGTTGTATCGTGATCCATGTTGTACACGTGGTGCATGCAGTCAGAGAAGGGCCTATAGGGATTGCAAAATTATGGATGATAAATTTCCCTAAATAATAGGGGATAATTCCTAAGGAAGCAACACAAGGAAATAGGGACTTGGGAAAGAAGGAAATTGGTTAAGTATTGACCAAAGGTAGGTTTGTGAAGTAGTGAGATAGATTGTACTAGTGCAAATATTGTTCACAGTTGAACAAGTACTGTATTTCTTCTCTATTTTCTGACTATTGCAATCAGATAGGAAGGGATTTTGAGTAGTTTATTTCCCCTAGATATATCCTCGTGTATGTGTGTTGAATCATGATGCATGCTTTTGATATTGCTTCTAAATCGTGAATTGCTTTCCACATATGAGTAGAGTAGATTTGAGTCTTATGTTTTAGAAAATTGCATGAGAAATATTGAATATACAATTAATTTCTACGTGGTATCAGAGCTATATTCACAGTAGAGAAGAGAATTCGAAGTTATTGTAGGAGGTTTGAATTTCAAGATCAGTGTTGCAGGCTTTATCCAGGACTGAGAAGATGACTTCCACCGGACTTAGGCTTGAGTGTGCGTTGGAAGGAATACAAAATTTTGTGGCATGGAAGATCCGTATGGAGGTGATATTAGATGACAACATGCTACTATATTACATCAATACTGATGTAGTAAATCCCCTAACATCTGATGCCCATCATTTCGCTCAGTGGAAGAAGGATGTAGATAAAGCGAGGAGGATCATATTGGAGGGATTTTGAGATGATATTGTCTCGAATATCCACAGGAAAGAAAATCCATTCACGATGTGGAAAACAATGACATACTTTTTTGAGAACAACAATGACCACAAGAAGCTGGCACTGAAGGACAAGCTTCGTAGCATCAAAATGCAGAAGAATGACACAATTCTGCAGTACATGATCAAGTTTACATAGTGTCGCGATGAACTTGGCGGGGTCAGTTTTACTGTTCCAGAAGAATATTTGGTAGCTCTAGCTCTATTGGGTCTTCCAAAGAGCTTGCATAGTTATGAATATTCTGTTAATGGTATAGATACACTACCAAGTTGGGAGCGGTTATGGTCCAATCTAGTGCAAGAATAAATAAGGTGGGAGTCTCAATATGGGACCTTATCCAAAGACGTGGAAGAGGACCTTGTATTAGCAAACAAATGAAATAAATCCAAGGGAAATAAGTCCCAAGGTGAGGAGGGAAAGAAGAAATACTTGTCCAACATCAAGTGTTTTCACTATCATGAATTTAGACACTATGACACGAAATGTCCGTAGAAGAAGGCAAGCAAGAAGGACCCTGTAGTAGCAGCAATATGCGAAGCTATAGATTCATAATTTGAGATTTTTTTACTCTCATTTCATGCATGAAAAGCACAGTAATGGGAAGCATGTGGTATCTCGAAAACGATGCCTCATTCCATATGATAGGGAATAAAGATCTCTTCCTTGACTTGGAGGAGAAAGACCTCAAGAAAAACTTTGATTTTGGAGATGATGGGAGGTATAACATGACCGATATCGATACAATTAATTTTCAAAGGGAGTTTGGCTCCCATTTCAATCTCAAGGATGTGATGTTTGTACCGATTCTAAAGAAGAATCTGGTTTCCATCGCTGTATTGGAATATCGTGGCTACGATGTGATATTTAGAAAAGGGAAGGGTTTCCTTAGACACATCGCCATGGGATAAGTGAATCAGATCAATGTGCGAGTCAAGAAATGATATTCACTTGAGTTAGAAGATGCATGAAAATCCTTGAGGAGCAAGGGAAAAGTTAGAGACTTGGTGGTTGGGAGGGAGCATGAATTAACTCTCGACATGAAGCCTCAGAAGCAACCTTAAAAAGTTGTGGAGTAGCCACAAATGGAGAAGCAGAGAGGAGATAGAGTGGAGACATCCACTCAAGTAGAGAACTATAGTAGGGGGGAATTTCAAGCCAAGTGGGTAGAGGGAGCACATGCAACCATACCTCTAGGTGTGAGGTCATGCAATATGAAGCAATAGTCCCAGAAGTGTAGAGATTTGGGTAGAGTCCACTGAGATGTTTTTGTCTCATGGATTATTACCTTGCTACGAGGGCCCATAATATTCAATAGCAAGAGGATCAATTTCTGTCATATATTAAGTAGTGGAGAGCAATGTTGAAAACAAAGTAGGCGACTTAGTAGCAGAGTCAACGACAACACAATTTTCCCAGTAGATAGTTACATATTGATTCAATGATTATTTTTATGTATTATTCTAAGTTGCAGTAGCAACAACACAAATGATAGGTGTTGCATGGAATTCATTCCAAAAGCGTTGGATCAGGGTAGATGTGAATCCCTTTCTTGTTTAGAGGGAGTGTTGAAAAAATGGCAACAAGAAAATATTGATTTAATTTTCCCTTGGATTAAATTAGGAGAAAATAAAAATTCCACATCAACAAACAACAAGAATGTGTTAACTAAAATAATTTGACTTATTTGGCTCAGATAATTTGAGTTGAGTGCCTAACATGGGGCATGGAGAGTGATTCCTAATTTTTAGGAGCCTAGGTTGAGTTTAATTTGATTTGTAATAATTTAATTCAGTTAAAATAAGTTAAAGTCAATTAAACTAGTTCCAACTGTTGGAGGAACTAGTGGGAGGTCTAGTAGTATGGTATGTACTTAGTGATCAACCAATTAATTGATAAATCAACCATAATTAACTCACACATGCATAAAATACGAGTTACCAACTTGAGATTGGAGTTCAAGGGAAGTGTACTATCAGTTGTATAATTATCCAAGTTTTACAGGTGGTGCATGCAGTTAGAGAAGGGCCCATAGGTATTGCGTAGTTATGGATGAGGAATTTCCCTAAATAATAGGGGATAATTCCCAAGGAAACAATGCAAGGAAATAGGGAATTGGGAAAGCGAGAAATTGGTTAAGTATTGACCAGAGGCAGGCTTGTGAAGAACTGAGATAGATTGTACTAGTGCAGAGATTGTTCAGAGTTGAACACGCATTACATTTCTTCTTTATTTTATGACTAAAGAAATACAGATAGGAAGGGGTTTTGAGTATTTACTTTCCCCTAGATATATCCTTGTGTATGCGTGTTGAATCATGATGCATTATTTTGATATTGCTTCTCAATCATGAATTTCTTTCTGCATATGAATAGAGTATATTTGAGTCGTACGTTTTAGAACAATACATGAGCAATATTGAATCTAAAATTAATTTCTACACCGGTTTTTTGAGAAATTTGGAGTGAATATTGGAGACCCCTCATTTCAAACTTGAAGATTCTTGGAGCAGACTTGAAGAAATCTTGAGAAAAATTTATACCCTTCCTTGAAGTAGATATTGAGAGAAATTTGAAGGAGATCCTCGATGACATATTGAAGCAGTGTTGTGTATTTCAAAAATGTTTTTTAGTATAAGTAGAAGGAATATTGAATATAGGTGGGATAAGAGCATTCATGTTTGATGGTCTAAGGTATGCACTTCTTATTTGAATCGTTGATATGACAAGGGGCATAATTCAAGTTATTTGAGTGTTGTTGTAATTGGGACATTGTCCCTGGTATAGGAGCCCAAAAAGATATTATTTTATCTTTTATTCTAGAGGGTTACATGGTGGTGCTAGGGAAGGAAGTTGTAGCTTCCATCAAGAGGTCGTTGCCTCCTTCTAGTGGGATATGGTAGATCTTGGAGTTGTAGCTCTTCTAGTTGTAGCTGGTAAATTGAAATTTGTAGTTTCTCTTGTAATATATATATATATATATATATTACAAGAGAAACTACAAATTTCAATTTACCAGCTACAACTAGAAGAGCTACAACTCCAAGATCTACCATATATATACATATACATATATATATATATATATGGAGATCAAGATCATACCAAGAACAGTGAGGTATGCAAGTAGCAATGCCCAGTCTCATAATTGCTCAAATCGTAAGCATCATCAGACCTATACCTCTGATCGTAGTAAGTCTTGCAAGACTCGTAAGTCATAGAAGTATGGAAAGTCGTCTGACAAGTCTCTTAATAAGGGGAAGGCTGCTCGTAAGCACTGTGGGAAAGAACCTAAATGCCCTTCATTGTTTCCTAATGGTTTTTATGATGCAGTACCTTCAATCCCTTGTAGCACCAACTGCTGCAGCCTTACTAACATCTCGATTCTCTGGGGGATTTTAAGTAGATTATCCAGGGCACTTTTTTTGGCTGCATTCGGGTGGCCCCACTAATCGGCAGGGGTTGTTCAATATTGACTTGAAACGTTAGTTCAACGTCCAGGTGCACTACTATGAAGAAGTTATTCAATAATGAAGATGCACCCATTTATAAGAAAATATTAGTGGAAGATTCCCATTTCTATACGATAATTTCTGATCGAGAGCAGATGCGGATAGAAATATTTTTACGAATCAGATCGATAACATCTCCCTTCCTCCACGCTCTACCTTCTCTCCCTTCAGAGCCAATCAGAGACAGAGGGGAATTGCATGGATTATTTGATACTGATTTCTTGGGTTATTTGCCTTGGATATTTAATGTCGATTACTTTAGTTATTCCCATGGGTTGCCTTGGGTTGACAGTTGAACTCGACTATTCGGCTTGGTTACTCTCTACTTAGCCACTCTACTTTGTTTGGCTACTATACTCCTACTCTACTTCGACGTAGCCGTGTGCCTCACTCGACATGTCGACGTAGGTTTGAGAAAGAAGTTTAGTGTCAAACCCTGAATTAAAAAAGAAAGAATGAATCAATCAGAATGAGAATAGGTAATCATGTTTTCCATGCGAACCTGTATCTAGCGGATTGTCCAATATTGGATATGGAATGGAACAATCAACCCAAACCTCGCCCGCCAATTAACTTTGTTACATAAGCTTAATTACCACGCCCGCCAGTAAACTTACGCAACACTTCAAGGAGGGTTTGGTCCCACTTTGGGCTGCCTTATCTTATCTTATCTAGGTCTTCCCCTTCCTCGGTGTGCCTTACGTTCCCATTCACCTTTGGAAAATTATACTTTCTCTATTTTCTTTATACAATCCCAACCGAGCATCTAAGCAGTCGGGGGGTCTAATCGAGTATCAAAGCCAAGTATCCCAGGCCAGGTAGTAAACCTCCCCGTGTTTCGTTGACTACGTATAATAATAATACAAGCTTGGTTGATCCAGTTAACTATTGTTGTGACTAAGCCTAGCTAACCCGATGGGGTAAAGCCCAACCGATATGGGTTTCAAAACTGATAATTTAAGTGGCTTTGAAGGCTTGGATACAATCAATAGGAGGGAGATCCCATGCTTCGCCTTCCACTAATAATAGCTTGAGATTGTGGTGGGGACTAGGTGCAAGTCCCGAGTGACTTTGGCAGAATAGATTCCCCCTCCGAGACTCGGGCTCATTGGTATAAAGTGGTATGGAAAAGGAAGCTTGCTAGTTGAATGGTAAGGTTTAACCTCAAGCTAGGTATTCTGGAGAAGATATGAGAATGGTCACTTTTTTCCATTCCCTCCAGCCAGAAACATGATCGATTTGAAGGCCTTTCTCGCATCGGGCAAGGTGCATTTAGCTCTTTCCCACACTAGGGAAGGAACAAAGCGGGCGGTAAAGAACTCCTCGTGGCTACTCCAAATTCGTTTTTATTACTCAAAATTGGGAATTCATGAAGTTTCTCTATGTTACTTGGGATGAGTTAGGCTACCTTTTAAGCCCCTCAGCCTCATCTACTCGGATTGCCTCTTCCAAATTCATTGAGTGGGGTGGTCCACCGAGAAGGAGAGGACATGCTTTTTGGTGACCATTTTTAAATAAACTATGTTATTTTGCCCCCCTACAAAGACATAAAGCCTCTCGCACATAAATTCCAAAATGGACTATCAACCTTAGTCCATAGGGTAAGCTCCTTCCAGGTCTTGCACTATGGACTGCCTTAATTCGAAACATGAATTGGAATAGATAGAGTCCAAGTATGCTCCGATTCTTGGAACATGAATGAGAACAAGTTAAAGCATTTATTATACTCAGTATCCATCTTGATCTCTACTAATTGGATATGGGATGGAGAGACGCAGTTAGAACGATACGATAGCTACATGCATTAAGTAGGTACGCACTTAAGGGTATGCACGGTTCCTAAAACAAGGTATACTCCTTTGTATCAGTTAGCAGCAACCGACAATCTCCCCCAGTATTGGCTAGTGGAAACTCACACTGTGCTCCTAGGTATCTAGAATTTCACGACATTTCGAACAGATAGGAAACAATATGGCACAAATAAGATTGCTCCAATTTCTACTTACTCACTTTTACTTGAATACATGGAAGGGCTTCACATATAATAACTGCACGGGCTTCGATACAACATTGCACCAACAAGCGTTCAATAAAACTTGATGAATGAATCTTACTTTTGTATATATATATATATATATATATATATATATATATATATATATATATATATATATAGCTTGTCACTTTGATGTGATTTTATTGGTTAATTGTTTTGATACTTAAATTGTTGGAATTTACAAAATACCAATTCACCCCACCTCTTAGTATTTCCAACATCTCTTACTGATATAAGTATTTATTGGTTTATATATATATATATATATATATAGTCTAAATTATAAACAAAATGGTCTTTTTCATGGCATTTTTTCTGGTTAATTTTAACCAAAATGTGATAGATATTTTTAGAAATTTGAGTTTAAGTTGTTTGATTTATAGAATTTGAGTGCCCTCAATGATTTGTAGGGCGCTCAATCTATTTATGCATTCAAAAATTTATCTTAAACAACGAAAAATCACAATCCTGCTAGAAATTGTATTGCCAAATTCCGATGAAAAAAGCTATTTTGTCTACAAGTTAGACTACACATATATATACTACTTGAGTGAGCCTAATGATTAAGAGAATGTGTTTCCTCCTAAGAGGTCACAGGTTCAAAACCATATGGGGGTAGAGTATGTATGCCTTCATAGAGTTAGTATTCAAATCGCTCCGCGGAGGTGGGTCCATTGCCCCACAAACAAGGGGGTCTCATACACCAATTTGGTGTCTAGCTTGACCGTGATCTTATATATATATATATATGCCTTCATAGAGTTAGTATTCAAATCGCTCCGCGGAGGTGGGTCCATTGTCCCACAAACAAGGGGGTCTCATACACCAATTTGGTGTCTAGCTTGACCGTGATCTTATATATATATATAAAGCACTATAATATATAAATGGATGTATTTTGACATATGGAATGATATACAACTTATAACGTAAGTAATATTTTAAAAGGATCAATTTATAGAATTTTGAGGGAAAAATTGTTGCTTTATACAACGTACCCTATATATATATATGGGGAGACGTAAGTAATATTTTAAAAGGGATTGATTTATATAATTTTGAGGGAAAGGTTGTTGCTTTATACAACATATATATATATATATATATATATATATATATATGGGGAGACAAATTTAGTTTTACAAGTAATATTTACGGTCTATATGGTTTAAAATTTACAAAATGTGATATATATATAATCATTATTTGAAATATGGCTTCTGTGATCCATAGTTTGTACAAAGATATTTTTTGGTAATAATCACATAACAAAGAATTTGGTTGACACGTTTCGAACCAACTAATGTGGTTCATCTTCAGGACCGATGAGAAATATGATCATGGCATTCCGCTATAATTAGATGAGGAGAAGGGTTAATTAGCCATTGAAAGGAAATGGCTAATTTGACCCAAAAGAAGATTAAGTTAAAGGCCATATATATATATATATATATATATATATATATATATATATATATATAAAATTTTAGTAGTTGACTAAAGTTATTTATTTAATTTATATTAATATTAATATTTATTATTATGTTGTTTCTTAATTTGACTAAAAAATATTTTCTTAATTTATCTAAAATAAAGTTCTATTATTAAAATAATAATATTCTATTTAATTCGTTCTATTATTATTATAATGGACTAGGGTCAAAGTCCCTATTTTATGTAAATGGTTTTAATGGAAAACTATGGGCCTCAAACCATGGTTTGAGACCATTGTATCTGCGTGCGAAGAATAGTATAAATATAGATAGATCGATCCAAGTAGAAAAAGTAATATCATGCTTATGTTGATGAACATTTTGTAAGGATTTCAGTCTAAGCCTGGGTTTTGGGTAGAAAGACTCCTGCTGGCTGTGTGTGCAGAGACCTAGTCCCGACCATGTGCGCGAAAGGGTAAATTGTAAGGAAATTCTGAATTTATTGAAATGTTGGATCTATTAAAGCCTCTCTGAAATCCGTTAAGGACCCTGTGGATCCAAGGGATATAAAAGGAGTTTACATCATTCCTTGCTCCCATGGGACTCCTTACATCGATGAAACTAGTCGATCGGTTAATCAAAGGACCTGTGAACATGCAGCTGACATTAAACATGGAAGATCCCACTCCTTCGCTTTAGCTGAAAATGTAGAACAAACTAACCATCACATTTGCATTGAACAGGCTAAGGTCCTTGCCAATGTTGACCATTTTCATCACCGTAAGCTAAGGGAGGATTTGGAGATTGAAAACGACCTGTTAACATTAACATATATGATGGCTGTAGTATTAGTAGGTGTTGGATTCTTGCCCTATACTCCTAAGTGTTGGTGCCTCTTCCCCTTTTTCAGAATTGTTTTTGTTTTTTATTAACCCTATTTTTATTATTTATTCGAATAATCCTTCCTCCTTTTTAATATTTTAAATAATAAATGGTATTGATCCATTCTAATAATAATAGAATGAATTAAATATAATATTATTATTTGAATAATAAAATTTTATTTTTGATAACTTAATAAAATATCTATATATTTTTAGTCAAATTAAGAAAAAACATAAGGTCTTGGAGCATCAATAATTTGTATTTTACATGAGTGTAATATGACTCCATATACGAACAGAGCCAAATGAAGATGGGGAGATTGTGCGTGTTCCCTTTTTCTCTCTCTGAATTCGGATAACCCTTCAGCTAGGGTTAGGGTTTCAGTTGGCTCCGCCTCAGCACTAGATCACCTGCTTACTTCTGTTGCCCCTCCATTACCGCACCTGCCTCAGTCCGGGAAGATCGCTGTCGGGTCCATTACCGACCGACTGGTGCAACCGACGGTTTTTTGGCATATTCGCCTAAAGCCAACTATGGAGGAAGGGTAAGTATATTACACCACAGATCCCTATGAGGGGGTATCGATATGGAATTATCTGCCATATCCTACGCCACCTAGCACCTCGCTATCACTCCATATTCCCTCTGCCGCATCTGATGGTCCCTATTTCCATTCGCCCTCATCCCTCTTATTCTTTGGACCCCCTACACTTTACCTACCACTCATCTCTGAATCCCCTCCCTTCTCGCTGGACGATTTCCACCCTATCTTCCCAAAATAAAATCCGACATAGGATTCGGCTCCTTTTTCCTCGGTGATGCTCCATTTTCTTACATCTTGTCTCGAGGATGCATCCATTATGCCATAGCAGGGTTTTGAAGGGGCACACCCTATGGGATTTACTGGTTCGACGTCCTCTGCCCCTCCCGTCAACCCTCCCTCATGCACTTGACAAAAAACTTCGGGATGTTTCGCGGCACCCCCTATCAGAACCCCCCTATTTGAGCCTAATCTGGAGGAAGTGGAGCCTGGGCTCAACCGAGGCACAGGAACCTTGGGCCCCAACTCTGTACCCAAAATTGAAAGAAGATCCAAGTGCATCAAGAAGGGAGCCAAGAATTTGGATCTCACTCTCGGGGACAGACTTCATCTAGGGGAAGTCATGGATATGACATATAAGGTTTTAGTCGGCCATGTCCGCGGCCGAAAATACAATTTGGGTCGCTTCCGAATTTGGCTCAATGAGATATAGGGACCGATCATGGAGGATCTTTCGATGGTGGTCACTCTCCCTTAGGGCTGGTTTGCCCTTCGTTTTTAGCGTACATAGCAGGTATCCTGGGTTTTATCAAAGATATGTCATATTGAACAAGCCCTTGTCATGTTCAAGCAATGGAACCCTCTTTTCGACCCGGAGCACGAGAACCTAGGTGATAAGCCGATTTGGGTACGCCTTCCTGGACTTCCTCTTCATTTATGGTCAGAGGACATATTGAAATATATTGGAAACTCACTGGGCAATTTTTGGACTTTGACAAATCATTCTTATCTTCCGGCAACATGACCATGGCTCACATTCTGGTTCACCTGGACACTCGAGAGGGCTTGGAGGAGGCCATTACTTTGCGTTGGAGGAAATTTATTTGGTTTCAGACGCTGGATTACGAAGGTGTGCCTTTTTTTTGTCTGAGATGTAATGCGGTTGGACACCTCTATGAGGAATGCCCCATCCTCTCACAGCAACAAGAAAATTCCTCTCTTGATAGCGCCCCAGCGGAGGACGCCTTGGTTGAACCTACTCCATATGTCATCCCAGTTGAGCGATGCAAGGGGAAGCAATCTGCATCTGGGCCCAAGCCCATGCATGTACCACCTTGTCCACCAGCACCTTGAATGACAAAAGCACGGGTGGCAGATGCCAAGCTATCCTTGGGTACATCTCTCTCTCTGCACCCCTGATTTTCATATTCTATCATCTGTTTCATCTTCTATGTCATTGCACACTTCCCCTGTAGACACTGCACACATCTCCCTGTCGAATATTTCATGCCTTACATCCTCATCCCTGATGACCCTCTCTTTGATCCCTCTCTTGAATCATCATTTGAATCTCGGGGCAGTCACCCCTACCTACTTCGTTCCCTTTCTCACTCATCTACATCTGGTGGCCTCGGCATCTTACCCACTCTCCTTCCGAAGTTGGGCAGGGTCGTCACTCAAACATATCCAAGGCCATCAAACAAGCTAGTCATGAGGTAGCTGAGGGAAAACAAAACACCCTTGATTGGGTCCTTAGAGCATGAACGATCCTCCCTCTTATTACCTCATGAATATTAATAATCTCTTTCAACTGCTGCAGACTAGCCAACCCCGCCAAAAATCTAGCCCTCAGAAGGCTACTGGAATGCACCCCAGTAGACATCATTTTTCTGCAGGAAACCCTCGATTCTTCGGCACATGTAACCTCTACTCTATCTTCCATTTGTCTGGGCTAGAACTTCCACTCTATTGATGCTCGAGGATGATCAGGAGGCATAGCTATTAGGCTCAATCCTTGGACCATCAAGCTCCTCAATATATGGGGATGTTACACAATATTTCTCACCGTCCCTACAATCCCCATCCCGAACATTGGAGGACCATTTCAGTGACTTTTGTGTACTGTCATACATTTCCATAAGTGTCATTGCATCCCTTAGCATGCTTGGACCATAATCTCTGTTGATCATTCCTTAAGAAGACCTTAAAAAAATTATTTTGGGTCAGTGTTGGTAGGTAGTTATGGCCTCACGCCCATGGAGAAATTAACACTGGGCCCCGTGCCCTTTGGCGCTTTATCTCAGAAGGGCACCTGCGCCGAGCTGCTTTTGGAAAGTTTTTTAAAATATAAACGAAGATTCCATGCTTAACAACTTTGTGAGCGGAGTCATCATGGTTTGTTTGAATGAATCACATCGAGTTTCTCCCTTTGGCTTGTTGGTTCCTACAATTGTGCAACTCCCCAAAGGGATAGAACTCTCCTCCACCTTATGTGGGATCCAAAACCACCTCCTTATCTCTTATAAATTCTTCCTTCTCACATTGATTCATCTACCTGGAAAGTCATAGCCATAGCTGGTGTGGAAGGAGCAGAGAAAAATCAATTATTGAGAGAGAGTTTAAGCCCATTGCCTCATCGAGTCGAATGCCGAAAAAATGCTTGAGTCACGCCAGACTGAACCCGTCAAAGGAGATCTGAAACATCAAGGCATAAGGTTGTAAACTTATTTTTCTCTATCAATAATACATGATTGGTTTCTGGTTCAAACTTTGTTTCCATTTATATGAAAAGTGTTTAGCTCTCCTTCACTAGCTGAATAGCTGTAGATGAAAGTATATGCTTGTATGATGTTATTGTTTGTTCAATATTTGTGCAGATGCATTAACATCGTCACCAACATGGAGCGCAAAGCATGAAGACAAAGATTGAAGGATCGCTGCCGCATGCCACGACAAAAGTGTTGGACCTAGGTAGGATATCTGTTCCGGTCCATATTTCATTTATAAGCTAGAAACTCAAGAGTCCAGCTTGTTCCCTTGTTGCTAGAACCACCCTAGGGCTAGAGGGATTGCCTCTGTCCGCAGAGGGTATTTTCCTTCTCAACAGGGGAGGGGAGGGTTTCTTGGGTGCCGATGTTATATCCGCTGAACTTGGCCACGATTATAAAATGATGAATATATATGGAACCTGCTCGACGCATCTCAATTTTTGGGAAAACCTTCTCTTCCGATCCTTCGTGTCCACCTAGAATATTATCATCGATGGCGATCTGAATTTATCTCTGGGACTTGTAGAATCATGGGGCCCCCTTGCTCAATCTGACCCGCTAGCTGAAGCATTCTCACAACTCATCGAGGACCACCACCTTGTGGATATCTTAATGCGTTGTTATCATCCTACCTGGAGTAATCACAAAGTTGGAGAAGCCCCAGTCTCCTGCATATTGGATTGCTTCCTATAAACGAATATTTTATGAACATCGACCCTCTCTTTCGACAATGGGTGGGCTCAGGGGGTATTTAAAATCACTCCCCCATATATATGGAACTGGCCCCAGAGCGCCACAAACCTCACAACCCTTTAAAATTCAATTCCACATGGTTAATATCTAATCCAGATTATATTAACTTGGTTACATAATATTGGCACTCCCATCCCCCGGCCCCCATAACATCCCCCTCTGCAACCTTCTTGTCTAGAATGAAGGATATCAAGAAGATGACCAAGGCTTGGGTCAAGGAGAAGAAATCCAAATATGAGGATACACTCAAGAAAGTCGATTCATAGATAACATCTATTGGCGCTACCATGGTTGAGGGCACCATCTCTACGGCTACCAGATCTCAGATCATTCACATGGAAGCTAAAAGAGCTAGGATTCTCAAATAACGAGAGCAAACTTGGTGCCTACGAAGTAGAGCCACTTGGTTGAGGGCAGGCAATGAAAACACCAAAATTTTTCACCAATTTGCAAATGGTCGAAAAGCCATCAACACCCTTTGGACCTTGGAGGACGATCAGGGGAACCAGGCACAGAATTTTCACCAACTGGTGAACATGGGAGTGGAACACTTCCACAACCTTTATAAAGCCCCACCCATTGAAAATTTGGCTGAGATTATAAGAGTTGTGGGATTATTTCCTATAATTGTAGAACATGATGAGGGGGAGAATCTGACTCGTCCTACCACCTTGGCAAAACTTCGAGACACTTTAAAATGGTTTCAGAAAGATAAAAGCCCTGGCCCTGACATTTGGCTAATCGAATTTTATTTGGATTTCTTTGAGATTATTGGTGAGGATATCCTCAATGTAGTCAAAGAATGCTATTCGACGGGAAAATTATACGACGCCTTAAAATCCACATTCATTTCTCTTATTCCCAAATCTGACTCACCTCAGCACTTCTCTGACTACAGACCTATCTCACTATGCAATCACATCTATAATATTATCGCAAAAATTATCGCTAATCGCATCAAGCCCATCCTCTCGGCACATTTCTTTCCTGAGCAATTTTCTTTCCTCCACCATCGTCAGATCTATGAGGCCATAGGCATGGCTCAGGAGGCTCTTCATTCTATCAAATGAAAAAAGCTCAAGAGCATCATCCTCAAGCTAGATCTCACAAAATATTTCAATCATTCCAATTGGCTCTACATTCCTATGATCCTTACACATCTGGGTTTCCCTATCAGCTTCAACAAATGGATTATGTGATGTATCACAAATGTATCCTTCCTCATCAATCAATCGGCCTCCCCATTCCTTCACTCAGAGAGGGGACTTTGCCAGGGATGCCCATTATCCCCCCTTTTTTTTTGATAATCATGGAAGCATTAAGTCGCTTGATCTGAGAGGAAAGGTCTCAGGGTCGACTACAGGGCATCAAAATTGTGGAGGGATGCACACTCACTCACCTCCTCTTTATGGATGATGTTCTCATTCTCCTTAATGGACCCATAGGGGACTCCCTCTCTTTCTCAAGAGCCCTGGCCTCATTCAGTATTTCCACCGGCATGGTGTGCAACGCACAAAAATTGACCATAGCTATATTCGATTGTTCTTATCAAGAGAGGGCCTTGGCTATGAACAGATTCCCTTTCACAAGACTTGACCCATAGCAGGGATTGAAGTATCATGGATTTTAGTTAAAACCCTCTGATTACCGAATTGTAGATTGGACATGGCTCATCGCTAAACTGGAGAAGTGCATATTCACTTGGAACCACAGATGGTTATCCAGAGTTGGGAGGCTCACACTGATCATATATGTATTAGAAGCCACCCCTGTATACTAGATGTCTTTGGCATGGATCCCTAGAGAAATCATCGATCGTATACAACAATTATGCAACATATTTATTTGGAAAGGAAGCAAGGATGGCCAGACTTTCGCTTGGATCAGGTGGGATCGTATTGCATTACCAAAAAAATGGGGAGGATGGGGTATCAAGCACCTGGGAACTTTTGCAAAAGAACTTGCGGCAAAGATGGGATGGTCGATTATGACATCATAGAAACTCTGGACATAGGTGGCATATCAGATATATATATATATATATATGGCCCGTGAACCTCATCGATTGGATCAGATTACCTACCTGGAGCCACATAAATATTTCCACTGTATGGAAGGCAGTCCTTACATCCCTGCCATACATTCGGAATGGGCTCATATGGCACATCAGATCTGGAAATCATGCTAGGATTGGAATTGACCCATGGTTAGGTTGCGGGAATGCTTATCTGCTTCCACAAGAGGTCACATATCATTTATCTGAGGTAGGAATCAAATACATATCTCAAATTGCAGATCATCAGTCTTGGGGCCATTTTTATTCAGGGATGGAAAACAACAGAGCTTCTTGGATTACCTGCTCCTATGCATCAATTATGGCAGACTTACATTGATGCACTATCTGAATCTCACATCTGCATTGTCCCTGGGGACGATGAGCTGATATGGACTCACTCTAAATAGGGGCAATACTCCCCCAATGAAGGTTATACCTACATTTTCTCGGACCACCTCCCTCAGTAGATCACCTGGTGGTGGAAATGTTTATGGAAAATGAAAGCCCCACCTCGTACTTGTTTATTAATGTGGTGTATCCTTAATAACATTGCGCCAACAATGGACAATCTGCATAAAATATCAATACAGGGCCCATCATGGTGTACACTTTGCCGCTCAGACTCCGAATCCTGTGAACGCCTTTTCCTTCAATGTAACTCCATCTTGGCTTTATGGACATTTATCCTCTCTGAATTGCATATCAATGCACATTGGAATGGCCTGTCACTCTTGACAGATTGGCAGAATTGGTGGCAATTGGTCACTCCTCATAAAGCTCACAATCCGCCTCTTCTCATCACATGAGAGATCTGGCTACCTAGGAACAACTCCATATTTGAGGACAAACCTCCACATTGGAAATCCATTGCATCCCGCATCATTTCCATCTATAACAACTTACGAGATGATGACCCCCCACGCCCCCTACACCATCATCCCTGAAATCATTGATCACGAACAACCATGGGCATATTTTGACGGCTCTGCACAACCTCAATGTTGTGGGGGCGGTGTTTTCCTTCATCTCAATCATCTACACACCTTCAAAATTAAGATAGGATTGGGACCTGACACAAACAAATTCGCTAAACTCTCCACTCTTCACCACCTTCTTCAGTTTGCATTAGAGCACGATTTTCACCATCTCCAAATTTTTGGAGATTCAAAACTCATCATAAATTGGTTCAATCAGACTTCCATTTTCCACGTGCACACACTGCAGAGTTTATTGAAGGATCTTTAGTTACTAAAATCACAATTTACATCCATTTCATGCCACCATTGTGAAGACATAAATTTATTATAAATTTATTAAGTGTCGAAATAAGACTTACTAAATTTTATATAAACAACGCTTTTTTAAAACGTAAAATGTAGAGTGCGATACATGAGAGATAACAACCTTTCATGGTGTTATAAGATATTATTTATTCTATTATTTTACTGAAAGGTGAGAACGAAATGAGGCATATCGACAATGCATGTATATATACATTAATGTGAAACAAATTGCGTTCTGATATTTGATATGTGTGTCACATATTGACCTGAGTAATATATAGGTGTTTTCCTCTTCGAAGTATATGGTACAAATGGAGTATAGTTTGCGTTCTACAAATAAATTTTATATGCAAGCCTCGTCAAATACGTACTTGACCAGAATCGAGTTATATTGACGGAGTGCTGAGCCATGAGATCTGGCCAGTTGGTCATGAGACCACGAGCCATGTTTGTGAAAAAAAATTAAACCAATAATATATGTATATATATTAAATTAAAAATAGTATATATAATATATTATATAAAGAGTAATATATGAAAGTTATATGAAAGTAAAATATTAAATTAGTCACTAATTTATGTTTTTCTATTAGTTGTATAAATAGGACAACCAAAATAATCAAGAATTAATTAGTGAATCATTGAATCTGAATCTGAAAGCTAGTTTGCACTTGTAATTTCATTTTTCGCAATGCAAGTTTTTATTTCTTTTCATGGATGGTGTGTTGATCACTTAGAAGGTTGTTATTTCTTTAACTAATTCCCCATTTAAGGAGGTGCCCATCCCTTTTTAGCTAGTCATTGTATGTACATCATAATGTAGCTATAGATTTATTTATATTTCTTTACTAGCCATTCATGTATTTATCGTGTTTTTTTTTTTTTGAGAAAAGAAACCTATATCTTTATTCATGATTGAAAATAAAATACATTTTGTATATACACACTTATAAAATATATTCATCAAGGATTTGCCGATATCTTTATGTGGAAAATTTTTCAATACATATGCATGAAAGTATTTAGAAAGTGTGCCCAAAACCATAAAAGGCACAAATAACTAAAAACCGAAAAAAACTACAAAAATACAAGCGGGAGGATCAAGTAATGGATACACTTGTCTTCCCCTTCTTCCCTTTATTTTTTGGACCTTTAACGATTGCATAACTTTGGGATCCACTGGAACCATAGTCAAGTCACCCACACATACCTAGGAGGGATGCTCCTTGTCTGAATCTAAATACATGGACACATTTAGTGTCTGCCATGCCATCCTCATTATGTGTCGTATTTATCTAATGTTCTGGCGGAGTTTGATAGAAATCTGTAACAAAAACCTTTTGGATCTGAGTGTTGACCTCTAAGTGAGCCACGATGTCCCTATCCTTTTTAACATATGATTGAACCTGTTGAGGCTCTTTGTTTTCTTCCTCTTCATCGTCTGAAGGAGGGGATCTTGTACAAATGCCAACCTTTGGCCTATTTAGTCTTTTTTTTCTTTTTGTTAGACTTCTTGGCTAATGGGCATGTGCCCTACAAATGACTCGTTTGAAAAAATACACAACACTTGAATGCTATGTTCTCACAATATAAAAAATTGTGACCATTGAAAATCCCCATGTTTCAACATTATGTGATCTGGTAGCCCCTTACTTAGATCCACCTCCACACTGATTCTAGCAAGAGTGAAGAGGCCATTCTCTAATCTCTCCAAGTCCATTTTTTAAAATTTTCCCAATGTATTTCCTATGTCTTCAAGAAATTTGTCATGCCAGAATGGAAGAAGGGGGTTTGGAAGCCTAACCCATACTAGCATAGCTGTGACCACCATCAAAGTGACATTAAAACCAAGAAACCATGGAGTAATAGATAAACCAACCCTACCCCAAAACCATGGTCCTTCATTTTGAACAAAATATGGGTTCTTTTGTGTTTCAAATTAGACAATGAAGAAACCATTAGAGCTTAGAAAATTCTCACATTCTGGTGTCCAAGAGGTGAACAACCACTGAAATAAGCCATCATGTTTAGGATATAAACCATTGAATATACAAATAATGAATTTTGATTGAAGACAAAAAAACAGGGAAGAAACCTATGAGTTATTGATATCCATGGATGGATCTTGCTCCATTTTGTCAACTATATAGGGTCTTGGAATATTTTGGAACAAATTTGCAGGGGAAGTAGCCTTCCCTTGTATTACAACCTTAAAGGATACTGAAATTCCATTTGACGTCTTAGCACCAAGAGCACCCCCACGTAACCTTGTATTTAGAATGATAGTTGAGTTATTGGTGATGTTGTAGTATTTTATCTGGACATAATCTTGTAGGACCTTCCCATTGTAATTATGGGGGAATTCCCCCTTTCAACTCAATAGACTCCTTTACTTCAGAGACAAATTTTGTATTTCTGATCCAAAATGTGAGAGATTTCCCATTGAAAATTTTAATAAGAAACTGTAAATTTTCATTTTGTTTCCTCTCAGTCTGAGGTAAATGGAAAACCCCACAGTGGAGTGGACCAGAGATCGAAAGCCCAAGGATAGGCCTTACATGGGAGGCACAAATATGTGGGGTGTGTTCATATAGGGAAACCCAAGTGTATGAACCCTGAGTAGCGACCACAAATCAATTCCAAGCCACTGACAGATAAAGAAAAATCGTGGAAAAAAAATAGAATCCACATCCGATGAAAACCACCACACAAAGGGTTCTAGAATATCAAAATTATAGAAATAATGTACACAAAGGAAATAAAATACCCTAAATGGGCCAAAAGTCTCGACTCGTCCACACCAACAAAGTGAGAATGCCAATATCATTGTTCACGAGACTTAGAGCATCGTTTTTGAAACAAACTTCATAATTTTGATAAGTCCCAATGAAAGAGGCATCCACATGGGTGAGCCTCCCTACTTTAAAGGAATATTTTGGCACATAGCGCCACAATCCCAATAAAAAATCCACATGAAAAAATGAAACATGACCCCAACCTAGCTTATTATCACTACATAAACCAATTTCCTCTTTCCTAAAGATACCATGGTAACCATCTTGGGGCTTGTTCATGACGGTGGTGCCAAACTCTGCGAAATAAAGTATCGAAACCCTAACATAAATTCTTGCCATTCTTTTCACTTGTTCTTATTGTTTATGATTTTTTTCACTATTTATCGTGTTACTGCAACTCAGATTCTATTAATTAAATATTTCTGCAACATTGATTCTGTTATTCACACAGCATTGCAACTCTAATATTTCGTCTAGATATTTACACATTGCTACAACTCTTGAATGTATACACAATTGCAACTCTTATATATCTAACTCAGAGTTTGGTTATTGTTGCGACTCTTGTATGCTTATAGTTATAGCTTCAATATTAGGTTAATTTTGCAATTCACATTGTTGCAACTATACAATTAACATTACAATACTCTATTTTATAGGTTTATTAATTAGACTATTCGTTGATTTACTTTTCATTTTATTTCCCAAGATTGAAATTACCTTTGTGGTGGGATTCTTCTAACACAACTTTCTTTGAGTTTATACCACTTGTGGTTTTCTAAAAACATTTAGCTATTGTATTTCATGCACATTTCTATTACAAAATCCAAGATCATCTAAAACATTTGAACAAGTCACCTTTTACTTCATGTGTGTTTACTTTTTTTCAAGAGTGTTTACTTTCCTACAAGTTTGTTTAATTTCTCGCAAAGTGTACTCTTTACTTTCTTATAAAAGCAGTTTTGAATTGCAAGTGTGGTGTGGATTTCTTTTGGTCACTTATGAAAGCATCTCAATATATTTCCTTGTGGCATGCATTTAGAATACTACAACCACAAATTTTATTAGCACAAACGATACATAATAGTTTGCAAGTTCCATACAAACCTCGATTTATAATTAAATGTACACAATTTTGGTTGTATTTTAGAACAATTATAAATGCATTTAAAAGGCTCATCATTCATAACCTAACAAACATCACATTATACTTATGGTTTGTCTCTAGGTTTGAGGAAAAATGCTTGTTTTGTAAGGAGGTGGATTTTTTGGTACAATGACATCTTTCTCAAGGTATGATTGGAGTATGATGGATTTCTCTCCAGTGGTTAATTCATTGTAAGCAACGATTAACCTCTCTTCTTGAAGAACTTGAATATCATGGGTTTTGGTAAATTTCAAAATTTCAAGAATCAACTTAAAATCTAGTATAAAAAAAAGTATTCCATTCTTGGATATCACATACCTCTCACTGCAAATATTTCATTACACACCATGACACAAATTCAAGGAATTGGTAGGTTTGTTGAAAAACAAATTTAGCTAAACCAAATTTCCAAGTGTGACAAAACTTTTGAAGATCTAGAAAGTGGTCTCAAGGTAATTTCCTTATTTCAAACAAGTTAGATTGAGATAGGTCAATATAAAAAATATCATCATCTCGGTCTACTAGGTTTTTTTCTTCAACAAATAGGGGTTGGATTAATTTGTAAGCTTTTGGATTATTCATTTGAAAAGAAAAACAAGGAAAATGAAAGAGAATACCAAGATTTTACTTTCACAATGTATACGTCATGATTTTTGGGTTCATACAACGATGTCCAAAAAAAATTCTTTGTCCTACAGTTCTACAGTTCCTTCCTTTTATTTTACCATGGCTTATGACAGTCTATTTAACTCCTTTCACATTTTACCCCTTGAAATTTGAATTGTGGACATGTGACAAGTTGTAATTGGCTAAAAATATAATTATAACGTACTTTATGATGATAATGTATCTTGTCATCATACATCATGTTGTGGTCACATGCCATGTCATATGCCATATCATTTCCATATCAGTTACCTCAATGGCATCATATTTTGTGGCACCTTTCCATGTTGACTGTTGCATCATTGTGCTACGTCACCTAGTGGTTTCTATGGGGTCCCCTGGTGGATTTTAAAACCATCGAGGGGGGTGCCCAGACCTACTGCACTACTACCACATCTTTCTTGCCAAAATTGGCATCATCCATTTTAGATCCCTCTCTTTGTTAATCATCATGCATGTTGTGGGGGCCAAATGAATAACATTTGTAGATTTGGGAATGATATATGTAGTCTTCTCAGATACATATAATAAACGTACATTCTTATTTGTTAAAATTGTGATGACCATTTCGTTGGAGTTACGATCACATGCAATGAACTTTGGATGTTCTATACATCACACTTACGAGAACATGATGCCTTGTAATGAAAAAAAAACCGTGCCCATTGAAATTGTGACACATTTTTCATCGGACTTGTGACCATATTCAATGAAATTTAGGCACCTGGATCATCACACTTGTGACAATATGATGATTTCAAAGTTTCGATGCCCACTCAGGTGACTTTCGATGTATTTTTCATTAGGGTTATGATGACAACAATAGGGACTTCCAATGTCTTGTTTGTCACCATTTCGATGATAAGTCTATTAAGTTTCCATCACAAGAGAAACAAATAGTTGACTATACTATCATCAGACTAGCGACAAGCTTTGGGTCGCAAGTGATGCGAACATTGTGTGGTCTAAACTTGTTAACTATATGAAGACAATATATAGTCATCATTATGATGAAGTGTTTTCAACAAATATTCCCTTTTTTTGTGTGTCGCAAGTGTGATGGTGGGTCATTGAAATATCATCTGAACACCACTAGAAATAATGCCATATGTACTAGTGAAAAATAATGAATAATGAACTATTTGATACATTTATTATTAAACGAGTGTCAATGTTCCATTGATAACATTGAAAGTAAAAGATGCCAAAATACATACTCACTTAAGATTCTTTTGGTTTTGAAAATAATTTATTCTTTACTGTATAAGTCGAGACACAACAAGGTGGAAGCTCATTTGGCCTTTCCCATCCAACCACCCCAACCATCCACCACCTAAGTTAGATCACTATCAGTTCCCCATGCCCAACATATCCACTTGAAAATAATTGAAATTAACATAAAACAATAAAACATGGAACATTCCACGAGTTGTATGAAAACAAAAATCACAGTAAAAAATGCTTCATATTAATGTCGTTAATCATTATAATATCATGTGTCTCAACTAAAAAAATATTTTTTCATATATTATCTATTCCTATTATATATAATCACTTCGTATATGGTTTCTTAAAAAAAAAACTCACGAGTGGCACATCCATGACTTCATCCCCATATTTGTTTGGTGGAGGTTGTAAACTATTGATTTTTGTCTACCTAATACTAAAACACAAGGATCTAGAACACAATCCTCGTCTCATGCCATTTATAGGCTGAGAAGGACCAACATCGACTATACAAAAAAGTAAAAGATATATAGATAGTACAATGTAGTCATTATTAGTCTATTTAATAGGTCAATGTAAATAATAAAACTATTTTTATTACTTGCTTGACTAGGACTAGGAGAGACTGTGGTTTAGGCAATCTCCTCTTCTTATCTCCTAGTATCCTCATTTACACCTTCTACCCATAAATAATAAAAAATTGTAGATACACCAAACCCAATCTGAATCATCAATACTTTCCTCCATCCAATAATTGTACACACATACTATCTGTCATAAGGTTTCTCTCCATTGTCAACCTCTCTACCGTCCACACTTTCCTCCATTAAAAACATGAAAACTTTAAATTATTGACAACAATAAAACATGAATTAGAATTGGATATATTTAATAGTAATTCAAAATAAATAAAATTGATTTACCTAAACATTCTTTAAAAGACTTTATGATTCCCCAAATTTACGCACATTCAACTATGGCTTGAAAACTATATTTGAATGTGAAATTCATTTCTTCATCAATGGATGTCCATATGCAACTACCCTCTTACATTCCATAACAATATCGTGAAGCTTAATTAGTAATTACATCTATCTCAGTGATGAAATGGTTTATTATTTTGATATTTAAAAATCCAGAAATTAATTTTTAGATATCCACCTTGGCCAAGTTTGTGTTAGACATTATTTTAGTAACCTTGGAGATACTTTTGATAGTACAAAAGAATTTAATATGATTTAATGCAATATTTATGTAAACATGTAAAAAGTATCATATTCAATTAAATTTTTCACATTAAACCTTCCTCCATTTGTTAGCATCTTTCAATATTTTCTCATCATTTTCTCGTTTCATGTCCTTTGGGAGATCCTTTCAATTCCTCGCATGAACAACAAAATTTTCTCATATTTGATAGGGTATTTTTCCAAGTTAACCCTATACGTGTCTTTGATGATTTTAAAATGTTTACTTGTTAGGGATATTAGGGATATTAGTTCACTTTGGTTGAAAATATCAACAAAGAGACTAACCATGTAACCAATAAGATTAGACTAACCATGTAACCAATAATATTCTTCTTCAAATTTGAAGGTTGTTTTTTAGGTACAATACAAATGGTTGACCCAAACATAAGATTTACTACCAAACGAGTAATAGATTATCATTAGTATATAATAAATATGAAAAATTTCTACAATTACATCACAGTATGGCGAATAAAGGCATAACAATTGCATAATATTTTTGATTGTTTAAATGGAACTAGATTTTTTTCCACCATATTTTCATTAGAAAATGTCCCAATGCTAAAAAAAAAAACATGCCACTATTGGAAACATTCACATGAATGGTGACACCACGACTAGCTCCATCAACATTTACATCGTTTGTTGTGCCATTGGTAGGGGTGCTAGATGACACCAAAAGTGATGGGAGCAAAAAATGCAGGAAAAGGAGTGACAAATGCAAGAGATGAGGAAGCATGATTAGGAGAGAGAGGGGGCAAAAATCTGATGGGTATTTGACTAGTGGTGGGTGCAGGGTATAATGGCATAGGTGTCATGCAACTACTATCAACAATGGTCCCATGAAGTGCAGGCTCAATAAATTTGATAATTGTGCACCAAAATAAGCCAACTTTTGTATATATACAATATTAAATCAAATTGAAAAATATTGAAATAAATAAATTAAGATAAAATTATTGCATATTTGATATTGTCTAAGTCTATCAATCAGAACATTATGCCTATGCAAAACATCCTCT
Source organism: Pinus albicaulis (assembly GCA_034641835.2). Taxonomy (NCBI): domain Eukaryota; kingdom Viridiplantae; phylum Streptophyta; class Pinopsida; order Pinales; family Pinaceae; genus Pinus; species Pinus albicaulis. The sequence continues at coordinate 340,391,500 of CM076570.1, read as the reverse complement.
TAAGTCAAAATCAAATAATACAAGAAATTATCATTTTTTTCTTTTTCTTTTTCTCTTTGATAGCTTTTGAACAAAGTCTTATAAGTTTTCTTCATCAAACAAGTTATCTTCACTGCCTACATCAAGACCACAGATCGAATCATACCAACTAACCATAAATATAATTTTTATAATTACATCAATAAAAAAATAATAAAAATTTAAAGAGATCTAATATTTTACGAGTGCCTCTATAGTATGCCAGGATCGTTTCCAATAATCATCTTACTAATAGTTTTTTGTTGTTGTTTTACGAGTGCCTCTATAGTATGTCAGGATCGTTTCCAATAATCATCTTACTAATAGTTTTTGTTGTTGTTGTTGTTGTTGTTTTATTTATTTATTTTTAACAAGAACATGTATCTTATATTAATTATGAATAAAGAGTGAGGTTTGGAAGTATGAGTATCTAGTTATGAAACAGGGACATGGATCCCAAGATAGAGTTATCACTTGATTATTGCTATTTATTTTTAGATTAGAATTTGATTCTACTGTGCTGCTTGTGTAGCAACACACATATTGCAACATCAAAAATACACATTTTCATTTCTTGATTAGAACCAAAATTATTTAAGAATTGGTTGTGCATTCTTGTGATTTTTTTTGTTCATCCTCATTCGACCTGGTTTATGGAATTATCTTCTCATTCAACATGATACTAAACTCTATTTTTTGATTCACTAGCATTTGTGGTCTTATGTTCCAACAAAGAAACTCTGTGTTCCAAGGAAGAAATCCGACGGTGATGTGCATGGACAATCTCTTGCAACGAAGGTATTGCCTTCTCAAGATGCCTGCAACATTGATTGTTCCTAATGAGTACCTCCCTAAGTGAGGATGCTTCTACTTGCAAGTTTTTGATCTCTAGGCTGAAGGGTTCTTCACATTGGGTGTTCCATTGTTGCTGGAGGTCTTTGGTTTGGACTAGCTCTACATAGAGGCCTTTGTAGTATTTTCAAGAGGAATATGAGGATCTAGAGGGATCCATTTTGAAGGGAAAATGAGAAGGGGGACTTGGGAGCAAGGAGTGGTCAGGGGGCACAATGCAAATGTGAGAAGGCGATCACAGAAGAAGGGATACACAACTCAAATTGATCTACTTGGGCATGAAGTGCGGGAGGATGAAGAGATTATGGTCAGAATTCAAGATGATGTGAGTAAGGAGGAAGGATTCCCTTGGTGATTTTATTTTAGAATATCATCCTTTTGAATTTTTGAAAGGAGTAACTTTGGACTTATAAATGTCCTTTCCTGAAGATGAAGACTGTGGGTGCCAAATGTGGATGTGACGAGGTTGGGACTTGGTAAAGATGGAACAAGTTCAACATGATTATGACATTGGATTTAATGATCATGGGATGGGAATGAACCTTGATTCAATCTTGATCTGAGCTTCACCTTGAAGTTTTCTGGAATGCTCTATTTTCCCGTTTATCTTCTTCTTTGTTATTCCCTCTTAAAACATGATATAAGGAGACCCCATCCAATCGAACTAGGTGGTATCAGATAAAAATTAATATTATTTCTATCTTTGCATTGTTGGGATTGGATCCTTTGATCAAATTAATTGTAATGAAGCTGAGTCACCCAAAATTATGGGGTAGGCTTCTTGCTATTCTTAAAGGATTATGACACCCAAAAGAAGGGCATAAGCCTCCATGCAATTTTTTGTTTCTTTCCCAAGACCCCACTCAAAGGAAATTTCTTATTCTCCTTCAGAATTGGTGATGATCCCCTTGCACAAGCCTTTCCTCCATTTATTTTGGATAATCCACAAAGATGAGGCAGGGTTTTCTTTGCACTTTGATCCAATTATAGAATTCTTGTTCTTTAAGCCAAATTTTCCACTTTGGTAGAGTAGACAAATCCTTTGGTTGGCTGCGAATATCATGGATGATTTTTTGTAGAACAACGTGGAACCAATGTAACTTTATTTCCTAAAGGATTTTTTGGTCCAATTTATTATTCCCTTTTGATAATATACCTTTGGTTATTAGGTGCCAGGATTTTTCCATGATCTTCCTTTGATTTGGATTCCTTGACTCAAATATATTCTTATTCCTTGCTATCCAAATTTTCCTTCAAAGCGTTGCTGGAAGGGTATGCCAAAAACATCTAATTATAGTTTTCTTTTGAAAGAGTAGGGAAAAATGGTGTTCCATTGGGCGAAGAATTTAGGGAGAGGAAGGATAAAATTTAAATGGACTGGTAGGGGATGGAGTAAATATTTCCAATAGGTTTGAGAGAAAGGGCATAGGAGGAATATGTGATTCAATGATTCTTCAGAGTTCATGTAGAGGGGGAATCTTGAGGGGCCTAGAATGTTGCACTTCTTTAAGTTTTCACAAGTCAGTATTTTCCCTTGAGGAGAGTCCAAATGAAGAGTTTGATCTTTGGCAAGATTTTGGGTTTCCACAACATTTTCCTATATGGATAGGCTGATTGTTGGTCTGATCCTCTTGTAGTGCCATGTATCCACTTTTGACAGTGTAGTCTTTCCCTCATAACTTGAACCCATCCTTTTGAGTGGTTGAGGTTGGGGAAAGACCCTTTAGATTTTTGAGTAATCTCCAAAGGTGTGATAATCCAACCAGAATATTGGGTAATTTTGAGGCCTTTGAAATGGATCCATCTTGCTCCCAAGGAAAAATTTGTGCTAGGTGAGATATAACTCTGGAAACACACCAATTCCTAAGAGGTTGAAGGGAAATAAGGGTGGACAACATAGGCTTACCAAGGATACTTTCTTCATAGAAATCTATATTAGTTCCATTCCTAGGGATATGAGATGTATGATATTTTATAAGGGGAAGGGAATTTTTAAGAAGTTTCCAGATATATGAGTAGTTACAAAGGAAAATTGGAGAATTTATAAGATGTTGGTGGGATGTGGAGAGATATTTACCTTCCAGGAGCTATTTCCACCAAGTTGATCCATCTGTGATAAATATCCATAGGATTTTTTGTCCTAGGGCTTTATTTGTAAGCGCATGCTCCCTTATTCTAATCCCACCTCTTTCATAGGGAGCTATTACCTTGTTCCAACTAAGGATATGATTTTTTTATTTTCTAACTTCCTCCACTACCATAGGAAATTTCTAATGAAAATTTAATTTTTTTTTAGTATTACAAGTGGTGCTTGAAGGATCATGTACTGATAGAGGGGGAGATATATTAAGGTTGACTTAATTAATATGGTGCGACCCGCTAAATTTAACCACTGTGTTCCAATTTTTTTTTTTTTCTTTCTCATTTTATCCAATACTCTATCTAGACCTGCAGTTTCACAACTTGCTTAAATATTTTCATTCCCATGTACTTTAGGTGATTATGCTATGATTTGTAAGGAATTTCAAATATTTGAGAGATTCTTCTTAGGGTTCCGGGGGGAGAGTTCCATCTGAATATGCTGCTTTTTATTTTAATGATAATTCCATTTGATGCTTCGAGGAAGAGGTCGAAAACTGTTTTGATTCTTCGTGCGACTGTTGGTGAGGCCCCTCCAATCATGAAAGTATCATCTGCAAATTGTGAGTGGTTTAGACCTTTTGTTCCCTTGTTGAATTGGATGCTTGTGAGCATTCCTTTTTGTCTTTCTTGCTCGAAATTTCTTCTAAGAGAATTTTCCATTAGGATATATAGGAAGGGAAAGAGAGGGAGTCCTTGCCTTATCCTTCTAGTTCTTTGGAAGAACTGGCGAGACCTTCCATTTATTAGTACTGCTATCCATGGATTGTTGGTAGAAGCTTTAATAAAGTTAATGAATTCATTAGCAAAACCAAATATTTTTAAGACAACAAAGAGAAAGGAGCATCTTACTCTGTCTAAGGCATTTTCCATATCTATTTTGAGGATGAAACCTTGTTGTTCTCTCGAAAGGATAGAGTGTATTACTTCTTGGACAAGGATAATGTTGTCCACAATATGTATATATTGGATAAACGCACCCTGGTTTTGAGATATCAAGCATGAGAGACAGGTTTTGAGGTGGTTTGTAAGAATTTTGGTGAAAATTTTGTAAAAGGAATTGCATAAATATATTAGCAAGAAGATATTTAAATATGAAGGTATGGTTTTTTAGGGATTAAGGCAAGAAAGGTTGAGTTGGTGCCACCTACAATTTTGAGTTTCTTTTGGGAGTACTGTATCATTTTTAGGAGGTCCTTCTTGATGATCCCCCAAAAGGTTCTATTAAAGGATACGGGGAATCCATCAAGCCCTGGTGCTTTGTCAGGGTGTAGGCCCTAGATTATTATTTTTGTTTCTTCATCTGTGAGTAGATTGAGTAAGATTTCACTTTTGCTTAGTTACTATTTTTGGAATTGAGCTAAATATTTCTTTGGAATTAGCTAGCTCGAGATCAGCCGCCAGGAACCTTTCAAAATGATGATAGTCTTCTTGTTTTACCTCCTCCACCCCTTCGACCAAAATATTCCCTTGTTTGTAGATATAATCAACACTATTTTTATTCCTTCGAGCCTTTTTTTGGTTATGAAAAAGGCTATGTTTTTGTCTCCTTCCTAGAGCTAAAGACCTATTGATTTGATTCTCTAATCCTCCTCCTCTTTTCTATTTATTTAGTAGGTATTAAAGTAGAGATCCTTTTCTTGAGCTTGAAGTTATTTTGTCTCTATTTCATTCTTGAATCTTGATTTTACTGCTTCCAGTTCCTTTTGGTGGGTTCCCTGTAGTTATTCTTTTCCCAGGTCCTGAGAGATAAATTGACAATATTAAGTTTTGACTCCAAAATAATAGCTTGGAGAGCCATCCATTTTTTTGTTCCGGGCTTGTTCAACTGGCAGCTTCACATCCTTATTCTTGGACCAAAAAGTATTGTAATGGAAATGTTGAAGAATGTAACTAGTATTGATATTCATAATTGTACTTGAGTCACGAGGTATTGTATTTATTAAAAGAAAGAAAGAAAGAAATTATTATTAAAGAAACTGACTTATTAAAGCACGAGTTTCATGCCTGGGTCAATTGTTTTTAGGTCAAATCCTCCATTTAAGGTGTCTAGGGTTTATTTCAAGTATCCTTATCCATGTCATAATGTAAAACACCCTTCTTGGGATTTATTTTCCAAGAAATAAATTTACTTTATTGTAAAATAGGTCAATTAGGCCTCCTCCACCAATTCGGCCTCAAGGAAGGACAAGTCAACCTGAAACAAGGAATTAAACCTCACAAAATCACTATATAAAGGCAAAAAATCGACCTCATTTGACACACACACTCAACAAGTTCAAATTGTAGTAGTTGGAAGACGAAAAAGTGTGAAATTCAAGAAGGAAGAAAGAAAAGGCTAGCAAAGTATAATGAATCAGGTTGTTATTTTGATAACAAAGTCAAAATTTTCTCTATCTTGTCTCACACATGCGAAGGAACTGAAGCTGGATGAGGCCAAAATTGCAGTCTTGAAGCTAGGAAAACATTCTGATGCAGTAGGGTTGAAAATTTGTCCTTGATGCAATATTGATGCAGTGTTGAAGAAGTGTTGATGCAATATTGTTACAATTTTTCTTTGAAGGTTGGAAGAATAGTTTGAGGGTTGACTTGGTGGAGGAGGAAGGTATGTTGGTCTAGGGTGTTGGTCTATCTCATTTTGAATCTATTGAAGGAAGATTTTCTAACTGGGTTTTCCCCTATATAAGGGTTTTATCATTGGCTGAGTGCATACATCCGGTGTCCATGATATTCATGTTTTTGTTTTGATAATTTATTGATGAGAAGAAGATAAAGGAAGAACATAAATAAGTTAATAAGAACATGATAATATCACAAGTAATTATCAACATAAGAAAATATTTATACCTTTCCGATTTTCTAACATGTTATCAAAGCTAAGGTGAAAGATGGAAGAAAAAGGTAGACTAAATATCTATTAAATAAAAATGGGATCAAACAAAAATAATTAAGGAAAAAAAGTATATTAGAAGAGAATCCTATAGTTTACAGGAACTATTTCAACTTCAATGAAGGGAGAAAACAAGGTAGAAGGAGCCTCCAACTACATGGCATAGAAAAAGAGGATAGATCTTATCCTCGAAAAGCACATAGTTTTGAATATTGCTCAAGGAAAAGCAAATAAGCCTAATGATGAATCAGAGAAAGAGAAGTTCAGAGAAACTGAAATCTTGGCCATAAACATAATAATGGATGGAGTAAAGGACAACTTAATTCCATATATTTTCAACATAGATTCCTCTCAAGACATGGATGAGGCCCTCTTTGAGTTATTCACCATCAAGATCATTGGTCAAATAGAAAGCCTCAAGAATGAATTAAGAACTATTAATATGGTGAAGGAAGATACTGCATCATCCTATTTTATAAGTATATCTAGAATCAAGTATTAATTCCAAGCAATAGATGAAGTTGTACCAGAAAAAGAGCTCATAATCACTGCTCTTCTAGGAATACCAAAATCATGGAGTGATTTTGCATCAAGAATCAATAATTGAAAGGATATTCCAAAGTTTGAACAAATGTGTAATGCATGTAGTCAATAGGAAGCCAAAATATCATTAGTAAAAAACAAGAAGGAGGATGAAGAATAAAATACCTTGAATGTCTATTCTGCTCACCACAAGAAGAAGGGAACCTTCAAGAAGTTCAAGGGACCAAAGAAGAAAGTTGACCTATAAAATATTGGATAAAGGTCAATGTCCCAAGAATCCAAGGAATAAGAAGATAGATAGGGATCAAGAAAATATTTCTGATGAAGCTCCACTGAAGAATATAAAAATTGAGGAATCAGAAGTGAAGCACTTATACTACTAATTCCTCTCCTACATATCCTTATTAGTCGTGTATTGTTTTCATTTCTAAATTTTGTAGATCTAACCTATCTTGTTAAAACATTTTTGAATTATTTTGATAGGTTGTAGGTATCCTTCAAAAGGATCGGGTTAAGATGGAGCCTCCACCATTTTACCAAAAATATAAGTATTTTTTTCTTTTCATCTTTTCATGCATGGTTTCCTCACATGAAGACTTGTTTATATTGTATGCTAATAATATTCAATATTTCCCTTGGTAGGAAAGATTGAAGACTACACAAAGGTTGTGGAGTAGACTTCAAAGGATAGACTTGAAAATTGGAAGAAGTTTTGTTGCAAATGATTCCCTTCAAGAATTGATGTCCTACATGGTTTTTTAAGGAACAACTGAAGGCATGTCTTAGAGTATAAGATTTGTTATAAAGTTCTCTTCATGTAAAAGGTATGATTATTTATTTTGAGATTTTCTTTAGATTACTGACATCATTATGTCTAGGGTTTTGAATTACAAAGATTCTTGTTAGGGTGATTAATCATTAGATTGAATCTACCCTCATGATATTATTTGACCATTCTTGTGTAACCCTAACCTTTAGGGTTAATTATGAAACCCTAGCCTCTCTTTGCTAAGGGTATGTTAATATTTATTATGAAACCCTAGTCTACTTAAGGTTGTTGATGAAATATAGAAACCCTATTCTTTTGATGATTAGGGTTTTAGTATTTTTATGATAAAAAACCTAGTTATTTAGGGTTTGTTGTTATTGTCTAAGTTATGTATTGAAATCCTAGATATTTAGGGTTTGATGAATTAGGGTATATGAGAAAAACTCCTACAATAAATATAGTAAGATCCTATGAATGAAACCCTAAGTGTATATTCATATGATCAAAACCCTATCCTAGAGAAAATTGTTGTATAATTTTGATGCATTGATGTTTGTGTCCTGGGTTTACATAGTATGTATGAATATTGATATGAGATGATAGTGGATGAAATCCTAGATATGTATATGAGAGTATGCTAACCTAATTGTTGATACTCATGTTTTTAGTTTGTGAATTATAGGGTTTGTAACAAATCCTTAATAAAGATTGATATTCTAGGATGTGATGATTGTTGAGATTTGATGATAAAATCTAGGGATTGCAACAAACCCTAGTAGAGTCTATCATGCAATTATAAAAGAATATTTTTGAAACCTTAGATGCATAATATAATTGTTATTTAATCAAATTGCTTATATCTAAGGTTTTCTGTCTCAAAGATGGAATATAGGGTTTGCAATAAATCATAATAGAGTCCGTCATATATATATTTAAGCCCTACATATAATGAGATTGATATATTTATTATGTTTCTTTAAGTCTATGGTTTATGGCAAAACCATAGAAAGATGTCAAAATATAGTATATTTGTCACTTATAAACCTAAATAAGTTTAGGTGTTTGATATTTAAAGTATAAATTCTTCCATTATAGTAACATGATTTTGGTATAGTTAACTTCATGCTTATGTATGTTTGTATTGGTTGTACTTGCTATTAAAGTTTTGCAGGTACATAATCTTCAAGATGATGAAGATGTTTATATAATAATGATGAAGGAAGTTATATATAAAGATGACCTTGATTTCGTAAAGGTTGGAACCATGAAAGGATATAGGATGTCATAAAAGAAGGAAGTCGTTGATATCCCTAAATTGAGAGGGAGACCAGATAAAAGAAAGAGTATATCTCCTAGTTGAGATGGATGGAATATTATGACAATGAATAATTTGAAGTAAGATGTAGTTGGTGTTGCTCAATAAATGAAAGAAGAAGAAAGCTTTTGAAAAAATTGTATATGGATAACTTGATGATGAAATTGGCATCATAATGAATGAGGACCCAGAAGGTTTGTATGTTACTTGTATGTATATTTGAAAGTTTATTATTGATTGGGGTTTGTGTTTGTATAGGTAGATATCTCCATAAAAAGGTTGGAAAATATGGAATCATGTTTGGTCAAATGGATATATATATGATTTAGTTGTTAAGGATAGATGACACATCTAATGGAAAGATGCTTGGGAGGACATCTAGATGGCCTATGTGTTGATGTCTAGATCACACAGAGGGCGGATGGCATTGGTCATGGAGCTCCGAACTTGGATACACACCTTGATCCCTGGGTTGGTGGTAGAGCTTAAAATCTTGATGGTACCTAGAGTTGGGTAAAGCTCGATTCCCCTTAGTCCCACCCTCATAAAATACCCTCATCAAGTATCTAGTCCGCAACACTAAGTGTGGTAGAGCTCTTCATAGTTCATTTTGAGATATTCCATGTACCTCTATATATTTATAATTATGAAGACCTCCCTAGTTAAGAGGAAGTGTTGAAGAATGTAACTAGTATCGATATTCATAATTGTACTTGAGTCATGATGTATTTTATTTATCAAAAGAAAGAAAAATAAAATTTATTATTAAAGAAATTGACTTATTAAAGCATGTGTTCCACGCTTAAGTCAATTATTTTTAGGTAAAATCCTCTATTGAAGGCTTCTACGATTTATTTCAAGTATCCTTATCCATTTCATAATGTAAAAGACCCTTCTTGGGCTCTATTTGTCAATAAATAAATTTATTTTATTGAAAAATAGGTCAGTTAAGCCTCCTTCACCAAGTCGGCCTCAAGGAAGAACAAGTTGTCCTGAACAAGGGAATTTGACCTCACAAAATAACTATATAAAGGAAATAACTCGACCTCATTTTACACACACACTTAACAAGTTCCAATTGGAGTAGCTGGAAGCAGAAAATTGCGAAATTCAAGAAGGAAGAAAGAAAGGGATAAGGAAGTAGAAGGAGGTCATTATTTTGCTAAAGAAGTCAAAATTTTCTCTATCTTGTCTCACACATGTGAAGTAACTAAATCTGTAGGAGGGAAGGAATTGTAGCCTTGAAGCTAGGCCAAAATTCTAATGCAATTAGGTCAAAAATTTGTCCTTGATGCAATATTGAAGCAATGTTGATACAATATTGTTGCTGTTGATATTTGAAGGTTGGAAGAAAAGTTTAAGGGCTGAATTGGTGGAGGATAAAGGTTTTTTGGTCTAGGGTATTGGTCTATCTCATTTTGAATCTACTGAAGGAAGAGTTCCTGATTGGGTTTTCCCCTATGTAGGGTTTTAGCCTTGCCTGAGGGCCTACATCTGGTGTCCATGATCTTCATATTTTTGTTTTGATAATTTCTTGATGAGAAGAAGATAAAGGTTGAACATAAAGAAGTTAATAAGAGCATAATAATATCACAAGTAATTATCGATATGAGAAAATCTTTATGCCTTTCCAATTTTCTAACAGGAAAGGGAGAGGAACAAAGTTTCCTTTTTATTCAAAGGCTATTCTTATAGGATTGTTACTTGATATTTTTATAGATAAATTTTTTGAGGATGCTGAGGTAGAGCCAACTATGAGATATATGTGGATGATGAATTTGTGTAATTGTTCTATGATTTTTCTAGGACCAAGGTACCTATTGATCTAAGTAAATTTTCCATTTCTTGGCTTAATTTCTATGAAACTATGATCGACCATAACGTTTTCTAGTTTTTATCTGCATGGATTAGGGATATAGAGGCCACCTATTTTTTCTTCTCTATTCATTACCAGATTGAGATCGCCTACAAGTATTATGGTATGACTACCTTTTGAATCTAACGTACGCGCCAAGGATTTATAACATTGATCCTTGTTCCTACAGTGATCCAACCCATTAATATTATAGAATGTGAAATTATTTCGATTTTATTTATTTTGGAAATTAATGTTTACCCAATGCTCCTCCCTATGTGTATTTTGTATATCTATGATTGTATGATTCCATATCGTACATATACCTCCCGATGCACCTCTAGTGTTGAGATTTTTGGGTAGCATCGAATGTGATCTAGCTATGAAATTTTGTGGAGGAGATGGAGTACATGAGATATCCAAGACCCAGAAAGCGTTTGGAGAAATTCCATCTGGTTTAATAGTTATTCAAATAATTAAAATTTTTAATTAAGGACCCTAAGTCTAACTTAGGAAAATTAAAATATTAAAGTGAATTAAATTCAACATGTGATGAGAATGTTCTAAGTGACGTGGATGAAGCAACTTCTAATATTAGCCATTGATTAGAGATTAGATCACGACCGTTGGTTTTCCAATGCGAAAAGTATAAGAGAAGGGCTTAGGGTTAGTTGGAGAACATACACATTGGCAGAGCACTGAAGCTAAGTTGAAATTCTAGGGCGTGGTTTGCTAAGAATTTCAAAGCGATTTTGCAGTGAAGTGAGGGGTAGAGATTGGCAAGGTATGTTCTGATCTGAGGCCAAGAATACAACAACGACATAGAGGTAGTTTATCAGACAGTGCAGAAACCAGCCAAAGATACGCAGTTCAGCCAGAGTCGCACAAAAGACATCCCAGTGGCAGCAACAACCCTTCAGGGGTGACGTAGGCCCAACCAGGGCAGCACAAGGGAAATGTAAGCGCTGAGAGGCTGACACAGGCCCATCTAGGGCAACGTAGAGGCTGACACAAGCCAGAGAGGCTGATGCAAAGGGTTGAGGGAAAGCGCTGGGGTTTCCAGTGGGCCAGAAAGGGATCTATTTCTATAAATCATGTTTGAGGGTGTGAATCAGCCATATTTTCTATCTCCAAGTGAAAGAGGTACTACTACTGTGTAATTTATTTGTAGGGTGAACCATTTTGGTGCCTAGATATTGTTGTATTCATATTCTTCATAATAATAAAACCATCTAGAGCTAGCTGCACCGGATTTCCCGCATTTGGTTTTCCGGGGACATTTGTCCGAAAAATATGTGTCACTTTGTAATGTGTGTGTGATGTTCAGTAAATGATCTGTAAATGTGTAGGCTACAATTGTGTTTACTTTGCTGATTTTACTAAATAATTCAGAAAATTAACTTGTAATTTAAATCAAGTAGGAAAAGTAAATCAAGACAGTACAGTAGGATTTCTGTTTAAAAATTTTCACATTGTATCAGAGCATTACAGATCAAGCTGAATCACCAGAAAAGAAGCTGAAGAAATTTTGCTGCAAGAAGGGTGGCTGAAGTAACATAGACCAGAGAATGTAGCGCAACATCAAGAGGGAAGTAGAGTCATGGTGCTCACGCACGGGTTGAAGAAACACCACCAGGGTGACACAAAGACATATTTTATTATGCAGAGGCTAACACAACACTAGTAAGGGTGACACAGTGCTGGTCAGAGGCACACTGAAGCGACGCAGTGGCTAAAGCAGACCCTAGAGGTTGACTCAGTCCAGTTTGTAGTGACTCTGTGCAGTTTTCGAGGGTTGGAAGTGTAGCTTCCGGTCTTCAGAAGTTGCTGGTGAGGCACATGTTCTTTCAGTGCTGAACAATGCCTAGCTAAGTTGATAAAGAGCGGGATGAGAACAACCGCTCAACATATGTTTTCCAAAGAAATTTTAGGATCGATCAAGAGGGTGATCGAAGAGGGTTGATTCAAGGGATTTGGTAGATTTTTGAGGAAGGAAATTATTTTTCAGAGGGAGCAGTTGCTATAGAGGGTGCCTTTTCACAAAGGACCCTAGATCTGAGCTTCTATTGAGAGTATCAACATAAGAAGGGAGAGGAGCATCTATTTCGACATATTTTTTTGAGCTAGATGGTGGTGTACATACTGCGTGATCAGGATAGGTTGGAAAACTTGTCCAAATTTTCTATCTAGAAGGCTAGAATCTTGATAGTCCTCAAGGCATAAGGACTTCGAGAACATGCAGAGAATGTATTGGCTGCACCAAACAACGCTTCTCTTCTTGTGAAGCATAATGAAGCAGAGGCTCATGCTAAGCGATTGATCATGGACGGGGTTAAGGATTATGTAGTCCCACACATTTCTGAGAAGAAGACAACTAATGTTATGTGGACAAATTTGACCACAATGTATCAAGGAAAATCCATCTAGAAGAAGATGCTTCTGGAGAACCAGATGAGGTTGTTTGTGATGAATAAGGGAGAGGAAATCGATCCTTTCCTCTTTAGGTTGCAGATGATCTAGGATCAACTGATTTCCATGGGGGTTAAAGTGGAGAATGATTCCATGGTGAGGACTGCTCTGAATGCAGTCTCAGATGAATGGTAAAATTTTGTCCAAATAATCTTGGGCAGACAGGACCTTCCAAGTTGGGAAAACATGTGAGCTATCCTCCGAAAAGAGGAAATTCGTCAGATGACCAAGAGACAAAACAACACTGGATCTTGCAAAGTGAAGAAGGAGGAAGAAGAAGATGAAACCCTTGCATCCAAGAAGCATCAAGGGAAGAAGAAGAGGGATCTATCCAAGATCTGAAGCTTCCGATGTGGTGAACTTGGACACTTCACCACCACTTGTCCTCTAAGAAATAAGGATAAGGACGCTGATTCCAAGGATACGGCAGCTAACGAAGACGATGGCTCTGATGATGATGTAGCCATGAGTGCTCATGAACCTCGAGAGAAGAGGTGTGGCGATATTGATCTATAGAGATGCTACAGATGGGAGGCAGGATCCTTTAGGTGCCCAATCTCTTGGATCACATACAAGCTATGAGAGCCTTAAGACGGTAGCGGGACAAGTGGAGCAATGGGTGCGGGAGATCACAATGAAGCGAAGGGTAGAGCTGGGACACTGTAGATGGAAGAAATTTAGTGCAAAGGTAGCAACAACGCAGAGGCAAGAATGCAAAGGGGCTAATGGGATTTCAGCAGTGCAGAGGAGGCAGTGATTACATAGTGCAGAGCTGTAGTAGCGCAGTGGCTTCAGGAGGACATCACAACACAGTAGCCAAGGGAGCTTTAGTGATGAGATGCGAACCCAACTGGCTTGTATGTCACTGATTGGCCAGGGGTCCTTCAGTTGCTTACTTCTCAACAACTGAGTTACAGTGCAACAGTTGGCAGAACGATGCAACAATTTGAGAGGGAGTTGCAGTACTGATGTGGCAAAGTCATGGGCAACAGTACATAGAGCAGCAACAATGCAGTGATGGAGGGAAAATGATCTTGATTTATGCAGGAACGCAGTAGAATAAACATATAACCATAAATACAAATATGCAATAGAAATAACTCTTCATTTCATTAATACCAAAGAACTAAAATTTGCTTACAGACAGAATGGAAATAAACTAGCTAGGGTGCTGGTAGCTTATCTCTGAGAAGATATGTGGCGGCTACAAGCCTCTGAACTATGTTACAATGAGGCTCGAGGGCCTATTTATTATTTAAAAACAAAGGAAAACCATAAACATCCAAAACCCTAACCCTAGGAGATGAAGCGCAAAAACTATGGGCACCATTTGGGTAAACTGGTGTTTCAACTTCCCGGGGACATAACTTTGGCATACGATCTTTGTTTGACACGCTCAATACCTCGTTAGAAAGATCTATCCGAGGAATACAACTTTTTGTGTGAGAAAAATTAAACAATGGACTCATGTTGCTCTCAGTTTTCCCAAAAACTTCGTTTAGGGCCTTAAAATGGTTCCAGAAGTTCAGGACTCGAAAAACTGCTAAAAATAGTAAGTCACGCCGAAACTGAAAAACTGAAAGAGACGATGGTGGGGCCCCAAGTGGAATAGGCGGGTGGCCACCAATATCCACCTAGATCATTCCTCTCCCCTTAGGAAGAAATGGTCCCCATTGTGTTGAATTCCTCTATGAGATGAGGAAACTTCTGCTGAACTTGGTCCCTGGTGAACCACTTGCCTTGGTGCAGGAGTTGGCCAGCTTTGACAACCCAATACATTTGGATCTTCCGTTGGCAAGTGTTCTTGATTTGCATGTCCATGATACAATCTGTGGTGGCCTGTTCCATGCAGTCTAGGTTTAACTCTGTTGGAGTGAGTTTTTCTACAATGTTAGAGGTGTCTAGTAGAGGTGGGAAGTAGGGACGAAGGCGGTCCACATTGAATAATGGGTGCAGACCAATGAATGGTGGAATACTGAGCTCGAAGGAATTGTTCCCTATAGCATTGGTGATGGTGTAAGGCCCATATCAGAGTGGGCGAATCTTGTGGTGGGGTCCAATGAGGCGCTCCTTCTGCAAATGTAGCCACACTTTGTCGCCCACTTGGAAGTTGTGTGGCACCCGATGTTGATCATGTCGTTGCTTGTACTTAGCATTGGCTCTATCCAATATTTCATGAACCTGTTGGTGAATGCACTGAATGCGCTTGATGAAGCTGTTTTCTTTTTCAACTTCAGACTAGATATGAGCCGAATCAGCCCGAGTAGCTGCAAATGGCATGGTTACGTCAATGTGAAATAGTGGATGGAATCCCAAGCCCACCTGAAAGGGGATGTGGCCAATTGAGCTGTGGAGAGCCCAGTTATAATTGTGTTTTACATAGGGGGGGCTCTTATCCCATGTGCATGGATGCTTTGAATTTTACATGCGTAGAATGTGTACATCATCCTATTGACAACCTATGTCTGGCCATCAGTTTGGGGATGGAAAGCTGTGGTCTTGGTGAGCTTGGTGTCCAGCGTTGACCAGAGGCTGGAACAAAATGTGCTAAGGAACCTGCTATCCTGATCTGATATGACAGACTGTGGAATCCCAAAGTGCACCCACACTCGTTCAAAGAAGAGTTTAGCAGTGGCTTCTGCTGTGATATTCTTCTTGTAGGCCACCATAATTTCCATCTTCGAGAATTTGTCGACGACCACAAAAACACAGTCGTTTCCATGCTTAGTAGAAGGAAGGCCCGAAATGTAATCCATGGAGATGGATTCCCAAGGTCGACTAGGGGTAGGCAGCGGAGTATAGAGGCCTTGCTTCTTGATGGTCGGTTTGGAAGTGGCGCAAGCAGTGCAGGATCTGATGTACTTCCCGACAAGAATAAATCGAGTTAAATCAATAAAAATATTACAGCCACTATCCAGCGTTTCTCGACAAAGTAGCAGTGAGCCTAAACATGAGTGTGCTATATCATCTTGGCACGACTCACTTGGGAGCACAAGGTGTCTGAGTGACATAAAGTGCATCTTGGAGGTGAGAATTTGGAACTTCATTACCCCAAAGTGCCTTGCATGTGTGACCTAATAGGTGCTCTGACGACCAATTGTGTGTGCCCACAAGAGTTGAGCACGGTGGTGAGCGCCACGATCGGTGGTCGGCTGAGGCAGTCTGCAACATTATTGGTGCTACCCTTCTTGTGCTTGATGTTCAAATGAAACTGTTGCAGATATGTGGACCACTTCTGATGGCGATCATTCTGCAACTTCCCTTGTGTCTGTATGAACTGCAGGGGCCGGTGGTCTGTGTGGATGATCGTTTCCTTCCCAAAATGTAATGCTTCCATTTTCGTCATTGCTATTAAGAAGCCATTTCATAAGTGGGATACTTACGACGTGTCGGTGTGTCTCATTGTGATATGCCGGAGGTCCCATTGAAGTAAGAAAATTCCCCAGGTAGCACTAGTCAGAGGGCACGTCTGTCAATCTCAAATGGTTATTATGATCGGTAATGTGGCTCTTGGGAAAACGAGGAGAATGATTTTTCAATTCTGTGAACACCAACATGTTGAATTCCAACCAAGAGAAGATTTTTCTCTCGCTCCTCCCTTGGTGACTTGTCTCAAAATTAGAGTGATATGAGAGAATCCCAATACTAATTGTGGTAGAAGTGGCAAGACCCAAAGTTGCAAAGCTTTGTTATAGTGGTTGGGCTGGCCAATCTGATGTTTCAGATGCTTGGATTTGGATCCATGCACCCCTTTCGTGCTCATGCCCATCCCAGATATTGAACCTGGGTCATACCAAAAGTGCACTTCTCCAAATTGGCACACAACTTGTGTTGCTGTAGTGTTTGGAGGACTTGTCGGATGTGGTGGAGGTGCTCTTCCCAAGTCTGGTTGAAGATCAGAATGTCATCCAAGTACACCACTACAAATGAGTTGGTGAATGGCCGCAAAATGTATTCCATCAACCTCATGAAGGTTGTGGGAGCATTCGTCAACCTGAAAGGCATGACCAGCCATTCAAAAAGGCCCTCCTTGGCTTTGAACATAGTTTTCCACACATCGGAGGGTTCGATTGGTACCTGGTGATACCCAGAATTCAAGTTGATCTTGCTGAAATATTTTTCCCCTTTGAGTTGGTCCAAAAGGTCATCAATCCGTGGGATCGGGTACCTATTCTGAACAGTGATCTTGTTCAGCGCCCAATAGTCAATACAGAGTCTCCACATCCCATCATTCTTCTGTACCAACACGAACGAGCTCCCACAGGGCGATGAACTTGGCCACAGTGACCTTTCTGCAGTAGCTCCCGAATCTGCCTCTTGATTTCATCATTCTCCAGAACAAAGCGCCGATAGATCAGTCCATTGGGTAGCAGCGTACCTAGGGTCAGATCAATGGGATGCTTGACTTGATAGTGCAGAGGAACCCCTGTGGGTGAGGTGAAGATGTCCTCGTACTCCTCCACAACATTGTCCATTTGTTGTTGTCGTGTAGAGGATCCCTATCTGGAGGTCATGGCCACAGTCTTCTTCTTGCCCTGGGGGCGGATCATCAGGAAAATGAATTTCCTGGTTTCAGAAATGAGCCTACTGCATTTTTTTGTAGCAACCAAAGGGATAGCGGCAGGTGGTGGTACCTTTGGTATCCTGTACAAGTTATTTCCCAAATTAACAATAAAAACATGAGGTCGAGACTCATACACCGCATGTCACTTCCACAAGTATGGTTGGCCTAATAATACATCAAAAAAATCAATAGGAGCAATGTCACATAATACCTCATCCATGAAGGGCTTGATGTTATAGGGAAGGCGACACTGCTGGCTGACGCGGAGATCCCGTCCTTGGTGAAGCCACTCGATGGTGTATGGATGTGGGTGGGCTGTGGTCGACAAGCTCAACCGCTTCATGACATCTGCTGAAATGAGGTTCTTTTGGCTCCCATTGTTGAAAATGAACCGTATTGGGGAGCTCTTTACCCACATATGGGAGTGAAAGAGACGTTCCTCCTCCTCTGGATATTTCGGTTCCTCCTTCTGGATCTTCGCAGTAGCAAAAGTGGCATTGGGATCTGCATTAATAATATATTTCCCTTTGTCATTCCCCTTGTCAGGTTCTGATTCAGAGTTGGAGCATGCATCTAACTCAGAATTCCTCATCTCAGCCACCGACGACTTCTTGGACCGACACTCACTTGTGTTGTGAGTGGAGCTCTTATGGAACTCACACCACTTTCTCGTGTCCTTCTTTGGCTTTGCGGTGTTGTTATTTGCTTGTGGCTTTGACAAGTTGTATTGGGCCACCATGACTTGGATCTGTCCTTTGTTATGTGGTTTGGGAGCACCTTTACATTGCTTTTGATTGACAGATCCAAAGTCTTGCTTCTTCTGTTTGAATTTCTGCTCAATCTTGGCAGCATACCGGTATGCCGTACTAAGCGAGGAGATGTCGAGGAACTCCATTTCCTCCTAAATGTATCTGTGCAGACAACTGCGATACTTTAGCACTAGATGTTTCTCTGAATCTTTGATACCCAAATTTGTGCGCAGGGTATGGAACAAATTCTTTAGCTCATGCACATATTAATCTCTTTATTGCCGCAGTGTGGTCCATTGTATGTACTTGTCCTCATACCTCCCCACGGGATAGTATTGTTCCTTGATGGCGTCTCGGAAAGAATTCCAAGTGGGTACGACTGAGAACAGAGAGGGTTATGCCTTGTCCTTTTTATCACAGTAGTTTTCCCACCAGTCCTTGACATGGGGTGTAGCTTTGAGGAGTGAAAAAATAATATTCTCCCAGTCATAAAAGTCATGAATCGAGAAATATCCTTCTAATAGATTCAACCATCTATCTACAACATCTGCATTTATTTGACCCTCAAATATGGGAATGTCAAAATTTACTTGTACCTTAAAGGGAGTAGCACCTCCAAAGTGGCTGCTAGATGCAGATGCGTTGCCGGTGGGCAGGCATTGAAGGATATGGGCAAAGTTTTCCATCATCACGTTCCTTTGTTTTTCGAGGGCCTCCTCGAGAAATATTTTGATAGGATATCCTACACCCTCATATTTCTTTTCATTCCCCATGGGTGGATTTCGAGGTTTTCGAGGCTGATCTTGCAAAGGTTCCACCAGATCGAGCCCTAACTCCTTATACCCTGACCTCGTTGGGGACATGCAAAGAAGGATCGAGAAAAACCAGACCGCTCTAATACCACTGATCCAGATTTATGTAGGAACACAGTAGAATAAAGATATAACCAATATTCAGCGGAAATAACACTTCATTTCATTAATATCAAAGAATTGAAATTTGCTTATAGACAGAAAGGAAATAAACTAGCTAGGGCGCTGGTAGCTTATCTCTGAGAAGATATGTGGCGGCTACATGCCTCTGAAATATGTTACAATGAGGCTCGAGGGCCTATTTATTATTTAGAAACAAAGGAAAACCCTAAACATCTAAAACCCTAACCCTAGGAGATGAAGCACCAAAACTATGGGCCCCGTTTGAGTAAATTGGTGTTTCAACTTCTCGGGGAGGTAACTTTGGCATACGATCTCCGTTTGACGCGCTTAATACCTTGTTAGAAAGATATATCAGAGGAATACAAATTTTGATGAGTAACATCAGTCCACAGACCCATGTTTCTCATGATTTTCCCAAAAAACGTCGTTTAGGGCCTCAAAGCGGCTCCAAAAGTTCAGGACCCGAAAAACTGCTAAAAATAGTAAGTCATGCCGAAACTGAAAAATTGAAAGAGATAATGGTGGGGCCCTAAGTGGAATAGATGGGTGGCCACCAATATCCACCTGGATCAGCAACAGGCCAAGCATCAGCTGGGGGACCGATGCCAGAGATCAGGGCAATGCTTCAGTGCAGAAGTATTGCTAGAGCACACTCCTTGCTAAGAGGGAGTGTATAAATTTTGGGGTAGCATTGGATGTGCTCTAGTCCAAAATTTTGTGGAGGAGATGGAGTACATGAGATATCCAAGACCCAAAAAGGGTTTTGAGAAATTCCATGTGGTTTGATAGTTATTCAAATAATTAGCTTTTTAATTAAGGACCCTAAGTCTAACTTAGAAAAATTAAAAGATTAAAGTGAATTAAATTAAATATGTGATGAGAATGTTCTAAATGACGTGGATCAAGAAACTTCTAATCTTAGTAGTTGATTAGAGATTAGATCACGATCTTTGTTTTTCCAACGAGAAAATTATAAGAGAAGGGCATGGGGCCCGTTGAAGAACATACACATTGGCAGAGTAGTGAAGCTAAGTCAAAATTATAGGGCATGGTTTGCTAAGAATTTCAAAGCGAGTTTGTATTGCAGTGAGGGGCAGAGATTGGCAAGGGATGTTATGATCTGAGGCCAAGAATACAACAACTGCAGAGAGTTAGTGTACCAGGCAGTGCAAAGGCAAGCCAAAGATATGAAGTTAAGCCAGAGACACGCAAGAGGTAGCACAAAAGCATCAACAACCCTTCAGGGGTGATGCAGGCCTAGCCAAGGTAGCACAGGGGTAGTGTAAGCCTTGAGAGGCTGATGTAGGCCCATCCAGGGTAGCGCAGAGGCTGACACAGGCCAGAGAGGCCGACGCAGAGGGTTGAGGGACAACGTTGGGGTTTTCGGTGGGCCAGAAAGGGCTTGAATTCTGTAAATACAATTTGAGGGTGTGAATCAGCTATATTTTTTGTCTCTAAGTGAAAGAGGTACTAATTCCATGTAATTTCTCTATAGGGTGAACCATTTTGGTGCCCAGATATTTTTGTATTCAGATTCTTCATAATATTAAAACCCTCTAGAGTTACCTGCACTGGTTATCCCGCATTGGGTTTTTCCGGGGACATTTGTCGAAAAAATCTGTGTGTCACTTTTTCAAGTGTGCGTGATGTTCAGTAAATGATCTATAAATGTGTAGGATGCAGTTGTGTTTACTTTTCTGATTTTACTGAATAATTCAGAAAATTAACTTGTAATTTAAGTCATGTAGGAAAAATAAATCAAGGCACTGCAATAGGATTTCTGTTTAGATATTTTCACATCTAGCAATAATCACTATTTATTTCATGTATTTACCAATTTTCTTAACTGTAGAGGCCATTTCTTCCCCACTTGATTTTCTCTCTTGAATGAGAAGAATATGTGTTTTTCTAATCTAACTAGATATCTTATTGCATTTATTTTTGGATCATTTCCAAGATATATGTAGCTTCAGGAGACCATCATCATTATTTACCTTGGGAAGGGATGAAAGAGCCTTTGCATCTCCTTGTTTGGTTCATGGATTCTTTCATTTATTTCATTTTCCCTACAAATAAGTGCATGGGTTGCTGAATGCTCAATGCCATGTCTTTTTGTGTTGCTTCACCATGAACTTCCTTATTGGACTTCTAGATCTCTTTTTGGATCCTTATGAACGCATTATGGTTTCCTTAGCTATTTCTCTGGTCAATATTCTAGCAAAGGAGGGAGCTAATTGGGATGAGGGAATAAGGGGTAGATCAAAGGAAAAAAAAGTGGAATCATCATGTGTCAATTCAGAGTGCCTTAAATATTTTTCAGGAATTAGAGGAGGCTAGATATTATCTATTGTCTAATTAAGAATAAAAAATTGGAAATTAGAGCTTGGGTGGGTTGGGGGAAGATGTTCCTCTAAAGCCTCCCCAACCTCCTTCTCAATAGTTATATTTTACTAGTCATTGGGATCCATGGGATTATTAGATAGGATTTTAAAAATGTTGGAGGAGAAACGAATGGAGACTCTTCAAGGACTTGAAAGGTTGGTATTGATGGGGTATAGGATAGATGGAGAGGAGTGATGAGTTGAAGGATGGATACTTAGATGAGTTTTCCCATTTAAATCGGGTTTTTTTTCTGGTATTGTTGGTTTACATCTGGATGTTTCTCATTATTCTTCTTCGTTTTCTTGAGTTTCTGCAACTGAGTTTTTTGGACATATATTTGAAAAAATTACCATATTCATGACATACCTTGCATTTTAAGGGAAGTTACTCATTTCTAAGCTATTGTATATGCAACCAATTGTCAACCTTGAGCTTTATTGCTTCAGGAAGGGATTTTTCGAAGTCAGCCTCCACAAAAATCCTTAAGCATGCATGCATGTTCTCTTTTGGCTTGCTCCAATCTATGTATTTTTAAATTACATTTCTTATTTCTCTTACTGGGTCATCTCCCCAACACTATATTGGAAAGTGTGGGAGATGAACCCTTACTGGGACTGCATTGGGTATGTTGAGCTTCGGATCAAAGTATGGGGTCCATATAATTAAGTAAAAACCTCTCAAATCCATGAACAATGGCCCATTTCTAAAGTTTAAATCTCCATCTTCCTTGGTTTCAAAGTATAAGGCATTAAACCCTCTTCCAAAAAAGCGAGTTGATATTTTCTTCTTGATTTTGGTGGACCAGTTACAATCAATCCACTTTCTATACTTATTTTGGTGAAGGCCAAAGACCAATGAACTACCCTACCATGCCTCACTTAACAAGGGAGAGATTCAAGGAGACAAGTTGATTTCATGGATATTCCATTTGTTTGAAAAAATTTGAAATTGAAAAACGATCACGTGGGGGACCAAGGGAGGAGATTAAATAGAGGAAGGAAGCTACTATTATTTCAGACAGATGGGGGATGGCCTCTCCCAAAAAATAACTCCAAAGTGGAGATGGGCATGAGAAAGAATCAAAGGCGATCATGGGTTGGCGAGATCAGGGAGTCTACGAGCTCAAGCATTCTAAACACGTATCCAAAATAACATTAGTTAATAAATAAATAAATAAAATATCAAATATCAACATTGTTCAAAATAATTAAACATAAAAATTTATTAATTAGATATGTAAAAAATAAAAAATAAGTGCCCTATTGAAAACAAATATTACTTCTAATTGATTCAAATCACAGATTTTCAACAAATCCTCCCCTAGTACTATTGATTTTATTGCACATACCACTATATAATTTCCGTCATGTCCGTCAAATATTCAATTGGATGGATTTCTTGTTGTCTCAAATTATATGTACTATTTATAAACCCTACTATTTTTCTAGAATATTTTTACCTTCCATCAATATATACATACACTTCTTTATTTTTATTAGTATTTTAGTTGAATATATTTTTGCAGAAATTTCATATCTCCAAATACTTCACATATGTTTCGCCGAATTGATTCAAACTCCATAAATTTAACATGATCCAAATTACTCCATTAATTTGTCTACCTTGTCACATTTGACCTTTATGCCATCCCTGGAAAATAGTCCTAGACCATGCATAGCCTATGGAGAAATTCAATAAATTCTCCATTGATAAAAAGGTTAATGTAAAACGCTAGAAGTTGATTCAATGCCCACCATTTGACTAGATATTTATGCCTTTAAGGGAAAATTATGTCATATTTTTTATGGTCAGCATAACAAAATGTTGTTTCAACAAAAAAAATCTCCATGCATCTTTGAATTTTTCTTCTCACCTTTTGACCTCTAGTCAATCTCAACCTCTCCCATCTAGTTGATGTATCACTTTTACCTATTTCTTGTAAACTATCCTCACTCCTTGAAGATAGATTTGGCATATACATATTATATGATGCCTATGATCGATATAATAAGAATATAGGGTAAACTATATGGTTTTAGTATGCTTCTCATTAAAAATTTCCTCAATAAAAATTCCAATAAATATCCCACAAAATAACAAATAAAGGTTCTTCTTGTTTTCATATTGGGTTGTTGAGTTTTTAACATGTCGTAATAACTATTAGAGTTATAGGTAGGGTTTTTAGATCTCCAACTATTTATTAGGGTTTGGCTTTGTGAGGATTTAGAACATCCTTGAAATACCATACATTGTTAGCTCCATAAATTGTGTGAGTTGCAAAAATTGACATGGCTTCCACTTGGTAATGTGGAGGAAAAATCATAAGCTAACTCTCGAAGGCCATACTTTTTTTTATGCATGTTATTATTAAGGTGCCCTTTGAACCATCAGAAATATCTCAACATGTACTAACCCCTAGGGCAATATACTAAGTTAATTACAATGTTTTCAAGCACAAGAATTGTATTTTCAAGTTGCAAATTAGCAATTTTAATTATGTCCTTATTGAGTTGATTTTAATACCGGTCTAGAAAGTGGCCTCTATAGCTTCACAATGTTGATTCTTCATCTCAAAAAGTAGTGAAAAAGATAATAAATTATATAATGGTCCATTTTGGACACTTTGATAGTTGAATATTTGAGACAAATGCACTTGTGGTATAGGGCATTCAAATTATTATTCTTTTATTTATTTCCTTAAAGAAATTCCCTTGGTATTCACTAAAAGGGTAAGATTTTTTTCCTTAAAGCTTTACTAATTTGGCATTCAATATTGAGTTCAAGGTTCTTAAATTTCCTTGAGAAGTTACTTGGTTCATTTTGTTAGCAAGTGTTTATTCTATCTCTTTAATTTCTCAAGCACCAACTCAAGGGAAAATTTATTTGATGTTCCTCTTCTAAAAAAATGCTAAGATCTTATATTCAACTTGTAATTGTAAGTGAACAACTAAACCAATTTGAGTGGAAGAAACTCTCCTTGATATGGACCCATATTGAAATAATTCACAACAATAAACCTTTAAAAGACATATTTTATGGCTAGAAGATTAAGATATAAATAATACTTATTATAAGAAATAACTCAATTAAGGTCTTAACATAGAGAGAATAGTAACATTGTTTTTTCTTTAAAGTGAAACAATGTGAAGAAATAAAGAAAAAAAAGTTACTCTGGGAAGAAAATTCATAAATTAAAACTAAAGGAAAATATAGTTGTAATGTTAGATCTAAGACTTTTGTGATCCATAATGTAGATAAATGTCTTTCGGATTAAACACATCATGAGGATTTGGTCGACGTTTCGTGTAGAAAATTTAATACAATTTTGTATTTCCTAGATTCTCCTGATCTAACAATTATATTCCACTGTTAAATACAGAATCCTTCTACTTAAATCTTTGCAGAAATTTGATCGCCAATTGCAAACACATGAAGAAAGATCAATCACACATAACACATGTTTTTACCGGGAAAGCATAAAGCTAAAAACCCCACTATCATATATTATGTATATATCATGGATCATGAAACAATCTCATACAAAACTCTAATCCAAGAGCTCTCAGTACAATATACAATCGTCTCACACTGTTATATAGAAATTGGCAAATACATGTGCCAATTTACTGCCTCTTGACAGCCTGCCTCCACTGCGCAATCCCTGCTGATCACAATTCATAAATGAATTCGATCATGCCTTGCCTTGACTACGCAATCCTCATTGGCATCTCCAATGTGTGTTTGGTTGCAAGTGTGCACCCACTAATGTCACAACTGATAGTCAAACTGTCCCTTTCACCTATCTCTCAACTGGGTCTCCACTGGATATGACATGCATGTAGTTAACCGTATTAAATCTTCAGTTCTATGTGAGATCACTCCATGTGAATTAATTTAATATTTAATTCACTAATCTCTCACTAATGTATCTTTAGTTACAACTAGTTACAACTAGCACAACTGAGTTTAACTCACTTAATTGAGTTAAACTACTTTACAACTCACATAACTACACATCCAACTCTGTTACAACTTTGTATCACTTAGTTGCAACAAAGTCCACTTGCATGTCCCACCAACCAACCTTAGAACTCATAATTCCTTCAGTCAACTGGTTTTCCACATCAGTTAACTGAAATCAAGTGCTTCAAGAGAATAGATTATAATTTATTGTCTAATTATTATTGAGATAATAATAATCGACATGCATTCTATTTTTAGACATGCGATCTATAAATAGACTTCGCCCATGCATCTAAAAATATAACCTCATCTATAAATAGAATTTTATCAACCATCTATAAATACACTCCCACTATAAATAGAATTTTCTCACCATTCTAAAACTAGACATACACATAAAAATAGCCTGCGGGCCCCACCTAGTGTAGGTGCTTAATTTTCACTAGGATCATCATCTTTTTGAATCTCAACATTTCGAACCAACTAATGTGGTTCATCCTCAAGACAAGGTGAAAAAGCTAATCGATCTTCATGAATAAGTAGTGTGGATACATCGCTTCCCAAAGATAGTCGTTATTGAATTAGTTAATTAGTTATTAAGAAATAATATTAAAATTACTTATGAAATATTTATTAAATGGGTTAATGACTAATAATACCAAAGAATTTATTTATAAATATTTAATTTATACATATTTTAATTAAAGGGATTCATAAAAGGATTTATTATTATTATTATTATTTATATCATATAATATAATAATCCATAAGATCAAAATATTATAAATAAAGAAGTTAGCAATGTAATAAATATATATGTTTAAGGATGGAAAAAGAAAATTAATAATGACCAAAGATAGGGATTATTATTAAAGAAAGGAGGAACTAAGAAAAAACAGAAGGGAAATATAACCAGGAAATAAACTCAAAGAACTATAGCAATAAGAACCCAAGCGAGAATGGGGGGAATCACATAGAGAGAGCCGGAGTCCATCTCTTACTCAATTTCCAACTGTCATCCCTGTTGAGATTCCTAGTGTGCCTCTCAATCTCAATATCCTCTATAAGCTTCATATGGTGGAAGTGATGAACCTTATCAACGAATTTGGAGTCCTCAATGGAGACATGGTGACAAAATTTTTCTGCATGTTCAATGAGAGTTGATGTGCAAGAACGATTGTGCCTAATGTCTGCAACATGCTCCTATATTATATGTTTAATATACCGACTCGTTTCTCCAATATAGGGAATACCACAGGAACAAGAAACCAGGTAAACACATTTCATCTCCTTAGGGTCGATTGGGTCCTTGATAGAATCAAAATAATTTCTAATAGTACAAAGAGGTTTGAACGAAGAGGAGACATTATTCCTTCTAAGGATATGGGAAATTCTGTCTATGGTCCATTGGATAAACTAGAGATGAACCTTGGAGATAGGATCCACTCGAGAAAATTTGCCTCTTAACCCTTTATAGGATTTTTGAAAGGCCTTAAGGTCCTGAGATCTACTATACCCATTATTTTCAAAGACATAAAGAAGAAGAGATTTCTATGACTCTAGGTGGCTATCGTCAGATATTCTCAGAGCACGGGTAGCAAGAGTGAAAAGAACACCAAATTTCTGGGTAGAAAAATGATGAGAACTAGCATAACGATATTGTTCTGTGTGAGTTTTCTTATGAAAAAATTGGTGAGAAATGGAATCATCATCCATTCTAGAGAGAATGATTGTTAATTTTGGGCAACTAGGTCCAAAATCCATGTTGCATTTCTCATATGGTGATGATGATATTTTTGTTGGATTCCTCTTTCGGAGAGGTGCAAGATTGATCTAAAGATCATGTTTTTGAATTTATTTTCAACACATGTGAAAATTGTCAAGGTCAGCCAGAATTGTAATGTAGGTTCACAAGCCCCAAAATATGTGTCACACACCCTCATTGATGGATATAAATTGGAGAGAGATGATTCTAATTTCATCATCATCTCATCACACATATTCTTCCTCTTCTGATTGGTTAATACAACCTTTGGAGGCTTCTCTCTCTCTCTCCCATGTGTGAAACAGGCTGCTGAAGTTTTCAAAATTTTTTAGGGCTTTTTGGAAAGTGTTGACTAGCGTTGACTTTGGGTCAACCCTTATGCTGTGACTGCGTTTTCTGCCCAAAAAATTCAATTTAGATAGGCTGCATTGGAGGGCACATAAATTGAGGAAATCTGTTGACTTTGACCGCAACGTTGACTCTCTTTGATTGTAGGAAATTGACTTGCGTTCACTAGTTTTGAGGGTTGTTTTGTGGGCTATGTGTGACACTGAAGAAAGGCCAGGTTTGAATAAAATTAACTGAACCTCTTGGAGGTTGGAAGAGTTGGTTTGACCAACATAAGTATTTTTTGTCTAGGGCATCCCATTAAATACTATAACAAACATTTCTCTCTATATTTGCTAGACAAGAAGAATTACAAATTTTGATTTATTATATTGGCTTGTCTTCTGTCAATCTATTATTATGTTCTATCAATGTTTACTTTCATGTTTATGTGATTGCTAATTTGAATTGGGCCTATAAGAAATATTGAAGTAAACTGCATTAACCATAAAATATACCATGGTTATCTAAAATTAATATGGTATCAGAGCTAAGGTGAAGACAAAGCCCAAGCTAGTGTGAAAAGAAATCACTGAAGAAGTTGTCAAATAATTGACCAATGGCCTCCTCAACCTAAAAGGGATTCAAATCTGATGATAAGCTGACTGATAAGTGTGATTATCATGCTTGGAAGATGTCTTTGGATTTGGTTTTGGAAGATCAAGATGTCATGGATTATGCGTAGGGGAAGATAAATGAGCCTCCATCAAATGCATCGACTGCCACAAATATGAAGTATAGAAAAGGAGAAATCAAGGTGAAGATGATTATTAGGGATTCTATACATAAGCACTTGGTTGCTTATATCTCTAAGCTGGGCACATCTAAAGAGATGTATGATAAGTTGGTTAGCATGTTCAGGGCTAACAATGCTAATCAAGTTCTCTTTTTCAAGAGCAAGTTGAAGAATATCAAGAAGGGCAAAGAAGAATACATTCAATCCTATTTTATGAGGCTCACAAAAATCAGGAATGATCTCTTAGATATTGGAGAATAAGTAGCTGACCGAGAGCTCGTTCTCATTTCTCTTGGAGGACTCCCCCGAGACTGGTATGCATTTAATACTACGATTCTTAATAATAATGTGATTCCTGATTTTGATAAATTTTTGACAAGATGCACTCAAGAGGAAACAAGGATGATGGAGAGAGACCATCCCTCGAATGGGAATGTAGGTGACCCTACTGCCTTCACCACTCATGCAAAGGAGAAGAAAAATGGTGGTATGAGAAATCAAAACCATGGAAGAGCGGGTACCAAAGGAAGAAAAGGAAGATGTTACACTTGTAACAAGTTTGGTCACTATGCAAGAGAGTTCCCTAATAGAAGGGACTCTCCTAGAGATGATGACAACAACTAGTTCAGGGGGAATGGAAATCAAAGGAACAACAAGTTCAAAGGAAAGAGGAAGGCTCCCTCTGATCGAAGTGGAAATGGGCAATCTTTCAAGAGGTCAAGGATTTCCAGTTATGATGAATCTAATGTTGTTGATAGGAAAAATGAATATATTCTTATATCTGAGCTCTCTGCTTCATCTCCTTCTGATACTCTAGATAATTGGTTGATTGATAATGGTGCCTCAAGGAACTTCACTGGATACAAGGAAGACCTCTTTGATTTGATTGAAAAGGATACTAATTTGGAAATTATCCTTGGAGACGATGCCACCTATCCCGTGAAAGGGACAGGGGCTGTGACCCTTCATCTAAATGAAGGTCAAGTCCTTCACTTGCAAGATGTGTTGTATGTACCTAACTTGAAGAAAAATATAGTGTTTATCTCGGCAATGGAAGAAAACTGATTCAAGGTGGCATTCATCGATGTAAAGTCACGCATTTGGAATAGGAACTTCAAAGATGAATTCACTCTTGGTTTTAGAGTTGGTACACTCTATCAGGTTGGAGGAAGTCTGCTGGGGGCCATGACATGTGACAACACCCTTCAATTTGAGCTATAGAACCAAAGGTTTTCACACCTTCATTTCAAATCTCTTCTCGAAAAAAGGAAGGTGATGACAGGGATGCTTGATTTCAAAGATGATCATGAAGGTGTATGTCAAGGTTGCGCTGAAGGAAAACATACAAGGGGACCATTCCACTCAAGTCTCATGAAGACATCTGATATTTTTAAATTGATACATTATGTTCTATCTGGTATGCTACCCGTAACATCCTTGGGAGGATGCTTATATTATATCACTTTTATAGATGACTTCTCCTGCAAGACGTGGATATATTTCTTGAAGAAGAAGGACGAAGCATTCAAATGGTTTTGTAGCTTCAAGGCCTTGGTTGAAAATCAAACAGGGAACAATATCAAAATTTTGAGGATCGATAATGAGACTGAGTATGAGTCAAATGAATTCAATGACTATTGCAGGGAAGCCGACATTAAGAGGAAGACCACCACTGTGTATACTCCCAAAAAAAATGGTGTTGTTGAAAGGAAGAATAGAACCATTATGGAAGCTGCCCGTGCCATGCTTTATGACCAAGGTATTCCGAAGTTTCTATGGGGAGAAGCTGCCAACACCGTTGTGTATGTTCAAAATAGATGCCCACATTCCGCATTGGACTCTAAAACTCCCGAATAAGTCTTCTGTGGCAATAAGTCTGATGTCTCTCATTTTAGAGTTTTTGGAAGTCCCATTTATTTTCATATGCTGAAAGAAAAGAGGAGGAAGATGGATGCTTCTGGGAAGAAGGGAATATTTTTTGGCTACAGTGAAACCTCAAAGGCATATAGAATCTATGTGCCTGGTCAAAGAGAAGTGGATATATGCCATGATTTCACCTTCGATGAAGATGCTGCCCTCAGGAAGGTTAGAAATATTCCTATCACAAAGGAAGACAAAGAAGAAGAAGAAGAAGTTGGAAGGCAGGAAAAACCGAAGGTTGAAACGATGCCCGATGTTGAAGGTTCGATGGATCCTATAGATCCACCCTATTCAAATAAAATAATACCTTCATGGCTAAGAGATACTCTCGAAGATGTCGAAAGAAATATTGCTCCTAGGGGAAAATTTTGGGAAAGTAAAAAGCTGAATGGTACTAAGGGTACCTAGCACCCATGAGTACTATTGTACAATCTGAGCCTGGAACTTTTGAAGAAGTTGTAAAGCATCAAGTTTGGAAGTATTTTATGCACGAGGAATATGTGTCTATTATGAAGAATGATGTCTGGGATGTGGTCCCAATACTAGAGGAAAAATCTATTGTCACCTCGAAATGGCTCTACAAGATCAAGAATGGAGCCGATGGAAGTGCTGAAATGTACAAGGCAATATTTGTTGCCCGAGACTTATCTCAAAAGGAAGGCATAGATTATGATGATCTATTTGCACCTGTTTCCTGCTATACCACCATCTGATCGATCATTGCCCTTGCTGCAACGCAAGGATCGAGTCTCCATCAGATGGATGTGAGGACTGCTTTTTTACATGGTTCAATAAAGGAAAAGGTTTATGTGGAGCAACCTCTGGGGTTTGAAGTCCAAGATAGAGACACATATGTATGCAGGTTGAATAAATCCCTCTATGGGTTGAAGAAATCCCCTAGGGCTTGGTATGAGAGGATCGATAACTACATGATGAAGCTGGGCTTCACTCAAAGTGATGATGATCCAAACATTTACTTTAAGGTTGATAAATAAATGCCTCTAATTTTGGTTCTCTATGTGGATGATATCTTCCTGACAGTGTTGAGATTCAACAATATGATGAGCTTAGTGAAAAGAGTCGCCTTCACTAAGTGGGCCCACAGGCCATTTTTGGCGCAAGTCTATTTTTAGACATGATGATCATATTTCAGAAGTTGCAGGATGCTATTTGTGGATGGTTGATCAAGTTGGAAAAATAGATGAAATTCTATTTTTATAATATTGGGCGAAGTCTATATATAGATTGTTGAGATGCATGTCGATTATTATTAGCTCTTAATAATAATCAGACGCTAAACAACAACTTATTCTCTTGGAGCACTTTAGTTCAGTGCACAGATGTGGCACATCAGTGGACTGAGGGAATTACACAATTCCAAAGGGTTTACTGGAGCTAATGCATGGAGGAATCAGTTAGAACTCAAGTGGCAGAGTTATGACACAGTTGGAAGAAGTAGTTATGGAGTTGTATTTAGTTTAACTCAGTTAGACTCAGTTGAGCTAGTTGTATCTAGTATAACTGATTGATACACTAGTGAGAGTGGAGTGAATTAATTATTTAATTAATTAACAAATAATAACTCATTAATCAACTAAACAATACAATAGTTAACTACAGTGCATGGCAGTTTCAGTGGAGAGGTAGGTGAAAGATCAAGATAGACTATCTGTTGTGACTATAGTGATGCATTGATTGCATCACACACACATTGGAGTTTCCAATGAGGATTGCGCAGTCAAGGCAAGGGTAATTAAAATTCATTCAGAGCTATTCTTCAGCAAGGATTGGGCAGTGGAGGCAGGCTATCAGGAGGCAAAAATCGATGCATGGATTTGCAAGATTGGTCCTGATTAGTGTATGACGATTTTACTATACTGAGAGCTTGTGATAAGCTTTGTATGCTTTGTATGAGATTGTCATATGATCTCCATGTTACATAATATATAGTTGGGGTTTTCAGCTTCAGGCTTTCCCGGTTAAAAAATGTGTTATGTGCGATTGATTATTTTTGTTTATGCTTCACATGTGTGTGCAATTAATTTTTATGCAAAATATTAACAAGTGGAATTGATTCAGTATTTTGCATAAAGTTAAATAGTGTGAGATCAAATGAATCAAGGACATATGCATGATTAGTGCATATAATTTCTACATGGTATCAGAGAATTGTTGATTGAAGATTTCAATTATGAAGTGAGTTTGTGCTGGTGGACAATTCGAATTTGCTATAGAAGATTCTTGGTGCAGAAATCAAGTATACATTGAAATGTCTTTCAACGGGTTGAGATTTGAGTATGCCCTTGATGGGAGCTTGAATTACATAGCCTGGAAGGATAGGATGGAGGTGATGATGGAGGATAATGGACTGAAGGATTTCATCGATAACGATGTTCCTAAGCCGGGATCTAGCGATGACGCATTACTTGACGCATGGGAAAAGAAGACAACAAAGACAAGGAGAATTCTGTTGGAAGGTGTGAAGGAACATATTGTGTCCAGCCTTCATGAGAAATCCACTCCATTCTTAATGTGGAAGGCTTTGACAGACTTGTTCCAAAGTAGAAGTGACCAGAGGAAGTTGGCGCTTAAAGACAAGCTCAGAAAAATAAAAATGGAGAAAGGTGACAGTATTCCAAAATACCTCACGAAGTTTGTACACTGCAAGGATGAACTGGGAAGTGTGGGGGTTACTGTTGATGATGAATACTTGGTGAGCTTGGCTCTCCTTGGGCTTCCGAAGAGTTGGGATAGCTATGAAGACTCTGTCAATGGACGGGAGAAACTGCCGGGATGGGAACGACTTTGGTCAGATCTTGTTCAGGAGGAGATAAGGCGGGGTACCAAGGATGGATCTTCATCGAAGAATAAAGATGAAGAGAATTTCACTTTGGCTGCCAAAGCAAGGAAAGGGAAGGGGAAGAAATCTTCTTCAAAATCCGGTGCTAAAGGCAAGAAACAAGATTTGTCCAAAGTGAAGTGTTTTCACTGTCACGAGCATGGACATAACGCCACTAACTGTCCACAGAAGAATTAGAACAAGCAGGCTGCTGGATTTGCAGCTGGAGAGGCCTTAGCCTCGCAATTTGAGCTTTATTTCTCCTTGATCGCTTGCTTGGTTTCAAGCTGCATGGGATCGGTGTGGTATCTTGATAGTGGTCCGTCTTTCCATATGACGGGAGACAAAGAGTTGTTTAGTGACTAGGAGGAGAAGGACCTCCAGATGCATATAGAGATGGGCGACGATGGTCGGTATAGTGCGACTGGCATTGGGACCATTACCTTTGAGAGGGTATCCGGTAATCCATTCTTGTTGAAGAATGTCATGCATGTTGTAGGTCTGAAGAAGAACATGGTCTCAGTCGTAATGCTGGAAGACAAGGGTTATGATGTTGTTTTCAGTGAGGGAAAAGCCTTCCTTCGACATAAAAAAACGGGTCAAACCAAGAAGATAGGGGTTCGAATTAAGAATCTCTACAAGCTAGAGGTAGATCGCTGCGCTGCAATGGTGGGAAAAGCAAAAGAAGTGGTGAGCCGGGATGAGGGAAAATTATGGCACAGGAGATTGGGCCATCTTCACCATGGAACTTTGAAGATTTTGTAGCAAATTTATACTGGACTTCCCAAGGGTACTCTTGCGCAGTCAGATCAGTGCAAGGGATGTACTATGGGTAAGTTTGTGAAGACCTCCTTTCATGAGAAGGATAACTGTGCTTCAGTGATCCTGGAGAGAATTCACACAGACGTGTGTGGACCATTCTCGGTTGCTTCAACAGAAAAACATAGGTATTATGTGATATTTGTTAATGACTATTCTCGTAGATGATGGACCTTCTTCATGCAGAAGAAGAGTGAAACGTTCTCAAAGTTATGTGAGTTCAAGGCATTGGTGGAGAAGGAGTCGGGGAAGCAAGTGAAAGCTCTACGGAGCGATAATGGTGGTGAATACATCTTGGGTGAATTCAAAGAATTCTGTAGAAAAGAAGGAATTCGAAGAGAACTCATCGCGCCTCATAACCCACAGCAGAATGGGGTCGCGGAGAGAAAGAACAGAACAATCGTGGGTGCTACACGAGCGATGCTGCATGACCAGGGCCTACCGATGCACTTGTGGGCAGAAGCATGTAACACTGCCGTTTATGTGCAAAACCATTGTCCTCATAGAGTACTTGGCATGAGTACACCCGAAGAAGCTTTTACTGGTAAGAAGCCTGATATTTATCATTTGAATATTTTTGGCTCACCTGTTTACATTCATGTGATGAAGGATGCCAAGAAGAAGTTGGAGCCGACTGCAGAAGTTGGGATATTTTTGGGGTACACAGAAACACCCCATAACTATCGTGTGTATTTGCCAGACAGTCGAATGACTGTAGTGCGACGGGATATAAAATTCAATGAGGTGAAAGTCATGAAGTTGTCGCTTGAGAGGGAGCTACACTTGCATGTAGAGGAGGAACTTCTTGTTCCCAAAGATGAGCCTCTAGATGTGGATCAGCCACAGGAGGAGATTCATGGAGTGGAGGAGTCCACTCATGTAGAACCAAACATCAGACAAGGCAGAAAGCATACCATAGAAGCTGAGAGACTGAAGCTTGATGCGACACAGAATGTAGGAGTCCCTACATCACAACGCAGACAGAGATAGTCACCTGACTGATATACTGGATACATGGCTCTTATGAGCAAGTGTATCATGACAGAGCCATCTTCTTTCGAAGAAGCAGTGCAGGAGCCCACATGGGTAGATGCCATGGTGGAGGATTATGACTCCATTGTCAGAAACAGTGCTTGAGAGATTGTTCCAAGGCCGGTGGGAAAATTAGTTGTAGGATCAAGATGGATCTACAAGGTAAAGCAAGCTGCTAATGGGAGTGTCGAGAAGTATAAGGCAAGATTTGTTGCCTGGGGCTTCTCACATATTTATGGGATTGACTATGAAGAAACCTTTGCACCTGTCGCACGATATTATTCCATATGGACCATCCTTGCTCTCTCAACGCAAATGGGTTGGCACATTCATCAGATGGATGTGAAGACTGCATTCCTTAATGGGATCATTGAGGAAGAGGTGTACATTGAGTAGCCTGAAGGATTTGAGATCTTCAGCAGCGAGTCGCATGTGTGCAGGCTCCAAAGAGCGTTGTATGGGCTGAAACAAGCACCCTGTGCTTGGTACACTCAGATCGACAGCTATTTCACTGGACTTGGCTTCACCAAGAGTGAGGTGGATGCAAACCTGTACCAAATTGTGGTGGAGGGTAAGATTTTAATCATTGTACTTTATGTTGATGATTTGATACTAACAGGTGATGAGCAGTTGATACACTCATGCAAGGCAGATCTTGCAAAGGAGTTTGAGATGAAGGATTTGGGCCTCCTTCATTATTTCCTTGGATTGGAAATATGGCAGTGGGAAGGTGAATTGTTTGTGTCTCAAGGCAAGTATGCCTGGGAGATACTGGAGAAGTTTCACATGCAAGGCTGCAAGCCTATCGACACTCCTCTTCCAGGAAATTGGAAGAAAGGGGATGCTACATCGGCAAAGGTAGTGGATGCCATTGTTTATCGACAGTCGGTGGGTTCGCTCATGTATTTAGTCAATACAAGATCGGACATATGCTATGTGGTGAACCAACTTTCACAAGCGATGGTTAAGCATACCAAGCTCTTTTGGAAGGCAGGAAAGCATGTCCTGAGATATCTCAGAGGCACATCTGAGTATGGTATATGGTACAGACAGACGGATGAGGTGAAGTTACATGGCTTCATGGATGCAGATTGGGCAGGAAGCCCAACAGACAGAAAGAGCACATCAGGGGGGATTTTCAGTATTGGATCTACAACAGTTTCTTGCTACAACAGGAAACAAATATCCTTGGCACTCAGTTCAGCGGAAGCGGAAAAAATGGCAGTAAGTCAAGCTGCATGTGAGGCTATCTGGATGAGGAAGATCCTGGTTGGTTTTTTCGGTTCACATTTAGATCTCACGGTGATACATTGTGATAATCAGAGTTGAATTAAACTCTAGGTTAATCCTGTGTTTCATGACAGATCTAAAAATATTGATATTCGGTATCATCATATCAGAGATTGTGTAGCGGAAGATCATGTTGCTTCAGTACATTCCTACGGAGGATCAGGATGCAGATATTCTGACGAAGGCGCTCACTAGGAGAAAATTCAAATACCAATGAGGCAGGATCAGGGTGAAGGATAGTCCCTATCTTGTTGAGAGGGAGTGTTGAGATTCAACAAGATGATGAGCTTAGTGAAAAGAGTCGCCTTCACTAAGTGGGCCCGCAGGATATTTTTAGCACAAGTCTATTTTTAGACATGATGATCATATTTCAGAAGTTGCAGGATGCTATTTGTGGATGGTTGATCAAGTTGGAAAAATAGATGAAATTCTATTTTTAGAATATTGGGCGAAGTCTATTTATAGATCACTGATCTAAAAATAGATGCATGTCGATGATTATTAGCTCTTAATAATAATCAGACACTAAACAACAACTTGTTCTCTTGGAGCACTTCAATTCAGTGCACAGATGTGGCACATCAGTGTACTGAGGGAATTACACAATTCCCAAGGGTTTACTGGAGCTAATGCATGGAGGAATCAGTTAGAACTCAAGTGGTAGAGTTATGACACAGTTGGAAGAAGTAGTTATGGAGTTGTATTTAGTTTAACTTAGACTCATTTGAGCTAGTTGTATCTAGTCTAACTGATTGATACACTAGTGAGAGTGGAGTGAATTAATTAGTTAATTAATTCACAAATAATAACTCATTAATCAACTGAATAATACAACAGTTAACTACAGTGCATGGCAGTTTCAGTGGAGACCCAGTGGAGAGGTAGGTGAAAGGGCAAGATAGACTATCTGTTGTGACTATAGTGATGCATTGATTGCATCACACACACATTGGAGTTTCCAATGAGGATTGCGCAGTCAAGGGAAGGGTATTTAAAATTCATTCAGAGCTATTCTTCAGCAGGGATTGCGTAGTGGAGGCAAGCTAGCAGGAGGCAAAGATCAGTGCATGGATTTACAAGATTGGTCCTGATTAGTGTATGACGATTTTACTGTACTGAGAGCTTGTGATAAGCTTTGTATGCTTTGTATGAGATTTTCATATGATCTCCATGTTACATAATATATAGTTGGGGTTTTCAGCTTCAGGATTTCCCGGTTAAAAACTGTGTTATGTGCGATTGAGTATTTTTGTTTATGCTTCACATGTGTGTGAAATTAATTTTTCCGCAAAATATTAACAAGTGGAATTGATTCAATATTTTGCATAAAGTTAAATAGTGTGAGATCAGGTGAATCAAGGACATATTCATGCTTAGTGCATATAATTTCTACAGACAGGTGCTGACCCTCTCATTCATTCAATGTAAGAGGGAACTAGCTTCCGAGTTTGAGATGAAGGTCCTAGGAATGATGTACAATTTCCTAGGCTTGGAGGTCTGGCAAAGGCCAAGTGAGATAAAGCTGCTGGAGAGATTTTGGATAGTGGACTGCAAGTTCGTGACTACTATGATGGAACTCAATTTTCAGAAGTTGTGTGGAAGTGCTGCTGGGACCGAGTTGGGAAATCCCACCGAGTATCGTCAGCTCGTGGTGGCCTTGATGTTCTTAGTGAACTCATGTCCAGACATATGTTTTGCAATGACCACATTGATTCAATATATAGTTGACCCTCATCACATTCACTGGATTGGAGCCAAGAATCTCTTGAGATATTTTCGGGGCACAATCAACCATGGGTTGAGATACACTGCTGGGAGTATGAGGCTCCATGGATATACCAATGCTGATTAGGCAGGTGGTGTGGTGAATCGTAAGAGCACATCTAGGTGTTGCTCCACTCTTGGTTTTTCTTCGATATCTTGGATGAGTAGGGAGTAGAAATCGGGTGTTTTGAGCACCATCAAGGCTGAATACATTGCAACGAGTATGGCCTATTGTGTAGTGGTTTGGTTGAGAAATCTCTTCAATGAGTTGTTTGGACATGTGCTAGATACCACTGTTATCCTTTGTGATGACCAGTGTGGGATTTGTATTTCTGACAATCCCGTGTTCCAGGACCAATCCAAGAATATTGATATTAGGTAGCACTTTTTCTGGGAAATGGTACAACGAGGCGTTGTAAGGCTCCATCACATTGGGACTGATGAGCAGGTCACATATATTCTCACGAAGCCCCTTGGGAAGGTCAAATTATTAAATTTTCGTGAGAAGCTTGGTATTGTGGACAGACCCTATTTTGAGAGTCCCGGTTGAGTTGGACTATGAGCTCTAGGAGCTCCAAGGGGCTTGGGGATAAATTCTTGGAGCTATAAGCAACCACAAGGTTAAATTTGTCAAACCTTGTTGGTGTGCTTCTTCCCCGCCGTTATGATATTGAGTTGGTTCACCCTCTCTTTGATCTATGCCCCGCACACATCCTACCCATGGAGTTTCAGACTTATGGGAAGTACCTCTCATTTGGCCAATGAGATTGGAAATGTGGATAGAGACCAATAGCATGACTAATGGACACATTGGGTATTTCTGTACTCTCTATGTCTAGGATGGGATGTGTCCAACACCTTGCTAGGATCAATTCTGATGAGGTTCTTACCTCTAAACTGACTTCAGGTCAGTATGTGACTCTCTTGAGTCCGATTGAGGTTTTAGCCTCTAAGCTGACTTCAGGTCAGCAAAGTGTGATGTCTTTGTGACTCACTCTCGTTATGTGAAGAAGAGCCATCAAAGCATGTTACAACAGGATGACACAGGAGTGTAGGATGATATATGATAGTACACTATTGTATTGTAGGATAGGGTGGCACAGGTGGACAGATGGAGTTCTCCCTAGTTGAGAGGGAGTGTTAATTTTGGGCAACTAGGTGCAAACTCCATGTTACATTGCTCATATGATGATGATATTATTATTTTTAGATTCCTCTTTTGGAGAGGTGCAAGATTGATCTAAAGATCATATTGTTTGGATGAGAAAAACTTATATTTGAATTTATTTTCCACACATGTGCAAATAGTCAAGGTCGACCAAAATTGTAATGTAGGCTCACAAGCCCCAAAAGATGTGTCACACACCCTCATTGATGGATATAAATTGGAGATAGATGATTCTCATTTCATCATTATCTCATCACACACATTCTTCCTCTTCTAGTTGGTTCGTACAACTTTGGAGGCTTCTCTCTCTCTCTCCGATGTGTGAAACAGGTTGTTGAAGTTTTCAGACTATTTTAGGGCTTTCTGGACAACGTTGACTAGAATTGACTTTGGGTCAACCCTCATGATGCGACTATGTTTTCTGCCCATAAAATCTGATTTACGCATGCCACATTGGAGGGCACAAAAATCGAAGAAATCTGTTGACTTTAATCG
Organism: Pinus albicaulis; assembly: GCA_034641835.2. Classification (NCBI taxonomy): domain Eukaryota; kingdom Viridiplantae; phylum Streptophyta; class Pinopsida; order Pinales; family Pinaceae; genus Pinus; species Pinus albicaulis. Next base: position 340,351,842 of record CM076570.1, on the reverse strand, counting down.
CAACGTTGACTGTCTTTAACCGCGGGAAATTGACTTGTGTTGACTAGTTTTGAGGGATGTTTTTTGCGCTGTGTGTGACAATAAAGAAAGGCTAAGTTTGACCAAGTTTGACTAAACCTCTAGGAGGTTGGAAGAGTTGGTTTAACCAACAAAATTATTCGCTGGCTAGGGCATCCTGTTGACTGCTATAACAAACATTTCTCTCTATATTTATTGGAAAAGAAGAATTACAAATTCTGATTTATTATATTGGCTTGTCTTTTGTCGATCTATTATTATGTTCTATCAACATTTACTTTCATGTTTATGTGATTGCTAATTTGAATTGGGCCTATAAGAAAGATTGAAGTAAACTGCATTAAGCATAGAATATACCATGGTTATCTAAAATTAACAAGGATGTCTAGAAAGTACAAACAACCACCCACCTCTACTTCCATCGTGACTTTGATGGAATCTGACTGGGAATTCAGGTGGCACATAAACATATGTAACTTCTTGCGACCATGGGGCCATATGATATAAGTATCATCCATAAACCTTTTCCACTTTTTAGGGTGAAATTGAGCTGATGCTAAGGCCTTAGTTTCAAAATATTCCATAAATATGTTAGCAAATATAGGGGAAAGATGGGAACCCATAGAAACACCGCAATTTTTCTCATAGTACTCACCTTGGAAACTGAAGAAAGTTGAGGTGAGGCAGAGGCCAACTAATATAGCAGTGTCTTGGTCTAAGATTTGATTAATGACACCAATGGCCCCTTGGATGGGGATTTTGGGCAATGATGCATCCACACTATTTATTCATGAAGCTCGATTATTTTTATCACCTTGTCTCGAGGATGAATCACATTAACTTGTTCGAAACGTTGACCAAATATAGTTGTACTCAGAAATCTTTTTATTTTTTATTTTTTTATAGTTAATCAAAGGATGCAAACATTATGTATAGCTCTCATTAATATTGTTGTCTTAGAAAATATGATTATTGGTCATGAAAAAAAACAAAAACACATCTATTTTCTTTTATAGGAACTCATTTTGTTCATAAAGAAATTAAGGGGTGGGAATGATAATATTTCACATGGTAAATGTTTCTACATAATCAATTTTTCCAACACAACTGTTAGATAAAATGCAAGCATGGCAAGATGACACTTCAACATATTTTATCCGTATTTTAAAAATACAAAAATTTTGGGAAACAAATATATATGCCCAAGACCCATTTCACACTATTTTAGAGCTTTAGAAATTAGAGTGTTTTTTATATAATTTGCTACCACATTATATAATTGGATTTATATGTAAAGTAAAAATGTTTATGAAAAATAGCTTTGTAATTCTTATATAATGATATGGAAAAATGCCCTCACATACGTGCATGATGAGTGAAGTGTGATTGCTAACACTTATAAAATGCCATATGGTGCACCATGTAATATAGTTTATATGAAAGCCTTGGTTTTCACTTACCAACTATGAATGGACAAAAAGAGCAAATCTTTCTCCCTCAGACATAGTTACAAATTAAAATGAAAATTATACTCATTTTTTTTTTTTTCCAAAATTTAAAGTTCTACATTTTAGTGAAGAAAGTTTATGGTTTTTTTTTAAACAAAACTTTTAATATATATTGATTTAAAAACATTCTAGAAAAAACATAGTGCAACTTACCTCATGCATCTTGCTTCTCCATTTTTCCAAGAATATGGATGCATTCTAGTTTCTAGTAAGACTATTTCCACTTACATGATCCTACCCTTCATAGTGGGAAATTTGTTCAAAACTGGACCATGAATAGGCCCTCCAAAGGACTCCTAAGACAAACTAAAATTTGCAAAACATCTTGATTGATTACATGTCCATTTAAGGGTATGGAACCCCTACTCCTTTTCCAACTTCCTCGGTACTATTGAGGCTTGTATTTCTTCCATGTTCTTTAGCTTCCTCCCAAATTCTATGAATGTATGCAAGCTTCTCCACTATCCTTAGATCCGACCTCTACATTATATTTCCTCGTTGACCGTTGCACAATTTGTCATTGACCATTCTAAAATACAACCCTCCCATATGAATTTTAAAGTGTATTGTCTACTTTCTACCCATTCCAGCTTCCCCTCACATCACAAAAATAATATGAAATACTCCACTGATTGGCAGATACACCATGGTATTTAATTTGGGATCCACATCAGCATCTGGACGTTCTTTTCTTCCTTTGGTTTTTTGGAATACCCTCTGACAATCAATTTCACTTGAGATTGCGAATAAACCTCCGCTTCAAATCCATTAAATAAAATTGGGAGCAAAAATTCCTAGCTTGGTATGTTCAGTCCCCAACAATATAGTTAACCAATAAATGCATTTAATTTCGTATTGGCCAGTTATTTTTGATTACCAATTAATGGCCCAATCGGACTTGATTTCACCATGGCTCACCTAAGCATCAATATAGGCTTGAAACTTTTCAATTATCCATAAGTACACACATATCACATCACTCTCAAATGAAAAAGTGCGATAACATATACATTGTAAACTGAAATTCAGAACAACAATTACCATAGGAGTCCTCCTTTGAGAGAAGGGATTTGTTCCTTTAATTTCTATATTATGACAATACAAAGACCAACATGATGATTTTTTCTCATGTTGATCTTCTAACATATCAACTGTAGAAATTATACAACATGCATGTATATCTTGGATTCACCCTATCTAACAATGTACTAAAGTTAAATACTGAATCGATTCTACAAATATTTTGCGGAATTAAAAACACAATCGCCAATCACATGAAGTAAAGAAGAATCAAATAACACACAACACAGATAATTTACTGGGGAAAGCTTATAGCTAAAAACCCCACTATCTTCTATTGTATATTCAACATGGATGATGAAACAATTACATACAAAACTATTCTCACAAGAGCCCTCCAATACTCAGCTAATTTCCTCACACTGTCATGAACAAAACTGACCAACACATAGCCAATTCTCAGCCTCTAGACAACCTGCCTTGCTTGCGCAATCCCTGATGAATGCAATCCCTAAAATATAGGAATTTTGGCCTTCCTCGACTGCGCAAGTATCATGGGCACTCCAATGGGTGTTTGGTTGCATGTGTGCAACCCAATAATCCTACAACTGATAGTCAACTTCCCTTTCACCTAGAGCTCAATTGGGTCTCCACTGGATTTGACATGCATGCAACTAATAAAAGTAAATCCTCAGTTGCATGTGAGATCACTGATTGTGAATTAATTAATATTTAATTCACTTGATATCTCACTAGTGTATCTTCAGTTACAACTAGCACAACTGAGTTTAACTCACTTGACTGAGTTAAACTGATTACAAACTACATTAACTAATGCACCACTACACTTCAAACTCTGTTACAACTAGAATTACTTTGCATGCCTCACCAACTACCTCTAACTCGAAATCCACTAGCTAACTGAGTTTATCACTCTCAGTTAACTATTTCAAGTCATCATTGAGAATAGATTACAATTTATTGTCCATCTTAATTAAGGGATAACTAAAATAGACATGCACCCAAAAATAGCACCGTGGGCCCCACCCTAGTGTAAGTGCTTAATGCACTAGGCGTGGGTGCTGAAATTTTTCTTGTTGAATCTCAACACTCCCTCTCAACAAGAAATGTATTATCCTTCACCCCGATCCTGTCTCTATGGTATTAAAATTTTCTCCTATTGAGTGCCTTCGTTAGAATATCTGCATCCTGATCTTCCGTGGGAAGGTACTGAAGCAACATTATTCTTCTATGCACAAAATGTCTAAGATGATGGTACCAGATATCTATATGCTTGGACCTATCATGAAACACAAGATTAATCGAGATTTCAATGCAACTCTGATTATCACAATGAATCACTGTCGGATCCATATGAGAACCAAACAAACCAACCAAAATCTTTCTCATCTAGATAGCCTCACATGCATCTTGACTTGCTGCCATATATTCCACTTCTGCTGAACTGAGTGCCACATATCGTTGCTTCCTGCTGTACCAGGAAACTGCTGTCGATCCTATGCTGAAGATCCCTCCTGATGTGCTCTTTTTGTCTGATGGACTGCCCGCCCAATATGCATCCGTGAAGCCTTGAAGCTTCTCTCCCTCTGTTCGTCTGTACCATAGACCATACTCTAATGTGCCCCTCAGGTATCTCAAGACATGCTTCCCTGCCTTCCAAAAGAGCTTGGTATGCTTAACCATAGCTTGACTCAGTTGGTTAACTGCATAGCAAATGTATGGTCTGGTGTTCACTAAATACATCAATGAACCAACTAACTGCCTGTAGACAGTAGCATCCACTACCTCTCCAGAAGTAGCATCCTCTTTCCTCCAATTTCCTAGAAGAGGAGTATCCATGGGTTTGCAGCTCTCCATGTTAAACTTACCCAATATCTCCTTTGCATAGTTGCCTTGAGACACCAAAAGTTCACCATCCCACTACCATATTTCCAATCCAAGAAAATAATGAAGGAGTCCCATCTCCTTCATTTCTAACTCCCTTGCAAGATCCTCCTTGCATGAGTGTATCCACTGCTCATCACCAGTCAAAATTAGATCATCAACATAAAGAACAATAATCAATAACTTACCCTCAACCACAATCTGGTATAGGTTTGCATCTGCTTCACTTTTGGTGAAGCCCAGTCTGGTGAAATAGCAATCTATCTGAGTGTACCAAAGCATGGGGTGCTTGATTCATCCCATACAGTGCTCTTTTGAGTTGGCACACATGCGACTCATTGTTGAAGATCTCGAAACCTTCAGGCTGCTCTATGTACACCTCTTCCTCAATGATCCCATTGAGAAACACAGTTTTTACATCCATCTGATGAATGCGCCAGCCCATCTGCACTAAGAGTGCAAGGATGGATCTTATGGAAGAGTACCTTGCAATAGGTGAAAAAGTCTCATCATAATCTATCCCCTCGATCTGTGAGAATCCCCGGGCCACAAATCTGGCCTTGTATTTCTCCACACTCCCATCAGAAACTTGCTTTACTTTGTAGATCCATCTCGATCCAACCACTGATTTGTCGACCGGTCTTGGGACTATCTCTCATGCAATGTTCTTGAAAATGGATTCATACTCCTCCACCATTGCATCAACCCAAGTTGGTTGTTGCACTGCTTCCTGAAAGGAAGATGGTTCAATCACAGTACATTTTCTCATAAGAGCCATGTATCCAGTAAATCAGTCAGGAGACTGTCTCTATCTGCATCGTGAAGTAGGGGCTCCTACATTCTCTGCAACATCAAGTCTCAATCTATCAGCTTCTGTGTTGCGCCTTCTGCCATTTCTGATGGATGGCTCTGCATGAGTGTTTTCCTCCACTCCATTAACCTTCTCATGTGGTTGATCCACATCTTGAGACTCATCCTTGGGAACTAACAGTTCCTCCTTTGCATTCAAGTCCAACTCCCTCTCAAGGGACAACCGCATGGCTTTCTCCTCATCAAATGTATATCCCATTGAACAACATTCATTCTGATGTTTGGAAAATACACACGATAATTATGGGGTGTTTCAGTGTACCCCACAAAAATCCCAACCTCAGTTGCTGGTTCCAGCTTCTTCCTGGCATCCTTGGTCACTTGCACATAAGCAGATGAGCCAAAAATCTTAAAGTGTGAAACATTAGGTTTCTTACTAGTGAAATCCTCTTCAAGTGTACTCATGCCAACTATCCTATGAGGATAGTGGTTTTGCACATGTACTGTTGTGTTGCATGCTTCTGCCCACAGATGCATCGGTAGGACTTGATCATGCAACATCGCTTCTGTTGCACCCACGATCATTTTGTTCTTTCTCTCTGCGACCCCATTCTACTGTGAGTTATGAGGCGCTATGAGTTCTCTTCGAATTCCTTCTTTGATGCAAAAGTTCTTGAATTCGTTAGAGATGTATTCTCCACCATTATCGCTCCTAAGAGCCTTCACTTGCTTCCCCAACTCTTTCTCCACCAGTGCCTTAAACTCCAAGAACTTAGAGAATGTATGATCTTTCTTCTGCATGAAGAAGATCCAACACTTATGAGAAAAGTCATTAACAAATATTACATAGTACTTATGTTTTGCTGTCGAAGCAATAGATAAAGGACCACACATGTATGTGTGTACTCTCTCAAGGATCCCTGAAGCTAGGTTCTCCTTCTCATGAAAGGTGGCCTTTACATATTTTACCATAGTACATCCCTTGCATGTGTCTGACTGCGCAAGTGTACCCCTGGGAAGACCAGTAGAAATCTGCTGCATGACTTTCAAGGCTCCATGGTGAAGATGGCCCCAATATCCTGTGCCATAATTCGCTCTCATCCCGACTCACCACTTGATCTGCCTTGCCCATCATTTCTGTGCAGCCATCTACATCCAGCTTGTAGAGATTCTTAACTCGAATCCCTATCCTCTTGGCTTGTCCTATTGTTTTATGTCGCGGGAAAGCTTTTCCCCCACTAAAAACAACTTCATAGCCTCTATCCTCCAACATTGCGACTGCGACTAAATTTTTCTTCAGAGTTGGTACATGCATTACATATTTTAATTGAAAGGGTTTACCTGACTGCCTATGAAGGGTAATGGTACTAATCCCGGTAGCATTGTACTGCCCGTCATCGCCCATTTCAATATGCATCTGAAGATCCTTCTCCTCCAAGTCATTGAAAAGTTCCTTGTCTCCCGTCACGTGAAAGGAAACACCACTATCCAAATACCACACAGATCCGAATGCACTTGACACCATGCATGCGATAAATAAGAAGTCAAGCTCAAATTGCGAGGCAAGGGCCTCACCAGCTACAGATCCTCCAACCTTCTTCTTCTTCTTCTTTTGTGGACAATTAGTAGCAAAATTCCCATGTTCGTGACAATGAAAACACTTCACCTTGGACATGTCCTACTTCTTGCCATTCTTGGACTTAGATTTAGAATGGAATTTCTTCCCCTTCCCCTTCCTTGCCTTGGAAGCCAAAGCACAATCCTCTTAATCTTCATTCTTAGATGAAGATCCATCTCTAGTGTTCTGTCTGAACTCGTCCTTCACCAAATCCGACCACAGTCGTTCCCAATCTAGCGATTTTTCCCTACCATTGACAGAGTCTTGATAATTGTGCCAACTCTTAGAAAGTCCTAGGAGAGCCAAGCTCACCAAATCATCATCAACGACTGTTATTCCACCGATCCCCAGTTCATCCCGACATTGGACAAACTTTGTTATATATTTTGGAATGGTGTCGCCCTTTTCCATCTTGATCTTCCTGAGTTTATCTTTGAGCGCCAACTTCCTATGGTTGCTGCTACTTTGGAATAGATCTATCAAAGCCTTCCACATTGCATATGGTGTGGCTTTCCCACGGAGGATTGAGACAATGTGGTCTCGTACTCCCTCCAACAGGATCCTCTTCGCCTTTTCCACTTTCTTTTGCCATGCATCAAGATTTGCAAGATCTGTCACAACGGGTTTAGGAACATCAGTATAAATGAATTCCTTTAAGCCATTGTCTTCATGTACTACCTCCATCCTGTCCTTCCAAGCAATATAGTTTGAGCTACCCTCGAGTGCATACTCCAACCTCAAGCCATTGAAAGCCATTTAGATCTTGAATCAGCTGTAGCACCAAGAAAGTCTTTCTGCAAATTCGAATTCTATCCAGCCACAAACTCAGCTCTTGCTTCACTTCTGTTGAATTTCCTGTGCTCTGATACCATGTAGAAATTATACAACATGCATGTATAACTTGGATTCACCCAATCTAACAATGTACTAAAGTTAAATACTGAATCACTTCTACAAATATTTTGCGGAATTAAAAACACAATCGCCAATCACATGAAGTAAAGAAGAATAAAATCACACACAACACAGATAATTTCCCAGGGAAATTTTACAGCTAAAAACCCCACTATCTTCTATTGTATATTCAACATGGATCATGAAACAATTACATACAAAACTCTTCTCACAAGAGCCCTCCAGTACTCAGCTAATTGCCTCACACTATCATGAACAAAACTAACCAACACATAGCCAATTCTCAGCCTCTAGACATCCTGCCTTTCTTGCGCAATCCCTGATGAACGCAATCCCTAAAATATAGGAATTTTGAACGTCCTTGACTACGCAAGTATCATTGGCACTCTAATGGGTATTTTGCTGCATGTGTGAAACCCAATAATCCTACAACTGATAGTCAACTTCCCTTTCACCTAGATCTCAACTGGGTCTCCATTGGATTTGACATGCATGCAACTAATAATAGTAAATCGTCAGTTGCATGTGAGATTACTGATTGTGAATTAATTAATATTTAATTCACTTGATCTCTCACTAGTGTATCTTCAATTACAACTAGCACAACTGAGTTTAAGTCACTTAACTGAGTTAATTTGATTACAACCTGCATTAACTAATGCAACACTGCACTTCGAACTTTGTTACAACTAGAATTACTTTGCATGCCTCGCCAACTACCTCTAACTCGAAATCCACTAGCTAACTGAATTTATCACTCTCAGTTAACTATTTCAAGTCATCATTGAGAATAGATTACATTTTATTGTCCATCTTAAGTAAGGGATAACTAAAATAGACATGCACCCAAAAATAGCACTGTGGGCCCCACCCTAGTGTAGGTGCTGAATTTTTTCTTGTTGAATCTCAACATCAACCAGACAACAAGTTTTGTGTGACTACAACTCAAACTTAACAAGAGAGAATACACATTGGAATTGAGTGCAATCTGACTTCAATAATAGCTTTATCCAAAAGGATATCCTCAAGGATTCCCATATCATAATCTCTCATACTTTGTCTACAGACTAGTTACACGAAATAAAGAGAGACTGGAAACTGCAATCAATGGCACCATGCTAGGTGAAATCTATCCAAGGAAGGATTCTAACTTTTCCTATACCAAATTTGTTGACCGGAATTAAGAAAAGAGGCCCTAGAATACATTTTGTCTTAACAAAAATCTAGGTGTGCTGATGATCCACCACCTATTCCAAACACAAACCTATATAATCCTTGGAGTGTGACTTTGATCCTTCCATCGTAAGATGGATACAAATGCATTTTTCTTTCTTCAATATTGATCAATTATACCAATAAGTGCATCTGCATGCTTTCATTTCTTTTTTTCCAAGGAAAAATCACAACTTTCTATTAATAAAAACAAAAAGTTACATTTGTAGATGCACAATTGCATTCATATATTGTCCATAAGGACCATTGTATGTGCTTGAAGCACCCATTGTAGCCATGTAACCAGAAGTAAAAAATAAAAAATAAAAACTAAAAAATAAAAAATTACCTAGTTAAAACCAGATTTTACTTTTTACCTTTTTTCTTTTGAACTTTGTGCCAAACCCCAGAGTTTGGAGAGGCCATAACAATGGCATTTTTTTAGCACTTCATTGTCTAAGTCTGAGCTCTCTGAGACATGTGTTTGCTTTGATCCAGCAGTTCCTTGGCTTTCACTCTTTTCTCGATGATGATTATCAAGACTTTCGATAACTGCTAGGGTAATAGAAAACTTGGCATGTTTGGGTTGTCCCTTATGTATCTGCTCTCCCTCAGTGTGGGAACCTTGTTGAATATGCGCCTCTAGTTGTTGCTGAATATCATCCTTTTCTTATTCTTGATCATCCGAAAGAGGAGGCTTTGGAAATTGATAACCCTTTGGATTTTGTGGTCTTTTCTTTGCCCTTTTTTTCTTGTGGAGATGAATTTTGCAAGTTCTGTGTCTAATGGTAGATTCGACACCTAAAAGCAGTGTTTTGAAAATCTAACCATTGTGTCCACTTAAATTATTGGTGAATCAGATGGATGCGGTTTGGTATACCTTTTCTCAAGTCTATCTCTATACGTATCTCGGAAAAAGTAAAGATACATTTGTCCATTCTTTCCCAATCCATCTTTAGGAATCTCCCCAATGTGTTCTCAATACCTTCGAGAAATTGATGATGACAAAAGGGGAGAGGGAGATTATGAAACCTTACCCATACCAACATCTTTGTAACTACCATTGATGTGGCATCGAAATCAGGAAACCATGGAGTGACAAAAAGACCCACATTTCCCCAAAACCATGGTACTTCATTTAGGACATAATCCATATCTTTCTGAGTGTCAAATTGAACCGCAAAAAAACCTTTTGCACACAGATAATTATCGCAAATTTTGGTCTAGTTGAGATGGATCCATTGATGGAGATCATTTGAACTGGGCCATAAACCATTAAAATGACATATAATAGCTCTCGCTTGTAGGAAAATGAAGAGACCAATTACTTCAAGAAATTTAATTAGCAGATCTGAAGCTTTCTCCATCTTCTCCACTAGATAAGGACCTGAGATTGTCAGATTTGGTGGTAGTTTATTTGTTCTGGTAGTTTTCCCTCTCACATTGTAGCGAGTATGGCCTGTTGTGAAGTTTTTTGGTTGAGAAAGCTCTTCGGTGAGTTGTTTGGACATGTGCTAGATACCACCGTTATCCTTTGTGATAACTAGAGTGGGATTCGTCTTTATGAGAATCCCGTGTTCCACGACTGATCTAAGCATATTGATATTAGTTACCACTTTGTCTAGGACATGGTATAGCGAGGCGCCGTAAGTCTCCATCACATTGGGATTGATGAGCAGGTCGCAGATATTCTCATGAAACCCCTGGGAAAGGTCAAATTCTTAACCTTCCATGAGAAGCTTGGTATTGTGGATATACCCTATTTTGGGGGTCTCGCTTGAGTTGGACTATGAGCTCTAGGAGCTCCAGGGGGGTTGGGGATAGCTTCTTGGAGTTATAAGAAACCAGAGGGCTAGCTTTTCCGAACCTTCTTGGTGTGCTTCTTCCCCACCGTTATGATATTGAGCTGGTTCACCCTCTTTTTGATCTATGCCCCACACACATCCTACCCATAGAGTTTCAGACTCATGGGAAGTACCTCTCATTTGGCCAATGAGGTGGGAAATGTGGATAGAGACCAACAACATGGCCGATGGACGCATCGGGGATTTCCGTACTCTCTATGTATAGGATGGGATGTGTCCAACACCTTGATCTAGGATAAAGTCTAATGAGGTTCTTACCTCTCAACTGACTACGGGTCAGTATGCAGCTCTCTTGAGTCCGATTGAGGTTTTAACCTCTGAGTTGACTTCAGGTCAGCAGAGTGTCATGTCTTTGTGACTCACTCTCGTTATGTGAAGGAGAGCCAACAAAGCATGTTACAATAGGATAACACATGATTGTAGGATGATATATGATAGTACACTATTGTATTGTATGACAAGATGGCACAAGTGGACATATGAAGTTCTCCCTAGTTGAGAGGGAGTGTTAATTTTGGGCAACTAGGTCCAAACTCCATGTTGCATTTCTCATATGATGATGATGATATTTTTGTTGGATTCCTCTTTCGGAGAGGTGCAAGATTAATCTAAAGATAATCTTGTTTGGATGAGTAGAACTTATATTTTGAATTTATTTTCCACACATGTACAAATTGTCAAGGTCGGCCAGAATTGTAATGTAGGCTCACAAGCCCCAAAAGATGTGTCACACACCCTCATTGATGGATATAAAATGGAGAGAGATGATGCTCATTTCATCATCATCTCATCACACACATTTGTCCTCTTCTGATTGGTTTGTACAACCTTTGGAGGCTTCTCTCTCTCTCCCACGTGTGAAACAGGCTGCTGAAGTTTTCAGACTGTTTTAGGGCTTTCTGGACAATGTTGACCAACGTTGATTTTGGCTCAACCCTCATGCAATGACTGTGTTTTTTGCTCCCACGTGTGAAACAGGTTGCTGAAGTTTTCAAACTGTTTTAGGGCTTTCTGGGCAATGTTGACCAACGTTGATTTTGGGTCAACCCTCATGCAGTGACTGTGTTTTCTGCCTAGAAAATCCGATTTAGGCAAGCCACATTGGAGGGCACAGAAATCGAGGAAATTTGTTGACTTTGACCACAACACTTTGACCGCAGCATTGACCGCAGTTGACTGTGTTTGACCGCACGAAATTGATTTGCGTTGACTAGTTTTGAGGGTGGTTTTGTGGGTTGTGTGTGACATTCAAGAAAGCCCGAGTTTGACAGAGTTTGACTAAACCTCTTGGAAGTTGAAAGAGTTGGTTTGACCAACAAAAGTCTTTGCTGGCTAGGGCATCCCGTTGACTGCTGTAACAAACATTTCTCTCTATATTTACAGGAAAAGAAGAATTACAAATTCTGATTTATTATATTGTCTTGTATTTTGTCGATCTATTATTATGTTCTATCAACATTTACTTTCATGTTTATGTGATTGCTAATTTGAATTGGGCCTATAAGAAAGATTGAAGTAAATTGCATTAAGCATAGAACATACCATGGTTATCTAAAATTAACAAGGATGTCCAGAAAGGCAGACAACCATCCAGCTCTACTTCCATCGTGAATTTGATCGATTCTGACTGAGAATTTAGGTGGCACAGAAACAGATTAACATCTCGCGACCATGGGGCCATATGACACAAGTATCATCCATAAAGCTCTTCCACTTTTTAGGGTGAAATTTAGCCGAGGCTAAGGCCTTAGTTTCAAAATCTTCCATAAATAAGTTAGCAACTATAGGGGAAAGAGGGGAACCCATAGAAAAACCGGAAGTTTGCTCATAGTACTCACCTTGGAAACTGAAGAAAGTCGAGGTGAGGTAGAGGCCAACTAATTTAGCAGTGTCCTGGTTTGAGATCTGATTAATGACACAAATGGCCTCTTGGATGGAGATTTTGGGCAATGATGCATCCACACTATTTATTCATGAAGATCGATTATTTTTTTCACCTTGTCCTGAGGATGAACCACATTAGCTTGTTCAAAACGTCGACCAAATATAATTATACTAAAAAATCTATATTTTTTTTTATAGTTAATCAAAGAATGCAAACATTATGTATAATTCTCATTAATATTGTTGTCTTAGAAAATATAACTATTGGACATGAAAGAAACAAAAACTTGTCTATTTTCTTTTATAGGAACTCATTTTATTCATAAAGAAATTAAGAGATGGAAATGATAATATTTCACATGGTAAATGTTTCTACTTAATCCAGTTTTCCAATTTTTAGATTAAATGCAAGCATGGCAAGATGACACTTCAACGTATTTAATCCGTATTTTAAAAATACAAAGATTTTGGGAAAAAAATCTATATCCCCAAGACCCCTTTCGCACTATTTTAGAACTTTAAAAATTAGAGTATTTTTTACATCATTTGCAACCACATTATATAATTGGATTTATATGTAAAGTAAAAATGTTTATGAAACTAGCTTTGTAATTCTTATATAATGATATGGAAAAAAGCCCTCACATACGTACATAATGAGTGAAGTGTGATTAATGCCATATGGTGCACCATGTAATATACTTTATATGAAAGCCTTGGTTTTCACTTACCAACTGTGAATGGTTTTCACTTACTTTATATGAAAGCCTTGGTTTTCACTTATTTGCTCTTTCTCCCTCGCACAAAGTTACAAATTAAAATGAAAATTATACTCCTTTTTTTTTTCAAAATTTAAAGTTCTACATTAAATGTTTATGGTTTTTTTTAAACAAAACCTTGAATATATATTGATTTAAAAACATTGTACGAAAGACATAGTGCAACTCATATCATGCATCTTGCTTCTCCATTTTTTCAGGAATATGGATATATTCTAGTTTCTAGTAAGACTATTTCCATTTACATCATCCTACTCTTTATAGTTTCTAGTTTCAAAACTGGACCATGAATAAGCCTTTCAAATAACTCCTAAGACAAACTAAAATTTGCAAAACATCTTGATTGATTACATGTCCATTTAAAGGTATGGAACCCCTTCTCCTTTTCCAGCTTCCTCGGTACCATTAAAGCTTGTATTGCTTCCATTTCTTGAGCCTTCTCCCACATTCTATGCATGTATGCAAGCTTCTCCACTATCTTCAGATCCGACCTCTGCAATATATTTCCATGCTGACTGCTGAACAATTTCTCATTGAGCATTCTAAAATACAACCCTCCCATATGAATGTTAAAGTGTATTGTCTACTTTCTACTCATTCCGACTTTCCCTCACATCACAACAATAGTCTGAACTACCCCTGGCAGATACAACATGGTCTTTACTCTAGGATCCATATCAACATTTGGACGTTCTTTTCTTCCATTGGTTTTTTGGAATTCCCTCAGACAAAATTTCACTTGAGATTGCGAATAAACTTTCGCTTCAAATCCAGTAAATAAAATTAGGAGCAAAAATTCCTAGCTTGGTATGTTCAGTCCCCAACAATATAGTTAACCAATAAATGCCTTTAATTTCGTATTGGCAAATTATTGTTGATTCCCAATCAATGGCCCAATCCGACTTGATTTCACCATGGCTCACCTAAGCATCAATATAGGCTTGAAACTTTTCAATTAACCATGAGGACAAACATATCACATCACTCTCAAATGAAAAAGTGCGATAACATATACATTGTAAACTCAAAGTCAGAACAACAATTACGGAGTCCTTCTTTGAGAGAAGGAATTTGTTCCTTCCATTTCTATATTATGACTACAAAGACCAACATGATGATTTTTTCTCATGTTGATCTGCTGACATATCAACCAGACAACAAGTTTTGTGTGACTACAACTCAAATGATGATTTTTTCTCATGTTGATCTTCTGACCTATCAACCAGACAACAAGTTTTGTGTGACTACAACTCAAATGATGATTTTTTCTCATGTTGATCTTCTGACATATCAACCAGACAAGAAGTTTTGTGTGACTACAACTCAAACTTAACAATAGAGAATACACATTGGAATTGAGTGCAATTTGACTTCAACAATAGCTTTCTCCAAAAGGATATCCTCATGGATTCCCAGGTCATAATCTCTCGTACTTTGTCTACAAACTAGTTACACGAAATAAAGAGAGACTGAAAACAGTTTTGTGTGACTACAACTCAAATGATGATTTTTTCGCATGTTGATCTTCTGACATATCAACCAGACAACAAGTTTTGTGTGACTACAACTCAAACTTAACAATAGAGAATACACATTGGAATTGAGTGCAATTTGACTTCACAATAGCTTTCTCCAAAAGGATATCCTCATGGATTCCCAGATCATAATCTCTCGTACTTTGTCTACAAACTAGTTACACGAAATAAAGAGAGACTGAAAACTGCAATCAATGGCACCACGCCCGGTGAAATCTATCCAAGGAAGGATTCTGACTTTTCCTATACCAAATTTGATGAATAGAATTAAGAAAGAGGCCCTGGAATACATTTTGTCTTAACAAAAATCTAGGTGTGTTGATGATCCACCACCCATTCCAAACACAAACCTATATAATCCTTGGAGTGTGTCTTGGATCCTTCCATCCTATGCTAGATACAAATGCCTTGTTCCTTTTTCAATATTGATCAATTATACCAGTAAGTGTATATGCATGTTTTCATTTTTTTTTCCAATGAAAAATTGCAACTTCCTATTCATAAAAACAAAAAGTTACATTTGCAGATGCACAATTGCATTCATATATTGTCCTTAAGAACCATTGTATGTGCTTGAAGCACAGGGCTACAATGGAAGTAAAAAAAAGCAAAAAAAAAATTACCCAGTTAAAACCAGATTTTACTTTTTACCTTTTTCTTTTGAATTTTGTGCCAAACCCCAGAGTTTGGAGAGGCCATAACAATGGCTAAATCTTCTCCTTCTGATTTTTTTTGGCACTTCATTGTCTGAGTCTGAGCTCTCTGAGACATGTGTTCGCTTTGTTCCAGCAGTTCCTTGGCTTTCACTCTTTTCTCGATGATGATTATCAGGACTTGGCATGTTCAGGTTGTCCCTTATGTGTCTGCTCTCCCTCAGTGTGGGAACCTTGTTGATTATGCACCTCTGGTTGTTGCTAAATATCATCTTTTTCTTCTTCTTCATCATCTGAAAGAGGAGGTTCTGGAAATTGATAACCCTTTGGATTTGGTGGTCTCTTCTTTACCCTTTTTTTCTTGTGGACATGAATTTTGCAAGTTCCCCTGTCTGATGGCATATCAGACACCTAAAAACACTGTTTTCAAAATATAACCATTGTGTCCACTTAAATTATTGGGGAATCAAATGGATGTCGCCTGGTATACCTTTGCTCAAGTCTATCTCCATCCGTATAGGGAAAAAGTAAAGATACCTATGTCCATTCTTTTCCAATCCATCTTTAGGAATCTTCCCAATGTGTTCCCAATGCCTTCGAGAAATTGATGATGCCAAAAGGGGAGGGGGACATTATGTAACCTTACCCATACTGGCATCTTGTAACTACTATTGATGTGGCATCGAAACCATGAAACCATGGAGCGACAAAAAGACCCACCCTTCCCCAAAACCATGGTCCTTCATTTACAACATAATTCATATCTTGTTAGATCTACGACTTTTGTGATCCATAATGTAGATGAATGTCGTTTGGATTAATCACATCATTAGGACTATAAGATGATTAATCCAAAAGACATTCATACGGATAATTATCGCAATTTTTGGTCCAGTTGAAGTGGATCCATTGATGGAGATCATCTGAACTGGACAAGAAACCATTAAAATGACGTATAATAGGCTTGTAAAACAATGAAGAGACCACTTACTTCAAACAATTTAATTAACAGATCTGAAGCTTTCTCCATCTTCTCCACTAAATAAGGACCTGAGATTGTTTATCTATTGTGGTAGTTTTCCCTCTCTGTGTCCTTAAACAAAGCTGGACCTTTGGCGGATGATGATGATTTTTTCATTCCATGGGCTCCGCCTTCAACCTAAAAAAATGTATTAATCGTAGAATTTCGCTCGATGCCATAATCTCTCAGATTGATGGCATCTTGTAGTGATTTTCCCTTAAAAACCAGATTCTGGATGTTGGCCGGGATACCCAGTTTTGCATGCACCTTTGTTTCTAACTCTGATACCAGATCTACTGGACGAACCTCTATAAGGATTGAGTTTCCATTTAGATCATTAAAAAAGATTTGGAACCCCTCTTCGTGGGCTTGATCTGAATCTTGATATTTACAACTCTAATCTAGAGGGAAAGTGACCCTTATTGTAGATCTGGGACGATGCCTGGATCCTCCCAACTGGATCCAAATCTACGAGAGAATAAATATGGGGATCCAAATTCCACCTACTCCATGCATCTTTCGTGCTCTGATTTGATCTCGCCTCTATTGCCAATAAACAGGCAGGCGATAGATCCAAAGTCGAAGATTTGGATCCGATATCCATAGTATGGTTCCAAAGCCCTGCCTCCCGTTCTGCTTCAATAATCCAAGCTTAATCTGACCGCCCATGCGAGCCCACCGTCATATTCCGCGGATCTGTTCCGGAGCTCGACTGTGTAGGCGAAATCTTGAATATTTACGATAACCCCATCCGATTATATCCTCTCATATATATTTTCTAACCACAAATTGCTGAGATATGCAAGTCTAAAGCCTTCATTGTTATTTGACACTTCTCTCCTTTTAGATTATGTTGGTCCCCATGTAACCTAATCAATACTTCCCCAATGATTCTCGATGCTGTTTAGTCAATCCTCTGGCATACGAAATGAATTATGAATTCCAATTTCTTTCCAATTTTTTCACTCAACAATAATAATGAGAATATGTAGCATTGATTTCTTGGCATTGTCTTTTCAACGATGGGATTGTTGGAAGGTTGGCCCAGCTCATCATCAATTTGAATAAGAAAATGATTGAAATGCAAAAGGCGAAAAACAAGGAACTCATAGTCCCATAAATGATTTTTAGTCTTGTGAACTTTAAAATCTCATTTCATTTCATAAGTAGTTTCTTGGAAGGATCAAAATTCTCTTTCCTCAAAGCAACACAAGACTCAAGAAGTTTCGAGAATGTTAAATGCCCTCCTCGCCACATGTTGACTTGTGTGCTTGTCCCTTTTTCCCTTGTAATTGTGATGGCCACTCCCTAGGCTTGAGGAGGGCCTCTTTGTTTCAATACAACTTTTCATTGAATCTAAGGTAGGGGGAATACCCCCTTACTCCCCTTCACTACAATTCCCCTTTATTCATGGTGGTTCCCAAATTTTCCATTTGGTCCACTACTAAGTTTGGGTCCCTTAAAACATGAAAACATTTTTTGACAATCATATGGTTGTAGAGTCTTTGTATTCTTTGAAAGAGATTTCTCAACCTCAAGTTTAGAGGAAGATATCCAACAAATAAATGATATATTAGAGTTTCAGAATCCCTAATGATCAACACTTCCTAAGCTCCCAATTTTATCAATTGAACCAGACTTAGATGCATTGCATCTGGTTTTTCCATATTATTCATACTTGCGCCCAAGCCTCAGGTGAATCTACATTCAACTTTTGTCAGAGAGTGATAAATCACCCCCCCCCGTGCTCCTACCACCCCTGGGTTTCCTTTCGATGCTCTGTCAAAAAATATAATGAATTTTGTTTGAGCTGAGGTCCACTTGGGAAATTTTCCCTCGACCAATCTGAGTTTCCATTTTTCCTTTGGAAAGGAGTTATTTGACTCACCTTTAACTACGTTAAGGTCCCTCATCCAAAGTTGTTCTATCTCATCGAGCTCATCACTTTCTTAGACTCTATTTTCCTTTGCATTGAAAATTTCCCCCAATTATTTGCATGTTATCCCCTTGTTCCTCCAGGAAAATCGCCTTGTTCATGACA
Organism: Pinus albicaulis; assembly: GCA_034641835.2. Lineage (NCBI taxonomy): Eukaryota > Viridiplantae > Streptophyta > Pinopsida > Pinales > Pinaceae > Pinus > Pinus albicaulis. The sequence continues at coordinate 340,333,058 of CM076570.1, read as the reverse complement.
AGCCATATCTTCCAACATACATTTTTTGGAAGATATACTCACTCTCCCTTGAAGATATTTTTTCCTTTAAAGGTTCCTTGATAGGTTCTCTCCAAATAACCCAACAATTCTTGAATTTGAGAGGGCCATGTAACTCTTCACTAAATATTGGAAATAATGATTTCCCATATTGATCTACTGTAATGGTAGCAAAGGAAAATATGATCTATGTACTCTTGTTCTTGATTGCACATAACACACCATGAGGGCCCCAAAATTCCTCTTTTTAATAAGTTTTCTGTAATGAGGATTCTTTTATGCACAAAAGCACAACCAAAGATACTAAACTTGGGAAAAGAGTTAGGACACCAATTTTTTATCCACAACTTGTTGGTCATGGGATGAGCTCTAGAGAGGAGAAGGAATTCATAACCTTTTTGAACCATATATTATTCCCTCCCCCAACCTCTTGTATCCTTTTGTTGGATATAGATTGGAGTGTTTCTTGCTAACTGAGCTTCCATAGATCTACGCGTGCCATGCAAGGGAAGAGGGACTTCTCCCCAATTCCATCCCACCCATCGGCCAAATTAGGACAAAAAAGAGACATCATATAATATTAGTTTCCCTTGATTGCTAAGACATTCACACAATGGCCTTAGTGAAGCATAACGACCCAATGGTGGAGTGCCAAAAATACCCGCCTTCCAAAGATCAATATTTTTTCCATTTCCAGGGATCCATATTAATTTATTTTTAATGAGAGAGATTGAATCTACCAACATTTTCCAAATGTATGATCCTCCTCTTATTGAGGGGATGCTAATGATACTTGATTCCCTTATTCCCCTTAAATATTTCTTGTGAAGGACATGTTTCCACCAATCATTTGTGCTAGTGACCAACAACCACACCATCTTTGCTCCTAGTGTTAGAGTCGGTCTCTTCATCCCTCCGTCAGAGATCAAAATCTCTTTTGTTGCATTTCATTTTAGGTGTCTCATTCAGTCCAGTCAGCTGCATTCCATTAGGAGCATGGATCATCTGACGGAAGGGTCTTTTCTCTCATATTCCTCATGTCTTGTACCTGCTGGTCCAGGTCTGTTCATCAAAGTTCATCGAGATCATTTACAGTCATTCCCAGTCATGTTTGGTCTCTTGGTCAGCAAATAGTCATTTTAGGGTTTTAAACCTCATTAGGTCTAGGGTTTCGCAAATTTAGTCTTTAGAATGTCTAATAATGTCAGCAGGCACATGAGGGAGGTTCAAAATAAGTTTTCATGGCAAAAATTTCATCGTCATAATGATTGATCATGACTTTTCTTCAAAACTATGTTTTGAAGAAAAATCGTTAATTTCATCATTTGTAATAAATGTAATGTAATTTTCAAAGTTTTAGTTGTCAAGTTCTTCAGGCGCAGCCCTGGTCGCCTTTGCTAGGATCTCATGCCAGCTATCCCTGCAAAACATAGACAAGAATTTCATCATCAGTTCAAAAATCAGAGGAAACAAGAAAAACAGAGTTATGTGAAAAGTGCCAAAGTCTGCAACATTATAAAAGTGGGTTATTTCAAATCAAAAAATCAAAGTCCAGGCCATAAAAGATATTTTTGGTGTTTAAACAATTCATTTGCACGCAAGGGTTATCAAAGAGCAAAGAGAAAAATCATGGAGGGCGAAGTCAGAGTTTGGAGGCCGAGCTGTTAGTGAATTTAGGGTCACGGCGCACAGGAGGAAGGTCGCGGCGCACATAGCAGTCGCGGCGCATAGAGCCGCCCATCACTGTGTTATTTTGAATGTGCGTGGCGCATACACTAGGCGCAGCGCACTGGGTTGTGCGCGCGGCGCACTGGGCCGACACTCAAGTTTTCTCATTGCCTCCAATAAATTCCAAATTTCTTGGTCCTATTTGCTTCATGTAAGTTCAAATCGTCTTGCTATTGCCATTGATCAATGTTTGGTCTTGTTGGAAAGATTGGTTTGGAGAATTTGAATATCAAACTTTAAACCCTATTCTCTTATTAAATATTTGCTCCTTAGGGTTTGGATTTCAAGTTTTAAAATTTGATTTTGGTGCCAAGTACTTCAAAGCCTATTCCCCACCTGTGGTTCCTTTCCCCCTCACTGTCACACTATCATCAATAGTCCCTCCCTATTCCCTTATATCCCAATTCATTTCCCATCACTTTCCCTTTCCTATATCACTTATAAAAATTCCCAAAATCCTAAGTTCCCCAAACAGTCAAGTGACTGTCCTCACACTTCAAATTTCACTTGACTGAACCACATTTTTCCCACTGTACTATTTCCCACAATCCCTTCCTACTTGACACATATTTGGCATTGAAACAAAAACAACCAAATTCTCATTTGCATCTCATACAAATCAACATATACTTGGCATAAACCTTGCAACACCATGGAGATTGACACTGATTCATCATATGAACAAGACAATGATTCTACCACTGAGCTACATGCATCGAGAAGGCCTCGTAAAGGTGGCAAACATGTGAGAGAAGAGCCCACCTCATTGACTCAATTGCAGGCCTGCCCACTTTCCATGGCATGTTTTCGAGAGTAGTCATGCTATCAGTACTGTGAGATGATTGCTCGGATTCAGCATCATCAGGAGTTGGCTCGTTTGTTTGTTTTACATTTGCATGATGGTCAGGTAACTCTTGCTGGTGTAAATTTCACCTTGACACTGGAAGCCATTTCTTAAGCAACAGAAATACCAAATGTAGGTGAAGAGTGGAACAAGAGACATCAGGTGGAAAGAGTGCATTATGAACCATACATCAGGCCTAGCTATGTGAGACAGCTCGGCAGGGTATTCCCATTTCGATTTCTGAAGGAATCTTATGCGCCTTTGATGAGACTCATTATCAGATACTTCAGTTGTGAGGGCCGGTTCTCACGCCTCTATGCCTACCACATCAGGTTATTGATGCATTTCACGAGAGTGAGGATGATGAACATACCTTATTTCATGTGCCGCAACATCGAGCGAATGACCACTCTTGTGTAGAAGAAGACTCCCGAGCAGCAGTACAACAATATTTATCACTATGCACTCATCAAGATCGTTGTTGTACATTAGCTTGGATTGCAGGGCATTGCATGGGAAGATTTCATTTCCTGTGACTTCTTCACAGCCCCTCAGCCTCCTCCGGAGATTGCCCATGATGCAGGTGAACCTTCACATCAGTTTGAAGGTCACGAGACAGAGCCTATCAGTGTGCCAGTGTTTGTTACTTATCAGAGAGGCACCAGAGCATTATTTGCAGCATCCCGACGAGTACTATCTCCACCCGGGGTGGAAGGGGTCTCGTTGCCGTCATCAGCAGGACATGTATAGGTACAAGACATAGGTAAGAGGCCTATGCAGGATGAGGGCTCTTCAGGAGGCCATGATACTGATTTCATATTGATTGATGAGGATTTGAGCTCTCCAAGCTCAAAATTGAGAGAGATCATTCAGGAGCAGAAGGCTGAGATCGACACATTGACCAACAAGTTGCAGAGAGATCAATGGATCATAAAATATCTGGAGCAGCAGAACAAACAGTTGGAGGATCAGCAGACGATCATGTAGTTGCAAAACATCCGTGAGAATCGGCAAGCTGCCCGAAGAAGCCCAACCGAGATGAAACCCATTGAGCGGGAGATTGAGGCTAATAGAGAGACTTGGCTTGAGAGGGTCAACATTCATCTTGAGAAGCTGTTGGAGAAGGCAAAAAAGGAGAAGAACATGCTCAGACACATGAAGAACCATTATTGGGCACGCAATCATGTTTGCAAAGCGAGGATCAAAATCCTGAAGGCAAGGCTAAGAAGGGCACTAAAGCGTCGCAAAAGGCATGATAGGCTCCAAATTTTGGCCAAAGCTTCTTTGGCCCAGCATAGTGCTTGATGAGGGACATTCAGCCCAAATTTCAAGAAATTTGGGAAAATTTTTGTCAATTTTGAATTTTTGTACCTAAAAACAAATTTTCCTGCCTGACGTGTAACGCCACTTGGCGCGCGCTTATAATTGGCAGCTCTTCTGGAGGAAAAATTTGCATTTTTGGATTTTTCATCAAAATTTATGCATGCTTATGGATTACCTAAGGATTTCATCAAGTTCTGGGTTACCTAAAGGGTCAAAAACACCCTAAAAATGGCCTTTCTGCCACTTTTTGCACACACAGGAAGTAGTGTTGGGAGCTTGGATTTTTGGAGGGGAAAATGGCAACCAAATCCAGAAATTCCACTTGGGTTGGAAAGTAGACAGGTAGGGCTTTCCAACAAGCTATCGTGCACTCAATTTGGACTTTGGGAAGGCCCTCAAAATCAGCTCCAAACTTGTACTACGCATAGAGATTCCAGGCGCGGCGCATACAGGAATTTGGCCTATTTTTCACTCAACAGCTCAGAATTTCGCCTAGTTTTGGCCAGTTTGACTTTTTCATGTAACTCTTGATGTACCTTGATGTAATTTCATGATCATGATGTAATTTTGGCACATTTTTACTCATTCTAGAAGATTCATTCACCAAAAGGTGAAATGTAAGTGAATGGATCAGTTTCCTAGCATATAGAGGCAAGTTGTTTTCATTGCCTATTTTCTAGTTCCTAGTTTAGATATGGTTGAAACAACTCCTAGAATGATGAGCTCGACCCCTAGAGGCATGGGGAGGAGTTAGACTTATATATATGATGTATTTTCTCAGTCATTTTCATGGTTGGACACTTGGGATTGCTTGGCACTTCATTGTACATTTCATCTCTGCAATTTTGGCAAAGGAATAGACCAGGGTTTGCAGCACTCTTTGGGATCCATGTGGCTCTGTGTTTTTATGGTGTGTTTCTCTATGTAATTGTAAGTTCACTGATGTTTATGTGTATCATTTTCCCTTCTCTTTTCTTCTTAAATTAAACAAATCAGTGTTAAAGGTGGAATTCATTAGCTTGCTTTGCTCTGCCTTCAGTTTTGTTTAATTTTCAATGTTTTCATCTGTTTGAGGAGGACTCTTGAGACCCTATTTCCCTCTTCATCTCCTCACCGGTCTGATCCATCCATTCATTCAATCTAAAACATCAAAACAATTGCCTTCCTTTCCCCAATCAGAACTCTACAAAAACTAGGCCTTATCCTCGCACCCAAAACTGCCTTTCCCTTTGATCCAACAAAAACCCCCAAAAACACAATCAAACTCCTTCACTTATATACCTAGCCTAAAATTAGTTTTTATTTCAAGTCATCTCAAGCCCTATTGATTATTTTTGCTGAGATTGACCCGGAGAGAACCCTCTCCTGTTCTGGTAGGGCTAGCTACCAGACTGAGCGTGGTTTGATGTTACCCTGAACTCTGTCTTCTTTCAGCCTGAGGTAGATTTAGGCAATAACATAGTGGCGACCATACTGGGGAAGAAAATGGTTTACTTGTTGGTGTTATTTGTTTTATAAGCTACAGACGAAGCCTGAAGTTATGCCAGGTAGCCTTCGAAACGCTCTTGCTTTGCATTAGCGAAAGTAGATAAACGTTGCTTCAGTCAATCTCTGGTCTAGCTTGTGAACGTGACACTTGACTTGTAAATTGCCCCAGTATAACAGATCGTTTTGGACTTTTGGGTGATGAGTCTAGAATTTGATAGGCTGAAAAGGTTGGTTTTGTCCCTTTGATTTTGAAATTAATCCAACACACTAGCTTCTAGAAGACATACTAGAGCAAATCCGGATCCCGATCCACCTCTAGTGTATGAGAATCCTAATCTGATTTCAAGAATCCTTTGTCGAGAAATTCCCGTGATTCCTCTATTCAAATCTCATTCATGTCCCCCTGTCTTTGAATATCTTGAAGATCTAGAGTTTGACGAGCAATTTGAGTTGTCGTTGTTTGAAACTAAGTCTGAAAGTGCGATTGGTTCTACTGTCATAAATCCTGAGTTTATCGAGTATCTTGAAATTGAACAGGCTAATAGATCCATCGACAGTTACATTTTGAATATTCAAAATTCCATTGTGGCAACAAACATTCCTGAGTTTATAGAATCTGCATCTGAAACTCTTGGGCCATCAGCAGTTACTTCCGATTCACAAGTTCATACCCAGCCTCCTTTCACTCCTACCATCCCCGTGCAACCATCTATTTTTGATCAACAATCTACAGTAGTATCGCCTCCATCCACACCACATACACCTCATACATCTACTGCTCCTACTCCACCTGTTTCTCCAAGACAGATTATAAATCCACCAAGAGCAATGGCTGCTCGATTCGCACCCCTTGTCTTGCCTCAAAACTTGGATGCCATGCCCGCTGATTATCAAAGTAAGATCCCATTGTTTGATGGCACTCCTCAAAATGTCACTGCTCAGCAGCATATTGATAGAATGGAAAACTTCTTCGATCTTCATGAAATTGATGAAGAAAATGTGACCATGAGATTGTTTGTGCAAACTTTTGGTGGTGAAGTGAGAAAATGGTTCAGAGCTTTGCAGCCTAGAAGTATTTCTACATTGGCCGAGCTTCAGAGACAATTTTTAGATCGGTGGGAAGTAAAGAAAGATCCTCTTCAGATCACTTCTGAATATACCAAGATCAAGCGCAACATAGGTGAGTCAGTCCAAGACTATTGTATCAGATTCAATGCAGTTTATAATGCAATTCCTGATGATTTAAGGCCATCTAGGAAGTCAGCTTTGCTAAAATTTCCGAATGGTTTTGATCCAGACATGGCCTATCAACTACAAGAAAGAGATCTGGCCACTTTGGAGGAGATGCAGAAAATTGCAGTAAGTGTTGAAGCTAATTTGAATGACAAGAGAGCTATATTGAGAGCAGAAAAGAAAGTCGCAATAAAGGAAGAAGCTTCTACTTCAGATCAAGTACTTCGCAAGGTGGAAAAGATGATTGAAAGACTGACACTTGATAAGCCTGAACCACAGATCAGAAATCCTAACTTCCGTGGACAACAACAACCACAATTCCGGATCAAACAACGAGAGCAGCGAGCACAAGAACCGCCGGCACAACAGTAGGTAAAAACTCCTTTACAGTAGAATTTTGTTGGCCCAGAATCAGATGATGAAGACAATGTAATCGGAGAAGAAAATCACTTCTTTACACCTGATGATATGCCAACCTTTATCACTGAGGATGACGAGTATGCAGAAAATTCAGCTGAACAAAAGGATGAGGATTTTATCTTGGCAAATGACACGGCTCTTGAAGAAGAGTCAGATGAGTATAAGATAGGTTATATGAATGCTTTGTCTGCCCAGCAACGAAAATATTCACTTAGAAATAGAGATGTGCCTATCAACCCAATCCAAAAAAGAAAGGAAGTTTCAACACCAAATAATGATGCACCCATTGCACAGAAGAAGGGAAAAGATGTAGCTAATCCTTCTACTAGCAAGTCTCCATCAGCAAATGAAAGATCTAATCAGCCAATTGTATCGAGGGAGAAAGTTGAAAAGAAGGATGCTCTAGTAAAAGAGGTAGAAAAAGCTTCAGTCTTTAACTTAGAGAGTGAAATTGCTAAGTTAAAAGTTTCCATTCCTTTGACTGAGTTGATGAGAAATAGTAGCTACAAGGGTCAAGTATCTAAAATTTTGAATTTCGATCCAATGTCTGATATGGTGAATGTGGAGGATGATCAACCTGAGTTGATATTTGGTCCAGCATTGGATGGTGAGTCTCCCGATAGTGATGTGCCTCCTTTTTATATCAGCCTTAGATTGCATGATTTTGTGTTGCATAATGCCATGTTTGATTATGGAGCTTCTCATAATCTCATGCCGAGGGCAATCATGGAGAAATTGGGATTGGACATCACTAGGAAATATCATGATCTTTATTCTTTCGATTCCAGTACAGTAAGATGCATCGGGCTCATCAAAGATTTGGTGGTTAGTTTAGATCAGATTCCAACTAAGAACGTTTTGATGGATGTGGTTGTGGCAGATATTCCTCCTAGATTTGGCATGCTTCTTTCCAGATCTTGGGGAGCGAAGTTGAAGGGAACATTACAGCTTGATTTATCCTATGCTACCATTCCTGTGTTCGGTCAGATGAGAAGATTATATCGGGGGCAAAAAATGAAGTATATGATCACCAGCAAGGAGAAACTGGTAAATCATCCGATAAATTATGTACATACAGATTTAGAGTCTTTTGTTTTGTATTCAGATAGTTTCAATGATGTAAATAGTCAGTTAGTTGAAGCAGAGGACATTCCGGAGATCACAGAAAATTTCAGAGAAGTTTTGATGAAAGAAAGGCAAGAACTTGAGACTTCCGTTGAGCAATCAACCTTCCAACAACAGCAGAAAGTTGACGGACAACAAGTAGAAATAATAGAGCAAACACAATTTCAGCACTTGGAAGAAGATGAAGATGGTTTATGGACTATGGATTTCGATGGTGCAGTTGGGAGTGATGGTGCTGGAATTGGTATTTGGGTACGCAACCCTTTTTCCGCCCCAAACAAGGTACCAAATAATGTAAGGGTCTGCTCTTATAAATTAGCTTTTGATTGTTCGAATAATGAAGCAGAATATGAAGCTTTGATTGCTGGCCTGAAAATTCTTAGAAAGTTGAATGCTAAGAGGATTGCATTGTATGGCAACTCCGAGTTGGTAATTAAGCAAGTGAAGGGTGAATTTCAAGCTAAGCATCCTCAAATGCGGGCTTACCAAAATGTTGTTCTTGATATCTTGAAATTGTTTTCAGACTATACTTTGAATTGTATCCCTCGTATTCAAAATGGTATTGCAGATGCTCTTGCTAAGGCAGCAAGTAATTTGAATATTCCAATGAATTCAAGTAACAAGTTTTAAATCCATGTGAAACATCGTCCAATTGTCTCGGACAATCAAAGGTATTGGCAAGTATTCCAAGATGATGATGAGATTGATGAATTTCTGCAAAACGAAGGCAAATTCAAAGAGACTTCAATTGACATGGAACATGATGATGGTGAGGCTGATGTGCAAATAAATCAGATGGAAGTATTACAACTGAAGGATAATGTCATTCCTAAGGGTTTGATACCTTTAGAAGAGCTCTTTGATCAAGATGACGTAGCTAGAAAACCAACCTTGCGGCCAACCGAAAAGGGAGTTGAAGACGTGAACATTGGGTTAGCTGAGAATCCAAAGATGGTGAAGTTGTCCAAAGCCTTGCCACCGGAGGTAAAAGCAAAATATGTTAGTTTGTTGTCTTCTTTTGCTGATGTATTTGCTTGGGACTATTCAGATTTGAAGACGTATGATACAAATATAATTCAACACACCATTCCTATCAAGCCAAATCAAAAGCCCTTCAGGCAGAAGTTGAGAAGGATAAATCCGAAGTTGCTAACCTCAATTGAGAAGGAGGTGAATCGATTATACAAGGCTGGTATCATTGTTCCTATAAGATTTTCTGATTGGATTTCCAATTTGGTGCCCGTTCGCAAGAAGACAGGTGAGATTCGTTTGTGCATTTATTTTAGGAATCTGAACAAGGTTTCTTTGAAAGACAATTATCCATTGCCCAAAATGGATCACATATTGTAGCGAGTAGTTGGAGCATATCGTATGTCACTACTCGATGGTTATTCCAGGTATAACCAAATTCTGTTCCATGAGGATGATAGAGACAAAACAACATTCACCACTCAGTGGGGAACTTTCCATTATGCTAAAATGCCTTTCGGTTTGAAGAATGCTGGTGCGACATTTCAGCGCGCAATGGATATGGCATTTGCAAATGAGAAAGATGTTTTCCTAGTTGTGTATCTTGATGATTTGACAGTCTTTTCCAATTCTGATGAAGAGCACCTTTACCATTTGAAGATTGTTTTTCAGCGATGTAGAAAGTATGGTGTGTCACTCAATCCGAAGAAGAGTTTGTTTGCCATGGATGAGGGCAAACTTCTTGGTCATATTATCTCAAAAGATGGCATCCGTATTGACCCAGCACGAGTTGAAGCTATTCAGAAAATTGATCTTCCCTGGAGTAAGAAGGAGATTCAATCTTTCAATGGTAAGATGAATTTTTTACGCCACTTTGTGCCTAACCTTGCTGAACATTTAAGAGAGATTACAAACATGCTTAAGAAAGACAATGCAGTGAAGTGGACTGAGGAGGCGGTAAAGTCTTTCAATATAGTGAAATTGGTTCTTTCTTCAGCTCCTGTTTTGATTAGCCCGGATTACACTCAGGGTTTTATTTTGCTTTCATTTGCTTCGGAGCATACTATGGCAACAATATTAATGCAGAAAAGAGATGGGCATGAAAAACCAATTGCTTTTTTCAGCCGTACCATAACAGATGAAACCTTGAAATATAACATAATTGAAAAGCAAGCTCTTGCTCTTGTGAAGGCGTTGAAAGATTTTCGAGTATATATTCTGCATTCTCATATTATTGCTTATGTTCCTAACGCTTCTGTTAAGGATGTTTTAGTGCAAACAGATCCGGATGGGAGACGGGGCAAATGGATTGCAGCCTTGTTGGAGTATGATGTGGAGATAAAGCCCACAAAACTTATCAAAGGACAAGGGCTGGCAAAGCTAATGGCTGAGTCGAATTTGCATGCCTTGGACATCAATCTTATTGCTGCTATGTCTGAGGAGAATGAGGATAGTTCATCAGTTCAGGTATCATAAATCTTTGTGCTTTCTCCTTGGTATTCAGATATTGTATATGTGCTTCAAAATTTGTCACCACCGCCCGGCATGGCTAGAAACAAAAGTAGAACTCTGAAATTGAAAGCTGCTAAGTTTTGTGTTCTGAATAATTCACTTTATTGGAAAGATCCCGATGGTGTTTTGCTGAACTGTTTGGTGGAAGAAGAAGCAAAGCAGGTTATGGAGGATTTTCACAAAGGAGATTGCATGGGTCACCTTTTTTGGAAAACAACGGCCAATAAGATTTTGAGAGCGGGATATTATTGGCCAACACTTTTTGCTTATGTGTATAAGACTGTCAAAATCTGTCACGAATGTCAAATTTTTGAAGGGAGGCAAAAATTGCAGCCTTTGCCGCTTAAGCCCATTGAGGTAAGTTCTCCTTTTCAGCATTGGGGTTTGGATTTCATTGGTGAGATCCATCCTGCTTCTTCAGGTCAACAGAGATGGATCCTCACAGCGACAGATTATTTCACGAAATGGATTGAGGCAATTCCCACCAGGCAAGCTACGGATTCGGTAATAATTTCTTTCCTTGAGAATAACATTTTGTCTCGTTTCGGTTGCCCGAATAAGTTAATCACTGATAACGCAACAGCTTTCAAATCAAAAAGGATGATTGAGTTTTGTGACAAGTATCATATCATTTTGGGACACTCAACTGCTTATCATCCGCAAGGCAACAGATTGGCGGAGTCTTCCAACAAATCTTTGGTCAACATCATTAAAAAGTTGCTGGAAATAAACAAGAAAAGTTGGCATAAGAAGTTAGTCAATGCACTTTGGGCAGATCGAGTGAGTCAGAAGAAATCCATTGGTATGTCCCCTTTTGAGTTAGTTTATGGAGTTGATACAGTGTTTCCTACCTCTCTCGTAGTTCCAGTGGTCAAACTTCTACAGGAAGCTGGCAGTGAAGATGATCATATGCAAAGAAGAATAAATCAAATGATCCATTTGCACCAGACGAGAGAAGATGTTTTTCAAAACACATTCAAGCTGCAGGAGAGAATTAAGAAAATCTATGACAGAAAAGCAAAGGCGGACAAATTTCAATTGGAAGAAGTGGTGCTGAAATGGGATGCAAGAAATGAGGAAAAGGGTAAGCACGGTAAGTTTGAAAATCTCTGGAAAGGACCCTTTAAAATTGCTGCATATCGGGGTCAGAATGCTTTTCTTCTGAAGGAGATGAATGGGGAAGATTGTCCAGGAGGGCCGGTCAATGGTCGGCTGCTCAAGCGGTATCATTTCTGAGATGTTTTCTGTTGTTTACATTGTCATTGTACATACCATTTATTTCAATTTCATTGCAAGTGTGTGTTGTGATCTTTTCTTCAGTTTGGGGCCCGAAGTGAAGGCTATAAATTTGAAGATTGATTTAAGCTTTGGTTTGAGTTTGTTGAGTCACATTTTTCATTCATTTCAGTTTCAAAATTGAGTCAATTTGAGTCAAATTTTCAGTCAATAAATGATTCAAGAGTCTTGTGTTGATTTTTTGAAGTTATGGATTCCATAGCCCAATTGACGAAGGCACTGCCTACTCTCCCAAAAATTTGTAGTTCTTGGCACCTCCAAGGAGCCACCATCCCCATTGGAGCCAATGTTAGAGTCAGTCTCTTCATCCCTCCGTCAGAGATCAAAATCTCTTTTGTTGCATTTCATTTTAGGTGTCTCATTCAGTCCAGTCAGCTGCATTCCATTAGGAGCATGGATCATTTGACGGAAGGGTCTTTTCTCTCATATCCCTCATGTCTTGTACCTGCTGGTCCAGGTCTATTCATCAAAGTTCATCGAGATCATTTACAGTCATTCCCAGTCATGTTTGGTCTCTTAGTCAGCAAAGAGTCATTTTAGGGTTTTAAACCTCATTAGGTCTAGGGTTTCACAAATTTAGTCTTCATAATGTCTAATAATGTCAGCATGCACATGAGGGAGTTTCGAAATAAGTTTTCATGGCAAAAATTTCATCGTCATAATGATTGATCATGACTTTTCTTCAAAACTCTGTTTTGAAGAAAAAATCATCAATTCCATCCTTTGTAAGAAATGTAATGTAATTTTCAAAGTTTTAGTTGTCAAGTTCTTCAGGCGCAGCCTTGGTCACCTTTGCCAAGATCTCATGCCAGCTATCCCTGCAAAACATAGACAAGAATTTCATCATCAGTTCAAAAATCAGAGGAAACAAGAAAAACAGAGTTATGTGAAAAGTGCCAAAGTCTGCAACATTATAAAAGTGGGTTATTTCAAATCAAAAAATCAAAGTCCAGGCCATAAAAGATATTTTTGGTGTTTAAACAATTCATTTGCATGCAAGGGTTATCAAAGAGCAAAGAGAAAAATCGTGGAGGGCGAAGTCAGAGTTTGGAGGCTGAGCTGTTTGTGAATTCAGGGTTGCGGCGCACAGGAGGAAGGTCGCGGCACACATAGCAGTCGCGGCGCATAGAGCCGCCCATCACCGTGTTATTTTGAACATGCGCGGCGCATACACCAGGCGTGACGCACTGGGTTGTGCGCGCGGCGCACAGGGCCGACACTCAAGTTTTCTCATTGCCTCCAATAAATTCCAAATTTCTCGGTCCTATTTGCTTCATGTAAGTTCAAATCGTATTTCTATTTCCATTGATCAATGTTTGGTCTTGTTGGAAATATTGGTTTGGAGAATTTGAATATCAAACTTTAAACCCTATTCTCTTATTAAAGATTTGCTCCTTAGGGTTTGGATTTCAAGTTTTAAAATTTGATTTTGGTGCCAAGTACTTCAAAGCCTATTCCCCACCTGTGGTTCCTTTCCCCCTCACTGTCACACTATCATCAATAGTCCCTCCCTATTCCCTTATATCCCAATTCATTTCCCATCACTTTCCCTTTCCCATATCGCTTATAAAAATTCCCAAAATCCCAAGTTCCCCAAATAGTCAAGTGACTGTCCTCACACTTCAAATTTCACTTGACTGAACCACATTTTTCCCACTGTACTATTTCCCACAATCCCTTCCTACTTGACACATATTTGGCATTGAAACAAAAACAACCAAATTCTCATTTTCATCTCATACAAATCAACATATACCTGGCATAGACCTTGCAACACCATGGAGACAGATACTGATTCATCATATGAACAAGACAGTGATTCTACCACTGAGCTACATGCACCGAGAAGGCCTCGTAAAGGTGGCAAACATGTGAGAGAAGAGCCCACCTCATTGACTCAATTGCAGGCCTGCCCACTTGCCATGGCATGTTTTCGAGAATAGTCATGCTATCAGTACTGTGAGATGATTGCTTGGATTCAGCATCATCAGGAGTTGGCTCATTTGTTTGTTTTACATTTGCATGATGGTCAGATAACTCTTGCTGGTGTAAATTTCACCTTGACACCGGAAGCCATTTCTCAAGCAACAGGAATACCGAATGTAGGTGAAGAGTGGAACAAGAGACAACAGGTGGACAGAGTGCATTATGAACCATACATCAGGCCTAGCTATGTGAGATAGCTCAGCAGGGTATTCCCATTCCAGTTTCTGAAGGAATCCTATGCGCCTTTGATGAGACTCATTATTAGATGCTTCAGTTGTGATGGCCGGTTATCACGCCTCTATGCATACCACATCAGGTTATTGATGCATTTCACTAGAGTGAGGATGATGAACATTCCTTATTTCATGTGCTGGAACATCGAGAGAATGACCACTCTTTTGCAGAAGAAAACTCTCGAGCAGCAGTACAACAATATTTATCACTATGCACTCATCAAGATCATTGTTGTACATCAGCTTAGATTGCAGGGAATTTCATGGGAGGATTTCATTTCTCGTAATTTCTTCACAGTTCCTTAGGTTCCTTAGGAGGTTGTTCATGATGCAGGTGAACCTTCACATTAGCCTGAAGGTCCCGAGATAGATCCTATCAGTGTGCCAGTGTATGTCACTTATCAGAGAGGCACGAGAGTATTATTTGCAGCAGCCTGACGAGTACTATCTCCACCCAGGGTGGAAGGGGTCTCGTTGCTGTCATCAACAGCACAGGTACAGGACAGAGGTAAGAGGCCGATGTAGGATGAGGGCCTTTTAGGAGGCCATGATACTGATTTCATATTGATTGATGAGGATTTGAGCTCTCCAAGCTCAAAGTTGAGAGAGATCATTCAGAAGCAGAAGGCTGAGATCGACACATTGACCGAAAAGTTGTAGAGAGCTCAATGGATCATAAACTATCTAGAGTAGTGGAACAAACAGTTGGAGGATCAGCAGACGATCATGGAGTTGCAAAACATCCGTGAGAACCAGCAAGCTGCTCGAAGAAGCCCAACCGAGATGACACCTATTGAGCGGGAGATTGAGGTGAGCGGGAGATTGAGGTGATAGAAAGACTTGGCTTGAGAGGGTCAACATTCATCTTGAGAAGGCATTTGGAGAAGAACATGCTCGGACACATGAAGAAGAACCATTATTTGGTGCGACATCATGTTTAGCGAGGATCAAAATCTGAAGGAAAGGCTAAGGAGGGAAAAATGGAAACCAAATCCATAAATTCCACTTGGGTTGGAAAGTTGACAGGCAGGGCTTTCCAACGAGATATCATGAGCTCAATTTTGACTTCGGGAAGGGCCTCAAAATCAGCTCCAAAGTTGTGCTACGCATAGAGATTTTGGGCGCGGCGCATAGAGGATTTTGGCCTATTTTTCACTCAGCAGCTCAGAATTTCACCTAGTTTTGACTGGTTTCACTTTTTCTTGTAACTCTTGATGTACTTTGATGTAATTTCATGATCATAATGTAATTTTGGCACATTTTTACTCATTCTAGAAGATTCATTCACCAAAAGGTGAAATGTAAGTGAATGGATCAGTTTCCTAGCATATAGAGGCAAGTTGTTTCATTGCCTATTTTCTAGTTCCTAGTTTAGATATGGTTGAAACAGCTCCTAGAATGATGAGCTAGACCCCTAGAGGCATGGGGAGGAGTTAGGCTTGTCTATATGATGTATTTTCTCAGTCATTTTCAGGGTTGGACACTTGGGATTGCTTGGCACTTCATTGTACATTTCATCTCTGCAATTTTGGCAAAGGAATAGACCAGGGTTTGCAGCACTCTTTGGGATCCATGTGGCTCTGTGTTTTGATGGTGTGTTTCTATATGTAATTGTAAGTTCATTGATGTTTATGTGTATCATTTTCCCTTCTCTTTTCTTCTTAAATTAAACAAATCAGTGTTAAAGGTGGAATTCATTAGCTTGCTTTGCTCTGCCTTCAGTTTTGTTTAATTTTCCATGTTTTCATCTGTTTGAGGAGGAATCTTGAGACCCTCTTGCCCTCTTCAACTCCTCACCGGTCTGATCCATTCATTCATTCAATATAAAACATCAAAACAATTGCCTTCCTTGCCCCATTCAGAACTCTGCAAAAACTAGGCCTTATCCCCGCACCCAAAACTGCCTTTCCCTTTGATCCAACAAAAACCCCCAAAAACACAATCAAACTCCTTCACTTATATACCTAGCCTAAAATTAGTCTTTATTTCAAGTCATCTCAAGCCCTATTGATTATTTTTGCTGAGATTGACCCGGAGAGAGCCCTCTCCTGATCTGGTAGGGCTAGCTACCAGACTAAGCGTGGTTTGATTACCACAGACTACCTTCTTTCGGCTTTGAGGTAGATTTAGGCGATAAAAACGATCCCCTTATTTCAGATGTATTAACAAGTCTATCTAATTAACAATATATCTGATCAAGTTCTATCTTAAGTTTATACACATTTTACTTCACTATCCTCTAGATACCTGTACAACCACAGAGCAATAATTTTCAAAATGAATAGTTACAAAAACAGTATAGCTACTTATCTGAATCTATAGGTTACTGTTGTGGTCCTCCCAACCTTCAAGAGAGGCGATTACGTCCTCCTCTTGCCCCCGAGATCCAGTACTGGATGGTATGGGTTAACAGTGGAAATTTCTACTATGACCTTAGGATGACCAATCCAGTCAGTACCAGAAATAATTTTCAGGATTTTCTGATTTTTTTTCCACTGATCTCTACCAGCTCTGGAAAATCCACACTCTCCCTTCTAATCCTCACAGAACCCCTACTCCTCACTAGGATAAGTCTTTTATCCTCAGAGGAGTAGGTAACTGTTTCCAACTGTCCCCAACCACTTTCCAGTTCTTGGAAACATTTTACCACCAAATTTTACTTTTCTTATGTTAATTCTCTTAACTGATTCATTATTCATAACTTATTACCAATGAAAATAACCTTTTCAGACAAATAACATTAATTTCAGTATTTTTCCAGAAACCATAAATAAAAATTGTCTTTTAAATAGTTAACACTATTTATCCTTAATGAGGCTATCACAACTTCCCCCTTGGAAGTAACACCGTCCTCGGTGTTTTTACTCTAACTCTGTAAAGAGTTCTGGGTAAACTTTCCGCATAAATTTTTTATCCTCCCAAGTAGCCTCATTCGAGCTGAAGTGCTTCCATTGCACTTTAACCTGGGTGATGGCTCGCTTTCAGAGCATTATTTCCCTTTGGTCAAGTATGTATTGCAGCTCGACCAGGAACTCATCGTCCGGTTCTACCTGAAAAAAACAAGGTTCCATATTAATTCCTTATAAATAATATCTATCTCAAGTTAGGATTTTTATTTTTATCCTACTTGTATATTTTTCCAATGTATTACATTCTTTGCATCATGCACATAACGCTTCAATAGGGACACATGAAACACATTGTGTACTCGAATGTGATTGGGTAAAGCTAGCTGATAAGCTACAAGTCCAACCCTTTCCAAAATTTGGAAGGGTCCACAAAACCTGGGAGCCAATTTGGCACAAGAAGTCCATCACATGGTACTCCTCTTCAGTTTGATCCTCACGTACACATGGTATCCCACTTCGAATTCTCGATAAGACCTCTTTTTATCTGCATAGATCTTCTGCCGATCTTGTGCAGCCTTCAGATTCTGTCTTATTTTCTTTACTTCTAATTCCATTTCAGCAAGCATCTAGGGACCCAACATTAATTTTGTCTCGGGGCTGCTCCAGTTTATGGGTGTGTGACACTGCCTCCCATACAAGGCTTCGAAAGGACTCATCTTCAGGGACTCCTGATAACCATTGTTGTAAGAGAATTCAAGAAGGTGCAGATAGTCTTCCCATTTAGTTGGCTGCTGCATCACATACATGTGCAACATGTCTTCTAACACTTGGTTTACTCGCTCCGTTTGACCGTTGGTCTGGGGATGATAAGTTGTGCTAAATTTTATTTGAGTTCCCAGTCCCATAAACCAGGTCTTCTAGAATGCTGAAGTAAACTTAACATCTCGGTCTGAGATAACAGTCTTTGTAATTCCATGCAATCTGAAAATTTCCTTCATGAATATATCAGTTATATGTACAGTCTTGTAAGTAGACTGCACGGGTATAAAATGTGCAGATTTACTCAATCTGTCCACTACTACCATAATGGAGTCGTTTTTCTTTTTTGTTCGTAGTAAACTTGTAATGAAGCCCAGGGATATGACCTCCCACTTCCATTCAGGTATCGGTATGGGCTGCAACAATCCTGCGGGATGTTGATGCTCAACCTTCACCTGCTGACACTCCAAACATTTACTTAGATATTCAGCAATTTTTTTACGTATACCAGGCCAGAAAAATACCTTCCTAATTGTAGTGAACATTTTCTGGTATCTTGGGTGACCTGCATAATTGTTGCAATGGTACCCATTCATTATCGGCTCTTTTAGATCTATACGGTTAGGCACATACATTTTACCTCTGAAAGTTAGCATCCGATCTTCATTTTTCCCATACTCAGATGTACTTCCTTTCTTTCTGATTTCTTTCATTTGTTTCATAAAAAATGGCATTCTGGATATTTTGTGCTTTTTCCCTTACTTGTTCCAAAAATTTACTTTCCAGCTGATTATAATACAGCTCATATATACCATGTAGTTTTCTGCTTAAAGCATCAGCTACCCAATTTTCTTTTCCCTTCGCGTGCTAAATATCCATATCAAACTCACTTAAGAAGGCTTTCCATCTTGCCTGTCTTGAGTTTAAATCTACTTGCTTGAAGTAACTAGTCAAGCTACTATGATCTGTCTTTAACACAAACTTTTTGCCCAGAAAGTAGTGTCTCCATACCCGAAGTGCATGTACTACTGCTGTTAATTCCAGATCATATGTTGAATACCTTTTTTTATGATATTTCAACTTTCTTGATTCATATGCCACCACTTTTCCTTCCTGAGATAGAACTGCCCCAACACCTTCTTTACTTGCGTCTATACACACTTCAAATTCTTTGTTGGGATCAACTACCCTTAACAGAGGTGCAGTGGTCAAAAGTTGTTTCGGCTTTTCAAAACTATTCTAACATTCCATCGTCCACTTGAAAACTTTTCCTTTCCTATGGAAAGAAGTAATATGAAATGCAATTCTAGAAAATCCTTCAATAAATCTTCGATAGTACCCAGCTAATCCCATAAATGATCTAATGTCTGCCACATTCTGGGGCACTCTCCATTCCATGATTTTTTTTATCTTCTCTGGATCAAAAAAAATTCCTTCTTCTAAAATAACATGGCCTAAATACTGGATTTCTGTTTTGAAGAAATCAGATTTGCTGAACTTAGCGTACAGTTGGTGTTTCCTTAGCATTTCCAACACAATCCTCAAATTCTCCTTATGCGCTTTCTGGTTTTTAGAATAGATCAAAATATCATCTACAAATATAAGTACAAAATTATCCAGGAAAGGGTGGAAGATTCCATGCATTAACCGCATAAAGGTTGCTGGTGCATTTTTTAACCCAAAGGGTAACATCACAAATTCATAGTGTTCATACCTGATGTGGAATGTTTTCTTGCAAATGTCTTCATCCTTGATTCGAATTTGGTGATTTATAGATCTTAAATCGATTCTTGAAAACATGGTGTGTCCCTTCATTTGATCAAACAGATCATCATCTATGGGCAAAGGGTATTTATTATTGACCGTTAGCTTGTTAAGCTGTCTAGAATCCATGCACATTCGCATGGTCCCATCCTTTTTCTTCACGAACAACACTGGTTCTCTCCAAGGGGACACACTTGGATGAATGTAGCCCTTGTCCAACAGTTCTTGTAATTGCATTTTCAGCTCTGCTAGCTCTAGCACACTCATTCTGTAAGGAGCCCTTGACACAGTAGAAGCTCCTAGCATTAAATATATGGTGAAATCAATATCTCTCCTTGGTGGCAATATGGGAATTTTTTCTGGAAAGACCTCCATAAAATCTTGCACCACATATATATTCCCCATCATAGGTGATTTTCCTTAGAATCAACATATCCTACTTGAATATCATAAATTTGGCATTCCTTTCTTATACATTTATTCATTTGGGATGCTGTAATTGGTCGTAACTATAATGGCTTCTTGACTCCCTGAATCTCCTTGTGTGTTCCATCTTGTATTCTGTAATAAATAACTTTTTCCTTGCAGTCCACAAAGGTCCAATGTTTTTCTAGCCAGTCCATGCCCATCAAAACATCGTAGGACCTTAATGGCAATATTTTCAGGTCACTTGTAACTGCTATTCTGAAATTTCCATAGTACCGTTTGGAATCTTGGTAGTTACCTTCCTTTTTTCTCTTGTGGCTAGTTGTACCATCCACGAACTTTTGAATTTATTTTCTTTTAATTTACACAATTTCACTATTTTGGGACTAACATAACTTAGACTTGCACCTGGGTCTACCAAAATTGAAACAGATTGAGACAATAATTTACCTTCCAACTCAATCATTGTTGGCTGATAATCTGCTTGTCGATCCTCCAATGCCGCATTGATACGAGGGATATTTCGCACCACATCACCTACTGTAGAAGCCTCCTACAATTTTGTAACTGTGTCATTTCTTGCTCACTGTGGACAGTTTTTGTAATAGTGTGCCTCACCACACCCCCAACAATGTAGAGGTGGCTTGGTCACCTGTCCTTCCTCAGGCTTACTGGATGCTTCTATAGGATTTTCTTCTGCTGGCCATCTGGTTCTTAGGTGATTTCTGCGAAACTGCTTGCTGACAGGATTACGTGTAGAATTATTAAAGTTACTGCTTTTGGCGACCTTGAAATTTGAATTACTTCTCTGTCCTTTCTTCGGCTGCCAACTTTTTCCAACCTCCCCTTTGGCCTTGGACTGCTGATAGCACATTCATGCTTTATGAATAGCTTCATCCATGGTTCGGGGGTTCACAAATTCTATCTACTCCTTCATATGTGTTGGCAGGTTGCTCAGGAATCTTTGCACCTTAGCTTTTTCCTCTCGAAGATATGTAACATATCGCAACAGAGAGGTGAACTTAGTAATATATTCATCCATGGTCATCTGTCCTAGCCTTAAGTCGTGAAATTCTTTAGCTTTTTCATCATATAATCGTTCTGTCAAATACTTATCTTTAAATTATTGCTGCAATTATTCCCAGGTGACATCTTGTTCCTCAATGTTGCGTACATTCTTCACTTCTTCCCACCATAAAGTGGCTTTCTCTCTTAGTTGATATATGGCCAATCTAGCCTTCAGGTTGCTATTATATTCATACACCTGAAAATATTTGTTCATGTTTATTAACCATGCCTCTGCCACTTCTGCGGCTTCACCATCAAATGTTGGTGGATTTCTTTTTTGAAATTCTCCTTGAAGCTCCACTTTCTGCTTCTTAACCTCTTGTTGATCTGACACATTGCCAAATTCTTCTTCATTGTAATTTTTATTCTTTCTTTACTGGGATGGGCTTATTTCCACTCTGTCTATGGTGTTGTGTCTTTTTTGTTGCTCTTCTTCTTCATGCATGCCTCTGTTAGTACTTGGATGTTCCACTTCTTGGTTTTGTTTGTTTGACAGGCTCTTTAATATCTTTTCCTGCTCTTGCAGTAATCATTTGTTGTCTTTTCGAATGCGCACCATTTCCTCCTGTAGTCATTGCACCGTATTTAACGGGAAGCTGGTTTGATGATGTTGTTCTTCCAGCAGTCTACTAGTTTTTTAGTGTTGATCGACACTTAACTTAACCCACATTTCTGGGTTCATCACTGGTTGAGTTTGGGGTTCTCTAGTGTCTTGGGGTGGTGGCTATGTTGTTCCCCTTCTCATTATGCTTCTAAACTCTGTGCATCAATTTTCCACACATCTTGATTTGTTAGTTGACCCTTAGGGTCCCAGTGTATGAACGATGCTCTGATACCACTTGTAACATTCATCAATCCAAACATTTACATCTATTTACCTTCATAAAAAAAATTTTCATTACTATACCCATAACTCTATTTTCTATTAACTTTTTTATTCTCATTATATAGTTAAATTGACCTTATAGTTATAACATATTAATCTTTCCACCCTAGGAAATTGAACTTTTAAATTTAATGTGTTATTCAACTATTAAAACAATACACAACTCTTGATTTATTTATAGTTCTGGGTTCGCGTTTAAATCGAAAAATGTATCCATTGAGATTCTTAAGTGAATCGACATCTATACTTGGCTTTAAATTATTTTTATTGGCTTATTTATGATTTTGGTACGCACAGCTAACAGTCATATCCTCGAATTTATTACAAGCCAGTTGATCTGCGTGTAGGCCACCTACCCATTCATACACCATCCAATCAATTCATTAATCGAGGGTTGCAATGGGTTGGTGGGAAGAGCAACGACTCACCTTACTTGGCCTTTCACTTGACCATTAACTCCGTCATTTTCTCCTTGGACTTGATCTGTCGAATTATCTCTTATTCCATGTGACTGCCATGGCTCTTCCTCTTTGTGGTGCTGGGGTTAACCCTTACGAATCACTCAGCGTGCATGTGCTAACACTTGTTTTTTTTTTCTTAACATACACAGTTCTCGTTACAGTATTATTAAGGATTGAGCAGTAAATTTTGTTAATCATTCTCCTTCCGCTAGTGTTACAACAATCTCGAACTTCATGCGAACTGCTCAATGGCCAAAGGTAACGATTTAACTTCAAACCCTATTCTGACGTTTCAAATTGTCCTTGAGATAGATATTATAGATTTTTATTCTAACTTCTTTCCC